>JASVER010000084.1:4404262-4718067 GCA_030449065.1 Oceanodroma leucorhoa | reverse complement strand
AAAAAAAAAGAAGAAAAAGAGTGGTATGTGTAAGCTGCATGGCTGATCTCAACAAGGAACATAAACTTTCTTTCAAAAATTAAAACAGTTCATGGCAAAGTTTTTCAAAACACTTTTTCTGCAGTGAAGTAGGGTGTTGAAGAATATTTTCTAATACTGCATGGAAACAATTAAAAAAGCAAATAATGAAACATTATGAAAACATCTTCAGAGGGGGAGTTCTAAAATGTTTGAGTGCTGTACTGCCTGTGTTTACTGCAGGTATGCCTCTGTAATCTACATAAATGGCTGAAAAATGGAATGGCTCAGCTTAGAGTGTTTAATGGATTTGGTAAGGAGAGACAGTTAAAAATATATGTTGTTAATAAAAAAGGCTCACTATCCATAAGGGCCAGAACTCCTATTTACTCCAACAGGAGAAGGGAAAGCTGAAGTACTGCATGCCACTTTGGAGAAAAATGTAATTTCTTTTTCTTGAGCTTGCATCTTTAGCTGTCTCTTTTCTGACTGCTCCACCATTTGTCACACTGGCCCCTGTTTGAGGAGGGAAGGAAGTAAGGCCATCTGCTACTCACTTCATACACAATTCCTACTAACTAGATAAAAGGGGAAGGCACAGCTGCAGACCTGGCCAACAGTAAGTTTCTTCATGTCAATAAATCTCATAAATTAACCTAAGAACTGCAAGCAGTAGCTACCCTTACTTTGGGAGTTTGTAATGTCAGTGAAATTGGAACTCTTGCCTAAGCATTTCAAGAGAGGAGAAGCTAATTTACCAGGCTATAGATCAGACGGGCAAAGTGAACTTTAATTTCAGCTCAGACGAGTACCTTCTTTTAAAGAGGACTGATTTTTTTTTATTTTTTTTTTGTGAGGAAAATATGGTTGAAGTAATCTATCTATATTGCAGTAAACATCTGAAAGATTATAACAGAAGAATTTATCATTCAAGCGAAGCTGATAGGAATAAATAAAGTGAGTTTAATGGGGAAATTACTAATGGAACGCAGACAACAGGCTTACATTGAAAGAGGCACTGCTGGGCTAGTAGGATGTAATTACTGGAGTTAATCAAGGATGAGTCTTGATTTAATATCTTTATGAAAAGACTATGGCACAAAATATAAGAACAAATTTCGTCTGTATGATGACAGAGGTTGGAAGTCTTTGCAAATACAAAATAGGATTGGCTTCTTGCACAGAAAAAAGTGGGTGAATCCAATAGGTTTAAGAAGTAGCTCAAGAAGTTTAAGATTATAATACGTAAGGTAGCAATAAAAACTTCTGCTATAAATTTGGAAGTTCACACTCTGAAGATAATGAAGAGCATCTAGAGCTGTTTGACACAGGATAGCCACAAACAATTAATGTGGCTTGTGAATAGCTGTGAAAAGGGACAAAAGAAGTTTTAAAATATATTTCAGTTCAAGATTTCCAGAAGAGAAAAGGGGTTGTTTTAATGATGTTTTATAAGACACTAGTCAGACCTCACCTGAAGCAGTTTGTATCATTTTTGTTAGCATACTTCTGAAAGATGAATTCAAACTTACCCAAGCTTAAAGGAGTCAAAAAAATGGAGTATTTCTCCTATGAAGGAAATTAGCTGAGCTTACCAATATAAAACCTGAGAGATACTAAAACAACCCTCTATAAAATATTGCAGAACAGACAGAAGGAAAGGTAAACAGTTGTTAAAGTAAAGGAAGGGATAATGCTGGCACAAAACCAAATTACTACATCTAACCATAGATACAGTCAAGGTAGAAATTATTGTACTTCCAGATAATCAGAGAAATTAAATTTGATAATGACTTTATAATGGACTTTTTGTTCCCACTGATTCTAATTTTTTAAGATGGAGGTTGCCAGAGTTATGAAGGAGAAGGTATGATGCTCTGCCCACAAAAGCAGGCAACGACTCTTGGTGGCCTAAGAGACTCTCTAGGAGCGACCTTGTTTGGTTGTGTTCTGACTTTGATTTTCTCCCTAGCTCTCAGCACCACATCACCCCAGCCTCAGATTTGGCTTACCCTGTAAAGAAGATGAATATGTCCATTTCAAAGGCAGCTAAATATGAAGTTTAAGTGACAAGCGCTAAGTGAGAGTGCAGGAGATAACTGGGAGAAGAACCATGGCAAGGCGAGCCCAAACCTCATGTTTGAGCTACTGCGTGGCAATGACTGCCATTTTGTGGCCAAAGGCACAGAGAGTGCTCTGGCCTGGTCTGCTCCAGCAAGTGACCTTTAAAGATCCGCTAGTCATTTAGGGAGGCTTGGTGAGAGCAGGAAATGGAGGTTGGCTCTGTGGCACCAACACTTGAATAGAGCTGCTCAAGAGAGACAATGTAAACACCCCTGAGCAAATTGAACCACTATTTTAATCTTTTTAACATTTTAATCACTTCAAAAAAATCTACAGGCACAGATCCAGGTGTGCATTTATGACAGCTCTATTAAACTGATGAAGAAAGAGAAGTTGCTTCCTGGATTTGCTTTTCCCACTTAGCACACGATTACTAATACCTCTTGAATGAGTCTTTAGTTAAATCCACAATGTAACGTCTCATTTAAGCTTGTACCTTGCTTAGCATCACACTATGTATGCTTGTCTTTTTGTTGTGATAATGGAGAAGGCAAAGTGATATCATACTTGTTATATACATCCTCTAATTTTTAAATGAACTTCCCTTCACAACCTTCTATGTGATAAACCTTTTAAAATTGACTTTAGTTCTCCTGTATACTAAACTCTAACAAGGTTTGCTGATCCAGTGCAAGATCAAACACAAAGTACTCTGATCAGAGGCATGTCAAAATATTAAAGAACACAGTGACAGCTTGTACCGCTTTATCAGTTAAAACCACATTATACACAACCACAACCTGTCTGGCTTGCGCATTTGATTAAGTTTCCTATTCAGCAGTGACTCATTTGTATTCCATGCTTGTCCGAATGACAAATTGAACATTGTGTTGTACTGCTACAAGATGTGTTAATAAACAGTGCTGGAAAGACTTGATCTGAAAGGTGCCGCACCAATGCCGCTGCTAGAATAGAGGTTGATCTCAAAGCTGCAAAGCACTGCTAGCTGCTCTTTGAGCCAGCGGCTTGCACCTACAACCAGAAACCTTCTCAAAATGTTGGCAGAAGTGGTCTGACTATACAGGAGAGCAGAAGAGCACACACAATATGTTTCTTGAGTACAAGGCTGCTAGTGCAAGCATGCTGATCTGCCAAAGACATCCTCCATTCCTCCTAGCTGTTAATGGCTGCAGAGTAAAGCCCCACTCCTCCCTTTTCCCATTCTCTGTAAGAAACAAAATGCCAAGCTTCATAGCAGACTGGAGTTGGAAAAATTAATTCTCTCTCTCCATCAGAAAGGTGGAATGTACCTATGTTGCCTATTGTCTGTGTGGTTTCCTTATGTTTCAAAGAAAAAAAATAAATCCCTAAATATAAGGCAGCTTCTTAGTGCCAGTGGAAGGAGTGAAAGATACTCTACCTGTTCTACCTGCTCTGCTATGTGGTTTTGCAACTATGCCACTTTACTCACATAGTCACTAACTACACATATAAAGCAAACTTTTTGTTTAAGAAGTGTTTATGTAAATATCTACATGGTAAGTAATTTTATTCTTTATTTCATTTGTATTTGAGAATAATTTTCCTGAATAAAGCCTTGATTTTGCTCATGAAAAAAAAATAGTCTTCAGGTATTTTTTGTCTGTTTGGTTATTGCTCAATCACTGTATTAAAACTAGTGCTGCCTTCTTTCTAACATCAGATCTTTCACTTTAAGAGAAGTTATTTTAAAAATTAATTAGTTAATTTCTGATATATAGAGAATAAATGAGATTTAGGACTTAACTATAAGAACAAATATATTTTCATCATACTTTTGATTATTTTAGGTGTTGCAATGCATAAGATGCTGAAATAGCAAAAGACGTCCTCTTCATACATATTGGCCTGCTCATTTACTTATTTTTTTTTCAACATCATAACTCTAGAGGCTAGTGAACTGATCAGTGAAAGAGCAAAGGAACACACATCACACTGACAACAACAGAGAATGCAGAAGCACTGTTAGTTGCAGGGATGACAGGTTGCTGGAGACAAGATGGAAAGCAAAAAGCTGTAGCTGCAAGCCTGCTCTCTACTGGTCAGACAGAGATGGGGCAGTGCTGCTCCCAGAGCAAAACACGGATGCAAGCACTTGGCAAGAGTCATGGCAATGTTAGCACGTTATATTGCAGTCGTCTTAGGAGGGGAGAGAAAGTGACCCCCAGTCTTAAAACCCTCAAATTCTGACTTTTAATTTTGAGTCTTAAGTACTGAAAACCCACAAACTGAGCAAAACATTTCAGGGGAAAAAAAAGAAAAAAAAGAAAAAAAGAAAAGGATGTTAGTATGTCTCATCCAGATCTGTGGGTTTTGTGAATTCTAGAATATGGTATTGGCCTATTACCTGCCTTAATTTAATATCTAGAGGTAAAGAGGATGATAAAAAGTGTTTGCCATGAACCTACTGGCATTTCTGTTAAATCATGCCAAAATAAAATAATCATTAAATATCATGAGTGTAAACACACACTCACCCTGATCAGGCACACGAAAAACAAATGTTGATTACACGGCATTCCTGGGAAGGAAAAGCTGTAGATATTCAAGGATTAGACGGTATTTCTATTTAACAAAGAATTTGAAGTAATTGAGAGCTCCTTTTGCCAAACTATTAACAAAAGGGAAGTTTTCAGTTCTTTAAGTCCTGGCCACCTGACTGAGTCGGTGCAGACAGAGAGGAATCACGGCCAATTTCCATCATCCTCTTGGGGTTCTAGAACAGAGTGCGGAAACCAGGAGAATAAGGTACCTGCTATGTGGACTGCTGACAGAGGGTCCAGGCTGTGAGAGACTACATTTGCCCCGTGGCTGTTTGCAATGAACAGGGGGTAAAGAAAGAAGAATGTTCAGTCCAGGCAAATAAAGACAAGCTACTGATGAAACTAAATTAAAAGTGCAGCAAAGGAAACATAAAAAAAAAAAAATCAAATGAAGTGACCAATACCCATGAACCAAGGAAACTGGCTTTTCTTTGCGCCTAGCTGAGTATGGAAATGATTGGAACATACACAGTGAACTTGAAAATAACAGTTTAGTCATTACGTTTATGAACAGTAGCTCTGGATTTAAAAAAATCACTAGAAACTTAGCTCAAATAATTTGTAATATGAAATAGAAAAAAAATTATTGACTTGAATATGGGCAAATATAGATATTTCAAAATGCAAATGCAGCAAAATTAATATTCTCAAGGAAAAATGTCCAAGGTCCTCCTTTGACAAGTCTGGCCTCTTCTCCACCTCTATCCCCCCACAATTTTGAAGGCCAAATAACTGTAGGTGCATTCCTGCACTCACAACTATTTGCTGGAATATTTAATGCAGTTAGATGATTAAAATTCTGATTGTATTTTTGGTATTAGTATTTATTTATTTAGCATCAGTGTATTTGGCACTGGAATTCTAAACAACATCACTTCAGTCTCCAAAATTGTGGGTGCAAAAACCAGAATTTTGAAAACCAGACCCCAAGGAATCATACAACTTAGCTGATGGACAACTTATGGACACAAATGAAAAAAAGTAGTCATGTATATAAACACTAACAAATTAGCGAGAGACAAATGCTCATTAAAATGTTAAGATGAAACCTATTATAATTCTATATACTCTTTAGACAAAGATTTCATGGTAAAATACTTCTCCATTTCCTGTAATGGTCAGGCATCCTCCAGTTACATCTGTGATATCAGCGCTTTTATTAGTTATTTAAGTTTAAATTGAAAAGATAAAAGTATTGACCTCTGAAATAAAATGTTAAGGTTTACATTCTTTCTCCGTTTGAAAAGCCAGTATTCCTTTACATTCTCGTACTAGCATCTAAAAGGAAACTAGTGAATGTAAAAAAAAAAGAAAAAAAAAAAAAAATCATTTTCAAGAGCCATAAAATCTATCAAGACAGAACTCAGAGGCTTTACAAAAAGTGCAAATGGAAACAAAAAAAACCCAACAAACAAAACCAACCTGATTGCTTTAAGAACTAAGGAAAAAAGCAAAGTAATCAACCAACAGAATTGCAGAAAAAGACAAAATAATTGCAGTTCCATTTTGGGCTCAGAGTAGGGAAGTGTTAAGTACTAGGCATGTATTGCAATATTTCTTGAATTTTGTGCCAGCGATGTAAATAGACAACTCCAGAGTTGCCATCATAGCCATTGATTAGGTCCTGTGCAACTAGCTGTTTTGAATAATGTTTTATGCCCTTCAGCTCTACTTAGCCATTCATCCAAAGTCTCAATAAGACCATCTGCAAACTTCACCAGAAATAACAAAAAAACCTTATTGAGATTCTTGATGAAGCAGCTCTGAAGAGAAGGCCAAACAGAAATGGAGGACTGATTATACCAGACAAGACCAGACTTTGGGGTGCTGCCATCACTAGAGCAAAATACAAGAGACACGACATGCCATACCATGGTAAACCAACCACACTGACAGCCCTGGTTTTAGATAGTATTTACCACTTCTGATTTCATGCAGGATGGGATATGCAGCAGGGTTGGGGAAAGCAGCTGTGTTTTGTTCTTGGTTTATGCCATTTCCTTTCCTATCACGTGAGAAGGGGGGCCTTCCAGCTGGCTAGAGCTACTGTAGACATCTAGATCTCCCACCCAGGAGGTGGCAGAAAATACATGACATGAAATTACCGTTCTCTGTCTGCTTGGAGTGCTTCTTCCAGATACAGGACTCACTGAGCCTGATGTGTCTAATTCATCAGCAGAGGACCATGAGGACAATTCCTAAAGTTCAGAAGGAATGGAGCTCAGAAATACGGCAACTAGCTGTTCAGGTAAGCAAACTAAAAAAAAACCCTGAGTGAAATCCCAGCAGAGTTATTTCCAAAGCAAATATAAAATAAAGCAATTAAATTTTGTTACCAAATTTTGTAAGACTAAGGCATTACGTGTTTTCTCTGTTAGCCCTGAAGGAAAAGAAAAGCAAACAGGTAGTTAAAATTTAATTGCTTTAGGTGACACATTTTCTGCCAAAGTCAATACAGCGGAAAAACCGCTTTATTGGCCTTTAATTACAAGAAGAGGTTGGTACCACCAAGATTTTACTTAAACAGGAAGAAATTCACTAGAAGGAGAAAAAAGCTGAGTTCTCATGCCTTATACAGTCTGCTAATCCAAGACTTTAAAAAAAATTAACTAAAGGAGAACCTTGAAGTCTTTACTTTATACCTGCCACTGTTGGCGAAGATGTATGCATAACTCCCTCCCAAATACCCTGAGATACATGATAGTTTGAAAAGATTTGGAGTAGAGCTCAAGGTTCAGAAGGTACTATGAGAGATTTGTTAGCCTATTACAGAATTTATTTTATGCTTTTTTTTTCTCCTGTTCAACAGAGTGAGCATTATCTTCCTTTCCAGTGACAACTGACACACTATAATTTTCAGTACTGCAACTAGAATAATTATCTTGTATACTTTGCCAGCTGACTGAATCAGTAATGGCAGGATAAACAAACCAAGATGTTCAATACTTATTGCTACACCAAGTAGCAAAAAATTACTTGATTAAAAAACCCCACTATATCCCAAAAAAGGTGTTTATATTATGAAGTGTAAGATTATTTTATGATATTCAAGATTACATGTGTACCATCTTGATAAGTATTGCAAACAACAGAAAGAGTGCAGCCAACAGCACTGATCAGAGAAAGACAGTCAAAACAGTGGGAAATGTGTGCCCAACAAACAGCAAGGAATAAAAAGACATGACTTACCAGCTGACTACTTGAAATGTCTAGAATTTTCTCTAGGTCTTTAATATGATGTGTGACCTCTTTCAAGAGGAGCTTCAGTCTGTTTCCAATGACATGCACTTTTTCTTTGGCTTCAAGACAGTCCTTGCCTTCAGCATTGACTAGCAATTGGCAGGACATATCTTGCAGTGATGCCACCTTCAACTGAGACTCCAGCAGTTCACGTCTGATTTGCTGTTGCGAAGGCAAGCACCAGATTTTTTTAATGGAAGTTTAAAAAAAAAAAAAAAGAAAAAAGGCAGAACTCACAAAACTGGACATTTGAAATTAATGAAATGGAAAGAAAAGAGAAGCAATAAAAATTTCTAATCTGACAGGAAGATAGACAGCAGCGTAGTGGTTGCCAGAGATTTTAAATCACGAGTTACGCTACTAACGGAAGTGAGTACTGATATTGGTCCCACAGTTGTGTGTTAGCATGCAATCAATGTACAATGCTAACCCTCAAAAGAAATCTGATTAGGTGTTTTTCTGATGACGCGTTTTGGGAGTGAAAAGGGTGATTATAGCCCTACCATTAGAAGTCTGTGATGATCCTGCAGCATTTCTGAGTCCAGGTTTGGATTGATGGGCACAATCTCATTTTTTCTTCTGTCAATATTCTCTAACCAAAGCAGCAAACCATGGCTCACTTCATGGAAATCCTGCAAGTGACGAGTGATGATTTTAATAGCATAGCAGAAAATTCCAGTCAAATTCAGGTTTTAAGTTTATCCTATGATAGGTCCTACTGGCTAAATAACATAACTTACAATAAAGTGTAGAATAGTATATTAGAATACTATTCCAGAGATGACAAATTCAGAAAATCTTGGGCTGGAAATACATGTTTCAGATAGTGCAGGTGTTATCTGTCAGAAAACACATGCCGAAGCTGTATTTTGGCTTGCATAGGCAAGTTTCAGACTGGATAATAAGCACACCAGATAATGATACAGTTTACATTTTTGATATGTGGGATGCTGACAATTTAAAATAAGCGCAATACAGACCTGGCACTGCATTAATGCATCCTGCAATGAGCAGCGCCACTCTTCGATCATACTGCACACATGGTCCCAGCGCACGTTCATCTGAGACAGGCGCCCTTGAAGCTTCTTGCTCTCTTCGCTGTCAGACTGAGTGAACTCTGAGCTGCACAGATTGATGGATAAGATGATCGCTTTGCGGTTATCAATTGCTTTCTGCAGCTCCTTGGTGATAAGACAAATTGGGACGGGGGAAGAAAGGGTGAAAATCGGTAAAACATGTGACTTTCAGAAGAACTAAGTAGAGGAGGCACCACAAGAATGCAATGATTTGCCATCAGCAACTGCAGAAAGGTACCTTACTGTAACAGTCTCTTTACTCTGGATTTGAGATTTCTGTGCTCACTCTGTGACTCTGCAAATGTTCAATCTTTAACATCTACTAAAATTTTATTGTGAACATAAACTAGAACAAGCCAATTAAACTTGTAAAGTCTTAAAAGCCTGAAGTCATAGTTGAATTTTAAAGATCTGGTTCATGTTTCAGATATTTTAAAGACAGAGCAGGCCCAACAAAATTTAAAGAGAAGTGGGACAATTGTACTTTAGCTCACAATAAAACTTTTGCCCTCACTTCTCAGTTTTGCTGATAAACATAAAAACCAACATGTTTTCAAGTGGAAACTGCTGTCAACAGTATTTTAAAAYAAAAGCTTTTACTGAGGGAAAAGAAAACATACAAAGAGTATAAACAACTTACTCCAATTTATAGAAGCAGGACGTGTATAAAAACTCTGATTTGTTTACATTGGAAGCCACAAAAGAAACCCCACCTCTTTTGGTTTAGAGGGCACTAATGTGCTTTCCAAGAGTGGGTGAGATAAGAACAAAATTCTTATGAAATGCCCCTTTTTCCACCTACTTCACAGCATTTACTTAAAAGCCCCATGTCACAGTGACCTTTGTAGTACTTATGGCAGCTATATTTGGATTCCAGCGAAGATCAGCATTAATATGCTTTAGATGGATCACTGCCGGAAACAGTCTTTACTATCTGTCCACCTCATTCCTAGCATGGAGCACGGTGCATTTTGACATTAGGTCCCACATTTTTGTGCCCAAGCTTATAAGATGCTAGTAACTGAATGTGAAGTTGTGGACCGTCACATTTGCAGATCTTTAGAGSTGTAAAATATCCAGGAGAGATCACAAAGGCAGCATTCAGATCCTGATGCATCTGAGATGATAGAAGAAGAAACAGGAATGTTGCAAAGTGACACCAAATTTTTCCTGTGTTGTACTGGTGACAGCAGTGGGTAGGCTACAACCCCTTTGGGCACTCTCTCCTTCCTCTACACAAAGTAATATGTCCCAGTAAGGCATTTCATTTAAAGCAGCTATTTTGTTAACAGTTTGACTAGAAGGGATTTGATTTAACTTGGCTTTTTTTTTTTTTTTTCCTTTCATCAGCTTGGCTGACATCAGGTATTATCTGTACCTTCTGGAATTACAGAATTGCCACAGAATTACTAGTTCAAAAATTCATTTGGGTTATATAGTAAATGCCAGTAGTACATTTTTCTGCCAAAAGGTGATTCATAAATTCACTTTCCCAGTTACTTCCGTTATCAGCAGTAGCCCGCTATGTGCAGAACGGAGCAAACCAGCTGCAACTATTGGCGACCTCTTCAACATACCTGTTACACTCAGGTCTATTTACAAGGTAACTCATGGAAAAGAGAAACAAAACTCACTTTCAGTTTTTTAATTCTGAGCTCAATAGTTTGTATATCAGTGCTGAGATCAAGGCGGCGGAGCTTCTCCAGTTCCTCTTCAGTTTCTCCCAACCAAGCCCAAACRCTATTAAGGTCGGAGTTAAACTGCTGCCATTGCTGAAGGTTCTGCTTCATCCTCAGCTCCTTGCTTAGAGCTTGAGCCTGGATTAATTCCCATCGGTCAATTACACCTGGAATGACAAACACCAAATTCAACAAAAGCAAAAAAACACTATCCACACACACAATTGCATCAGTTGAATCCTGTTCAGGACAAAAAAATGCTCCATAAAAACCAAAAAACCCTAACCCACGGAACACCACACTGAAAACTAAGTTAGATTGAAGAACGTGATGTTGGAGAGAAAGAATGAAGAATCTGGATGATTCCAGGCAGCAGGCAATTTTTCACCACTTTCTTATGTCAGACTTCTATGAACAGAATTAAGCTGATACATGCATGTGTCTAAAACAGGTTATGCTGGTATAAAGACATCATAAATTAGCACAAATGCAAACTGGACAAGGAATCTGAATATATCTGACTAGCCACATATTTATTATTATTTTCACTGGTATTGGTACCTATCACAATTTAATACTCACACCTTACTACATTTGCTTAAGCTACTGCTGATGCATTGGATAAATATCTGCGCTAAAAAGAAATAAATTAGAGGCTATTTCTTCTTGTTAGTTATCTTGAAATGCTATGGCAGAAGGGCAAATTGTATCATTCCATCAACTTAAAATAAATAAATAAAAAAATCAAAATAAAATAGACTGCATGGGTAGCATATCTTGCCAAGCTAAGAATGGAAAYGTTGCCTTTATAGTCTCTGGAACAAATCCATGTTTTTACAATGCAATACCTCTTGTTCTATAGCTGATGCTTAAAATTAGTCAGGTGAATAATTCAACCAGGTCAAAATAGATTTCTGTACTGTAGACAGATGATATTAGAAGTGAAAGCTAATATTAGAAGAAATGAATGCTGACTTATGTGTTTTGTACAGCAATATAAGCAACCTTTTTTCATCAGAAAACATTCAACAAAAATGCATTGCATCCACAGGAACTTTCCAAAAGGCTTAGGGTTATGTCTCATGATATGAAGGGGTTTTTAAAGTGCACTTGTATGCCTAATCTATTTATAGGGCATATATAAGGAATACTTACTATTCCTTACTATTCCTATTAAGAGATGTTAAACAGAACATGGTAACAGACACAGTCAGGTAAATATATATATCAGTAAATAATACCAAGTGTTTATTCAGAAAAATTTTGCATGTTTGCTACTTTTCATAATTGCTTTCCATCAGAGAACTAAATGTTACTTACCAGCTGTTTGTGTTTCAGTACTGTTCAGGTTAATAAATCCAGATAGTTTTTCTTCTTCCTCCTTCAGTTTATATCCAAGCCTTTTTACTGAGTCTATGCTTCCACTGCACTCACCTAGTAGCTTCATCTGTGTTAACAAACAAAAAATCCCATCTCAATATGCACTGTATAGGACTAATTGTATGGAAAATGCAGATAACAATGCAACTTCCAAAATTTTCCAAAAGTAGGTCTAAGTGTGAAGATAAAAATCTATTACTTGAACAAACTATCCTGATACTATCAAAGAAATGTATGTGGAGACAATAAAGACTTAAAGCATAAGTTCAGACTAAATAGAAATAACTCATTGCCACTGTGCCAAATCATGCTGGATGGTGCCACCTGTTCTAAATGTTAAGACACTATGGCAAAGACAATAGAAGATGTGATAAAAAAAATAAACATAAGTGTGAAAATATTACTATGCATTCAAGCAGCTAATCTTTCAATTCTGTCAGTAATAAAATTATTTGAATGATTTAGAGAGAGATTCCAGAAAAACTCTCTGAGAAAGCTTTTTAATCACAATTACATATATGCAACCTTGCTTACATGATGCGTGTTTATAATTCATCAGCAAGATGAATGCTGTGCATGAAGCTATAAAACCTGCTTTTAAAAGCAGAGGAATTTCAAACAAGGATATCATCATTAGGTGGATAAAAACACATGTGAGAAAGTAGTTTTGGACATCTGCAAAAATGTAATTGGAAAATAAATTCCTTAGAGTCATGTTCCTGTAATCTTATGCTATTGTAAACACACTAATAACATAAAAAACAATAGCATGTGGTTAAGGGTAGCAACCATATGAGTGAGTACGTCTGAGAAGCAGTAATATCCAATTGCTTTGTTGAAACAGCTATATTTCTTTCAATACGGAATCTAAGCTTGGAGTGCTTATTAGACTTGTGCTCCAAAATAGACGCACATATCCTTTGTAACTGGAATCCAGCTCTGGTCCTGTAGGTGTTTTGCTGCGGATGATGTTTTCTGTTTGCTGTATTTGGAAACGACTGGTGTCTAAGGCCTTGTCCAGCTGTCGGATATGTGCTTCCAGGGCACCAGGTTCTCCTGTACCAAAACCAAAAAAAGTGACTGTCACCCAAGTTTTCCCAAATTTTTTTTTATCTTTTGCCCAGGCAGAATAATTATCAGGAATGCTATCTAGATTAGACTGTAAAGGAGAAATGTGACTGTAGCAGTATGCGTGGTACAATGTCAAAGCGAACCGATAACTAGTTATGTTAGAGGGTGTTATCGACCTTCAGAGGACAGATGACTATACCAATGAACATGCTTGCCATAAGCACACTATCAARGAGTCCACAGTTTAAAGCGGGCTTGCAAACTATTCTGAAATGACTTTTTCCCTCAGAGAATTCCTCACCTCTCTGAAGGCGAAAGTTCTTGGCAAAGCATGCTCTAACCTCATTGATTTTGGAGAATGCCTTGCTCCCTTTCACAAACACTCAAATGAAAGCTTGTATCCCAAACTCCTGATCCAAATCCATGTTAAAATTTGATTTCTCCTCATTTCTCTTTGTATTACTTCTCTCCATTAAAAAATGGTGGAATTTCGATCTACATACAAAATACCTATTTGTATACAATTTTGAAGATTTAAAACAGTATGCAAAAGCTAAGCAATACTGTTATAATTATCTTCTCAAGGTCCATAGATAACTGGATGTCTTGAAGGCCCACAGCAAGTAGTCCATGACTGATTTAGGCAACCACACTAAGCAGCAAAATTTATAGTATTATTCCAATGAGGTGTTYGACAAAAATTATGCTTAACATATCTGCAAGATGATATTATTCATCCAAGCCGTTTGGAGCTCATACCAAYGTTTTTGAAGCAGAACTAACTTGTATTTTCCTTATAGAGGTCAGCTGAATTCTGTGATACGAATTAGCTACAGCCAATTCTAATCTGAAGCAGGCTGCAGCCTAGAGGACCACATGAGATCCCTCTTATCCATATTCTATTGCTGTGCCTGATTTCCATCTGTTTACAAAGATGGTTTGAATTTATTCATAAAGACACAATTAAAAACATGCATAGAGAAGGAGAGCCTTCTGTCCTCCTAATTACAGAAGATGAAGCCTCTTGGATGGTTAATCCTTTTTCACACAAAACACGCCTCACCCCAAATGGACAGAACAAAGTACTCAATATTGGTCTTCCCTCACTACTTTCAAAATTGTCACAGGTCAGAAAACTACACACATTTTTCAATATGTACTGCTATTATTTTTACTCTTAATCAATCATAATATTATTTCACTGATTTAGGGAAAAAATAAAAATGGACAGTGAACCTGAGGTCTGTGCCACAGATGAGGAGATTAAATGTTTGCTATTTCAAATTTGCAATGAAGTCATTATTTCAATAGAGGAAAGTTGTGAAGTCATGAAAGAAGGTATTTGTAAGTGCATCTAATCCCTCCGAGAGAGTTATCTAACAAATGAAAGAGTAGGTTTAATCTTGTGTAAAAATGCAACATGAAAAAAAATTCATCTTCCAATATAAAAGACTAAGATAAAGACGTTGGACTACAGTACCTCACCTTGGCATTGTCTTCACATGAAACAACAACTAACCTAAAAGTCTGTATCACAGTAATAATCCAAGCTGTGGCTGTGTTAAAAACCTAAGTGCAAAACCAAACAGTTAGGTTGTGCTCTATACCTTTTCCTTCTGCCTTAATCTTTGTAGAAACAACTCTTCTCTCAGAGACGTAACAAAGTATTAAGTCCTGTTGAGGGACTCCAGAGAATAAAGACCAGAGTAACCTCCTGATCAGTTTAGTCTAGTTAGCTGAGGTAGGAGGGCCAATATGTCAAACATCATTGTTTCATCCATGCATCTAATAATACCTTTAAGCGCAGTAGTAAAGCAGGATACTTCTACATTAACATGCCAATGCTGCCATGTAAGAAATATCTATCTTGTAAGTTGTGAAAAGTATAGCAGATGCTAAGAGAAGAGAAAGAAGTTATGCTTGTGGGCCGTGGTATTTGCATCTGGCTATGCTTAGTCTTTTTTGATGCCTACCAGAGATATTTTTGAGTGCGTTTTCTGTGAGTGTTACATAGGCCTCAAGAGTTTCAGGGATCTCTACATCTGAAAAAATAAAAGCACAGTCTAAATTGACAGCTCAGCAATGGCTGTCTTCTCACAGCAGGAGTCCTTTTCATGGGATGGAATATATAAATGGTTCCAATAGCAAACATCCTTTCTGGAGAAGGAAAAAAGATGAAGACTGAAACACAGGGAGCCTGCTACAAAGTCTTAATTTCCAGGCAAACCTGACTCTTTTCAGAGCAATGACCTGGAAAGCAAAAGACAGCCACAAGATCAGAGTATAATATACCAGCATGTCTTCCCCCTCAACTGACGGCATTTGGGCACTTTCACTCGTTAAGATTTATTACATAAAGCACACACACTTTGAAAGGATTTCCAGCTTCACTGGAGAGCAAGACCCAAGATCCCACCTCAGGCTAAACACTCAGTTGCTGGAGTCTTGCCTGYGTAAGGACTGAGTTAAGATTTACTTAAGCACTTGATGATTTTGTCTSTGGATCTCTCCAACAACATTTCTTCATCAGTTTGTCCTGCACTTCTTGCCATATCCAGCATAGTTTCTTCTAGTCGGAATAACTTATGATGCATTGCTGTTACAGATGACATATCCCATCTGGCAGGCCACAAGCACAGAGACACAGCCAACTCCCTGTCATATCATATACGCCTTTGCGATTTTCCAAGGCTGTAGTCATCCAGGAATCTCCATCGCTGTGTTTAAGGCCAGAAGGCCACTGGGATCACTCAGGGAAAGCTATTTAAGACCTTCAGGTGCTATTTAAAATACTTTTCCATGAGCATCTTGGCCAAGCAATCACACATGTAACATTTGCTTCTTTTTACCAGGAGAGAACAAGACACAAAATTTGCCACCATACCTGCTATACCAGCTGCTCCTCTCAGGTAGAAGTCCTTCTCTTGTCCTCCATCTTCTTCCTCAGAGTGCAGTGCCTGTGAAACAGCTGTCTCCAGGTCTCTGCTAAGGTCGTAGTCATGATCCCACTCCAGAGGAATGGAGTCCACGCTCGCAGGGGTATCTCGCCCTGATCGCTCGCTTCTCACCGGCTGGGAAAGAGGCAGCGAAAGGTTGGAAGAGGGGTGCGGGGAGAGAACGCTGTCCGCAGATTTGTCATGCCAGTGTATGTCAGAGAGATCTGCTGATTCATCCAGATCCACCTCTCTGTCAGAGAGGTCATGTTCATCATCTGTCAGCTAGAAGCATAATGCAAACAGAACCGATCAATGAAACGTGCAGAGGCACTGCATGGTCAGCCCGGGTCAGTAAAGTAAAGTAGCATTAGGCAACAGGCACACAGATGGGGTTTCCATTTTGCATTCTTTTGCACTTTCTCTTCATTATTTTAAGGTGCACTAAAATACCAAAGCAACAAAAAAGTTCCTAATGCCAGCTTATTTTAATTACTTAAGGCACCACAAAGTCTCACATCAAGCAAATATCTCCAGACTTCTTACTGGTGCCACTGCAATGCAGACATCAAGTTAAAGAAAACTGGAATGAAGTCATAGGAAGCATAAGTGACCTTTATTGTAACCACTGCTCTCATTATATTCATTCATATTTTTAAAAGCCTGGGTTTTGTTCCTTTCCTTCAGTAGAACTTGAGCTACCAAAAATAATTTTGCTCTCACTTATTCCATTGTGTGTTCAGTTCTGGAGATAAATTTCTGTCTCTTCTGATGGGGAGAATCATTTTATCATTGTTTTTTAAACAAAACAGAACTCAATAAGCTGCCAATGAAACTATCTGACAGAGCAGGGAGATGTTCTTATTACCAGTACCACACTGCTACCCCCATTAATAAAGTTTTATAAATCTCCAATTTGCATGGATTTTCATGATGATTTACAAAAATTCCAGATCTGGTGAGTTTGCTCTCTGAACAAGACATAAATAGCATGTAAAGAAGGGAGGCAGATGGTCAGGGTTGTAACAAAATTAAACCACAGGATTTTTGGAAAGTTACAGAAGTTTCATGTTAGTTATTTTCAATATCTTTCTCCCTCCCCATTCTCACACTTGTAAAATGGCAACAAACCAAATAAATATGTATGCATGTAACTATACACACAGGAAGGCGGATGAGTTTCTTATGATAGCGTTCCACACGTCCAAAGACCTCTTGACAGTAACGACGCAGCTCATCTAGTTCTTCTTCAATGATAGCTGCATCCAGGGGCTCACTTTTCTCAATGAGTTGCTCACCCTGCACAATTATCTGCTCAATTTTGTTGTTGTTCAGTGAAATTTCTTGCTGGAAAGCCTGCATAAAAGAAAAGCCCATGCTTTATCAATGAAATCAACATTACTACAACCTGAGTTATTAAGGATGCAAGTCTTAAGAGTTTTCAGCAAGAATTGTGTGGGTAACAAACAGGGATCATTCCAAATATTCTGGCATGAGCAACAATAAGCAATTAAATTTAGCATTCCACAGTCTTTCTAGCCAAAAACAGTGATACTTCATGGTTTACCATCTCATTCCTCACTTGTTGTACTTGGAAAGAAAGCTCTTCTCTAAATAAGCCATGTCCATGACCAAATGTCTAGAATGAACACAGATGCTAAACCTAACACACTGGAATTTTGGATAACATGACATTTGATATTTTCTCTCCAGATAATGGTTTTTCTGATGCAGAAATGGTTGACAAATGCAGTAATTCTTAAGCGTCAGCAATAATGGAGACTTGACATTAATAATTTTTATCGACATTTCCTCTTTTAATTAGGGAATGGAGAGTATCACACTTGATTTTTTGAAAATTTTTCACAGCGCAAAGATATTCCACTCTGCCAGAAAAGTACGTATTGAAACCTGACATAGCCCACAGCTTCTGAGGCTGAAGTCTCAGCCTGCAAGTAAGGGACTGTTTGAGGCTGCATTTTTGCATAATGCTTCTTAAATTCTTTTCCCACCATGAATGTTTTTATCCCTTCTCTTGTCCCTCCTCCTGTTACCATTCAATCATTCTTTACCTTAAGTTGCTTTATCTTTGCTTGGACATCACACTCTGAGAAATGCTCAATGTTGGTCAGCTGCAGGTCCATCTCTGTTAGCCATACCAGGATGCTATCACGTGCTGTCTCAAACTCCTCACGCTGGCCAATAAAATGCTGGGAGGTGGAAAATGGAGTGGCATGAAATGATCAAACAACCCAAAAAACCCCAGCAATAGTGATTCTCCGAAGAAGTGGTTTTCATGCCCTTCAAACCTAAYCTAAACTCAGTACACCTTCTTCTTTCATTTCCTACATGCTTTCTAAGGTTCCCTTTTCGGTAACATCATCTAGAGCTGCAATTAGCTGACCTATGAAAGTTACCTTCTATGAAGGAGGTGGTGTTTGAGGTCACCAAGCATTTCCCTACAGACTTCATGCTTTGGTTACCCCAGACAAACCGAACTGATAAGCTCCTTTCCTCTTCCAAAGGTAGAAATCCCCTCAAAAACACTGTGCAAATGCATTAAACTGGAAGCTTCTGGAGTACCCCTGATTCATATGTATAGTAGTGAAACCGAAGAACTTAAAACTGGAAAAATACTTTTAGCCTGCGCAGGATGGAGGTAACTCGCTTTTGTAAGTTGTCCCATCTCTGGTTCCCCTCATGAACCATCTGCTTGAGGCTGCAGCCAGAGTCAGTGCGGTTCTCTCGGGCCAGGCGGCGATACTGTTTATTGATCAGTTCCAGCTGAGTCAGACATTCATGCACTTGTCTCTGGAAGGCCTAAAGCAATATGAACAAAAGACACCATCAGATTTTTAATTATTGAAATCAGGATACACACATAAGTCTCTCCCTTTATTTTGACCTAGTTCTACACCCTGACCTGTGTTAGTTGATAGATTTCGCTACAGATGCAGACATCTCCTAAGGGCTATCCCTCAGTAAGAAAAAAGAAAAAAGTTTACAAAACTGACATAGTTCACTGAATGAGAAATTGCAACATGAATACCCATTACAATGGCAAAATCAGCACAAAAAAAAAAAGACTCCCCTTGCTACTCAGTCATACGCCTTTCTATTTGAGAACAGAAACACAAACAATGAATATGAAATATTTTTTAAAAAAATGAACAGAAATCCAAGATTCCTGTGGCTTCATTGGATTTCCTTACACATACTGAATTTGGTGAAGTGCAAACATTGAAAAGATTTGAGCAATTGTTTATTCTGAGTTTTACCAAAAATAGTGAAAAATGGTACTGAAGGAATCATCTCTATCTTCAGTATACTGGTATACAAGTAAGTTTTGTCTTAAAATTTTCATGGAAAGAAAATTTCATGAACATCCATACCAACTTACGCCTGGGCAAGTGTCTGCACCATGTACTTTCAGTGCTTCCTCTACTGTTAAAAAAGTCCCAGTCACCCAGCTGGGGAGCAGAAACAGTAGGTGACTTAGCCCATGATTTTCATGTTGTGACTAGCAATCACAAAGCAAATTGGAGAAAGCACCTTGTAAGGAGCTGACTGAACGAATCTCTTCAAAAATAAAAAAAGATGAATAATTTTTTAAAAAAACTACTCCTTTTTATGTTGTCACAGAAAAGAAAAGCAATCAATCAAAGGGAGACTTAAAAACATAGACTACACCAGCTCTCTTTTGAATACAAGTAGGTTTTGGCTCCCATTGTCATTCTACAAACTTGCTCTCTGATATTCCTCACAATGCAAACAAACAGTCAATCTCTCCCAAAACTAAACACCACCCTTACTAAGGACTGGAGAAGTGTGATAGGTAATATACTTCTGTTCAGAAATTTTCATTAAAATCAGCTAACACATGAGATTTCTACATAAACAATATATAGTCTTCATATTGTACCAGTCAAATCTAAAAATGAAATAAGCACATTTCTGCTGTAATACCAGAGATAAAAGTAAAGAAAGTGGTTTGAAAAAAAAAAAAAAATCAAAGTCTGTAGAGTCCTCTCAATATAACTATGCCCTTCATTAAATGGCAACCAAATTGGATAGGGAACAGCCAACAAGGAGAAAATGGGCTTGCAACTGGAGTGAAATGCTCAGTAGAACTGAATTCACTTAAAATTGTACAAGGAGGCAATTCTCATATCAGAAGCACAAATCTGACTGTTTACTAGGATCACGAAATCTAAAAGTGTGCAGCTGTTGTTTCACCTGTCACCAAGACTTGTCCAGCAAAAGAACAGCTGTGTATTTGTCTTCCATTTTTTCAGCTCAGCTACACAAGAATTCATCTGTTGCGTTCCTTCCTGTAACCTCTTTTCATTTCTCCATAAACTACTGGAGAGGAAGGAGTTTGATTTTGTACAGTAAAGTCAGCGAGAGCCATCTCTGACCTCTGTGCTCAGGAACTGAAAGGTTCTTACATGGTCTGCTGGGCTCTTTTTAAATTTTTTTTTTTTTTTTTTTTTATTTCAACTGCAGATATGGAGGGGAAAATAAAATTAGAAAAAAAATGTCTAGTTAAAGCAGAAACCTGTTTCAGTTAGTACATATATGTGCCTGACTTTATACTGACTTCACAGTGAAGTTGCTGAATTCTGCTGAATTTGGACACCACAACTTTTGTCACTTGCATTCCTGCTTTTTAGTAGGTGTAGAAACTAGCTGTTCAGAAAAAAAAAAGAAGAAAAAAAGAGAAAGACCCAAACTGCAGGGAAAGCAGGCTTCTGGAGAGGCTGCTAAACTGTTCTCCTCACAGCTAGTTCCTGCAGACACTCTGTAGACAGAAAAAATTCCACAAGTCCGCAGGAGAGGGAAGGTCACCATAAAAGCGGAGGTTCAATGAAACAGAATTTGTGCAAAGTCAGATCAGCTGTAAAAATCAAAGACAACCAAGATATTTTTGGTGCTGTTTCTCATACAGAGACACGCTAAACAAGAGATTTAGATCCTGATCACTGAATAAAGGGACAATGGTAAGAAGGTCAGAGACAGAGAACTTGTGTCCAGGAAGCAAACTTTTTTACACTGTGGCAACCTACCTCACCATAATGAAGTCCGACAGTGTTTAACAACAAAGTCTGGCCAGTACATTCAGAAATGTGAATGTCAATTATAAAACTTGAATCAGCGCTTCACAGTTTATGGTTTTGAATTAATTGTTAAACCAAAAAGTATTAACTGGTCTTCGAYGTTGTTTAAATTTGCATTTCTTCTTCACAGCAAATACTTCACAGTACCTGACTGTTTACAGAATTGCCTGAACAATTTGTTCTCTTTCTTCAGAATTATTCTTCTCTCTCATCTTGATATACTCCTTGCAAATATGAAACCAAGCAGAAGACTTCAACCTATGACTAGCCACACGACGTGTGCGTGTGCTTTACACACAGGTATACACTCCATTGCAATTATGAAACAAGCCATCACATTGCAGAAGACACAACAGAGTTATGTCAGAGGCTCTTAAGCATTGACTGAAGTGACAGCTTGTCAGTTTTGAAGCATGCACTTAACTTTTAAGTCACGAGGGACACCATGTGGACATACAATAATACTTGCATGAACATGAATTTCAGGTATAAGGATCTAAAATGGAGATATTGTACGCTGTACAAAACGGGAACAAAGTTCAGAAGGCTAGTTTCAGAGAGTTACAGAAAGAAGAGGAGGGATAAAATCAAAGGAAAAGCTAAAACATGCAGCATGCATTTGAAGAGGTACTTGGTGAAGGGAGATCTATGAATACTCTGGAGCACCTACTGACTGGACATATTAAAAAGTTGCAGAAATAAAAAGGGTGAGAAATCTAACTTTGGTGAACAAACAGCAAATGAAAGTGGATTGATTTATTAGCACTTTCAGTTGCGATCTTCCACTCTTTTTTCATCCTAGAAACCTGCCACTGAAGGCAACTACAAAATCATCCACTCCACTATATTAATACAGTGTCTCTGCTGAGTGACTTGTGTATGGGAAGGAAGAACACCAGCTGACTGCTGTAGATATTAAATTTCAGTAGATATTATATTTCAACTATTATAAACCACCTCAAATTTCTTCAGTTCTTCCTTAGCAATCGTGTAAAGCACACCAGAGGAGCTCGGGAAAGCAGCTGTCCTCTCAGAGATTTTTAGCCAGTCTTCAAATCTAGAGTAGTCATCCAAAAACTTTTGCCATAGCCTCCACGTCTCTTCAATTCTGCAACAGATAATGGAAAATTAGGGAATGCTCAGACTGAAGGCCAGCTGACCTCCAGAACTTTATTAACTAATCATCTACAACAGCAAACTAGCACTGCACCAGACAATAACTGGCTCTTAATCTAACTCAGACAGCCAGGCTGATAAACAGACCACAGGGAAGGCTGGCTCATTCCAGACTGAGCTAGAATAAGATGACGGCAATTTTTTTTTAATGCATCTAATTTTGGAATCAGTATAAAAAGAAAGTTATAAGTATGCAATAGGAAGTCCAAAAATCTGAGCACATGCTAAATAACTTCTGAAATACAGTCCCAGTGTAGGTACCTAAGCCGGTATTTTAGAGATCAGGAATTCCACACTACCTTCCACTGCAGAACTTCTTCTTACAGAATGCTAAAGGTGTTGCAGCATATATTTTAAAGTTCTCAGTCATTATTCTGCATTGCAAAGCAACATGAACATTTTTTTTTGCATTCACCAACAGTGGTAAAATGCTCTCTCTCAGTGTAAACATTTTTATTAAAAAAAAAGTCAAAAGTTATTCCAACGTTCAAAAAACAAAACAAAACAAAACAGTTCAACTTCAATTGAATATGTAAAAATAGTGGCTGACTCTTGATCCTGAAATCAAATTGGCTTAATACTGAGACTGTAAAATCCCAAGAACTTCAACACCACTTGATTCAAAATAACAAGATCTTTTTTGGGACAGGTTGTATTACAGCAGAACTTTGTCTGGTTTTACATACAGAATATATCTTTCCCAAATCTTAGATATGCAGGCCTGAAAAGGACCTGATCCATGCAAAATTAATGCTTTGTTGATGATGCATTCTTTAACCTGAAGTTTGACATCTGGAAAGTTGCTTTTTAATATGAATAACTGTTTCTACTACAGTAAAGATCCTAAATACTGATAGTTAGTTAACTTACTGGTACAAACCTACTAATAGCAGAATGTGTGCATTGCAAGAAAGTAAAACAGAGTTCAATGCATTGTTCCACATTAACTTGAAATAGTTCTGAATTAATTTGCTGGACACAAACATATGAAGAGCCTGTATATTTTCAAGACAGACTGTGTCAAAGATAGAACTTATAAGCTGTATTTATATATACATACACTATACAAGAATTACCATGGCAATAGTATAAAATTACTTAAAGACAGCAATCTGTGGATATAGAGCAGCACAACTTAAAAGCAAGAATTTTTTTGCACAAAATAAAGAAAATCTTTACTAAACAAATTAAGAATATCCCACAAAACCAAAGATCATGTAAAGTTCAATTCAGCATTTTGAAAAGTCATAAACTTTACCTAGAGTTCTTGATATGACTGTGTAAACATCACAGAAATCAGATTCATAACTTAAAAAGGTACAGAAAAGATCTTCATAAATATAGGAGTTCAAACAGTTAAACATATATTATTACTGGTCAGCACAGAGTATATAGCATTGCTCCCATCTAGCCTACATCATTATGGCTATCAAAATTTTCCATGCTATCCTAGATGGGAACAGAAGACAATGAATCTTCTGGATATCATGGGCATGCATTGTACAGATGGTCTAAGCATGTGCAATAAACCAGAGCATAAGAGAAACTGTTGAGGTACATTAGATGCATGAAAACCCTAACACCTGGAATAACATTCCACCCATTTGATAACTAGTTTCCCCATCAGTCTCAGTAGTTCTAGGGTAAACACAAGTGTTATAACTCTCCCTTTTAGGTCATGTTTTCTAAATCTCTTGGAGTCATTGCTATCATCTAAGCTTTCTTTAGGTTTCTCTCTCATCATTTCTATGAAGCATGTGGAATAAGACATCATTCCATCAAAGGCCTTGTGAACAAAATTTGATAATTGGTATCTGTACCTTGTATAAAGGCACATACAAATGCAACCGGAAATTTCCTTTTTTTCCCCCACAGCATAACAGCTATTGGCTTTTATTCAGCGTACTATCTTTTTCTGACCTCTACACCCTTTTCTTCAGTACTGCAACCCTATAACATACATCCTATCCTGTATTTGTGCCTGTGGAAGGAAATACTAATTTGTAAGCATTTTAGACTTACTTAAGTCGCCTTTCCATTGACATTGCACAAATGTTCCTCCACCTTCTGTCCAGATTGCGTGTAGCCTGCTGGATAGAGTCACACTCTGCTTCTGTGGCACAAGCATCACAGTCATGAAGAAGCACTTCACACAGATTGAGAACAGATGCCACTCCAGTGCTGTGTTTCTCTATGTCCCTCTGAAGTTCCTGCAGGTGAAGAAATTAATTCTTAAGAGAAATAGCAAAACATGCATAAATACAAATGCATTTCTCTTCTACTTATTAAAAAAATAAATTAATAAGCTTGCAAACAGGAGAAAAACATCCAATGAATACCTATTAAGAGAGTGCATCTGCGCAAGTGGTGTTGCAATGTTATCAATGAAGTCAGGAGAACCTGGCAGCATGCACAGCCCTCCCAGGGACTACGAACACCAAACTGTCACCTGGGACAAACTGCCAGAGCTCTGCATGCTCAGCTGAGCATCTTTCACATACATTCAACCAACATCACCAATAAATGGTGGAATTATTCTCAGCCCTTTCCCATTATCACAGAGAATGTAAAGCGGAAGTTAGTAAGAGAAGTGTGACAAGAAAATATGTTCTTATCTACTGTGAGCATTTGGTAGAGGTACCCTTCGTGAACCCACTCTTCCCCAGGTGAGCTAGCTGCAAAGTGGCATGTCTGACATGGTGATCGGCAGTAGAACATGTTGAAGAGTCCATCTCTAGTAGGAGATTTTTTTTTCCTTCAACTTCCCAATTCTATAGCATTTTCATTGGAAATGGAAAAGGAAAATTCAGGACAGCTAAAGAAAATGCACTTACACTGTCTTAGCACTTATTATATGTGATCAGTATTATTTTTCCTGTCAGTTTCTTGGTTGTAATGGCTTGTTCTACCCCGATGATATTTCATCTTGAAGCAATGTTTCAGCTTCAGTTTTGAACTACAGGTTCAAGTTAAGACAAGCCACAAAAGTAATTGGCTATTGCTGTGCAAGAAAAAGAAACCCTGCTTGACTTCTGCCTAGATTTGCAATGAACTATCAGAATATTAGATGGAAAAATCAGGATGGCCAGTAACAAAGCCAAGACAACATAATTCCAATAGTGACAAAATAGTACTAATGTGACAACACCGAAAAGTGATATATGCATCTAGAATACTATGTTCACTTCTGATTCAGATGAAGAAAAGAACTATTAGGACAATTAGAGATGTGGAAGTTTATTTAGGAGAACAAGAACTTGGCAGCTTGAGGATGAGTAGAGATAAACTGCTCTTTATAATTTTGCTAGTGAAGTAAAATATAACATGCAAAGGGAAATATAGTGTCAACATACTGTGTCTACATACATTTAATGTCTAACTAGAGGAACTTTTCTTACAACTAGCAATATGATGTTTTGAAAGTGCCTTTCCAGCAGGAAATGAGATCTAAACGTAGAATCTAAAAACCTCAGCAAATTTGTTATGGAGCAAGGTCAAATTGTATCAACCATCTGATTTGGTTGTTTGTGATAACTGGGGTTAGACTTAATGAAGTAATCTATTTCCTGTTCTCATCTGTGAAACAGAAGGCTGTTTTGTGAACATCTACATGACACCATCAAGTGGAAAATCACAATGTTTTCTTCCTCAGTGCTGGCCCTTTCACTTTCATTTGCTTGGAAAACACTCTTTCATCGTGATGTCCAAGTGCTTATTCCTCTTTCTACCCATCCTGAAATGTTATATAAGGGTGGATACTATAAACAGATGCAATACTCCATGAAACACATACTCCAGACAGCTATGAGACTTGAGGTTAAGCAAGTTTAGGTAACACAATCTCTCTGCCATTTTGGACTAAAGCAGTAGTGAGAACTGCCGGTTGGTGGTCCTGAGGATTCCTAGGGATTAAACTTTTTTATTCACCCACAGAACCTTTCTACAAGCAATGTCTACACTGTTTTTTGTCCATAACCTTATATTTCTTTCCCAGATTTTAAAATTTTCTATGTTTATTAGAGAACATTTAGCCTTTGGGTTAGTTTACAAAGGAGCATCACTTTTATGCACTGCTGTCACCCACATACAACTTTTTCTTTCCTTTATCAACCCAAAAGCAAGCACTATTTTTTCCACATTTCACATGGTAGCAGATTGAGAAAGTAAACAAAAAAGTAATCTTTGAAATGCAGTTTGCGACCCTGGGAAAATACTGCAGTGAAGTTACCCTACCTTCCCCAGGATATCCAGCTTCAATTGTATCTTTAATTTCACTACAGAGACCAGCAATCTGCAAAGCTGATTCRTGGCTGAATTAGATGCTGAGAAGCAGATAATAGAGTTACAGAAATGGAATTTGGTCCTCGTCTTTCACAGCATAATATTTTTAACGTAACTTTGTATATGAACAACTGGTAGCAGTACGAGCAGAGAAGATAATATGAACTCAGTGGAAGATCAAACATGGAAAAGAACATAAGATCACTAACAGAAGAAGAAAGAGGGATGAAATACTTGAGAAGATGGCCAACATACTGGCCTTCTGAGATGCGGTGGATAGTGATATAGTCTCCAACTAATAAAAATATTGGTTGCCATACACTGAAGGCGGATGTTTTGTTTTAATTATTATTATAACCATGGCTTGCAGTCTTATCAAATAAAATCATCATCAAGTTTCCAAACATGGTGTCCTCCCAGGATAAGATTCACCTCTATTTCTCCCTTTTGGAGTTCAAATTAAACACTCACACTTCTACAGAATGTCACTGCACACTGTCACTGTGTGGGGATCACCACAAGGAAACGCAGAAGGCAGAGATACACCAGTCTCTGTGCCCAGAATAAGTCCCATAAGAAGTGGTTGTAACAAACTGTGGGATGGCTGCATAGGGATGCTAGTAAAAAGTCTCAAGTATCTACTTTGTTGATAGCAATGTTTTGCCCTGCCCAGCACTTTATTGTCTCAGAAACACCACTCATTAGTGATGCTTGTGTGTTATAAACTATTATCCCTATGTAAATTACATATAGAATATTGATAAGCAATTCTGCACAGCCATGTAGCAAATCAGTTGGGGAGCTGGCAAAAACTCTGAGGGTGTTCTTGGGTCTCAGTCCCACACTCAGCTTAAAAGAGCAAAATGCCAGTTTGAACACTTGATAAATTAATTATCCCCAAAACATTCTGGCACTCCTATTCCCACGGGTTTCTTTCTCCTCTGGAGAAAGAACTCAGGAAAGCATCTAACTCATCTCCAGTGAGGAACCAGAAAGCTATTTTTGCCAATAAAWACCCAACAGGAACACAACAGAACAACAGTCTTCCCCAGCAATGTGCTTCTAGGTAAAACTGCACTGGGCAATGAAGTGGAACAGGAAAGAGAAAGTATAATAAAACTTCTTAGGAGTAACATTAGTTTTAATGCCAAAAACTGGTTGATTTAACATTTTTCTGCCCGTTCCAGTGTTGACTGTTTTGTTCTAGCACTGCATAAAGGCTTTGTATGGTATAAAACAACCAATTTTAACTTCACATGTATAGCTCATGCATCTTTGCGTGCAAAGTGATTCTCAAACAAGCTGCAAAATAAAACTAAGTTAGAAAGGTTGCTAAAAAATAGTCATTTTCAAGCATGTGCAAAATTTGCAAGGTCTAATAGGTGTCAGTTTTGCCTCTGGGAACAGACAATTCAAACAAACAAAAMCCACAAACCCCAAAGGAAAAACAATAACTCGTTCAGGTTATATCTCTTGGTGCCTTACCTTTCTCGGAAAGGTCAATCAGCTCCTGGTGGATTCGATGTCAAAGCCAGCAGAAGGCTCTATAAGTGACACAGTAAGTACCACTTGCCTTGATACRTAAACACTTCTTTGCCTCATGCCCTCTCAGCATTGAGCTGGGTATGGGCAGCCCAAGGGCACTCTACTTTGGTTCTCCCCATATCATCGTGCACCTGATATGTGTGTTGTATTTTACCTGCTGTTCATTTAGCTTCCTTTGTATCTCCTCAGAGTCACAAGTTTCATAGATGATAGGTTTGGACAGCTCTGACTCAATGTGGGCAAGCCAAGATCTCAGGCTACTCATGTTTTTATCCAGCTGCTGCACTGCAACGAGTGTCTCCTTCAACTTTTTTACCCTGTAAAGAAAAAGAAACGGCAGCATAAGTACACCCTTATGGAGAATTTCCACAGCATGTGTTTCAGGAAGTTTTCAGAGAAACTTAACTTAGGTGGCAAGTTCTGTTCTGAAGTCTTCCTTTATTATGTAACAGAAGTACATTATATGTGCAAATAGTCCTGCATCCATAGGTTCKGGGTTAGAAAAATTAAGAGCTTACTAATGCCAGACAATATTTTCAAAGCTTCTGTACCTTTATCAGTTGAGTTAAATGTTTGTTAAGAAAGGAAAAAAACTTTTTTTTTTTTTAATGAACACCCACACACCAAAACCCCAAAACAATCTAAGTAATTTCGTTGTGCATTTGACCAACAGATGACAAAAGTTCTTCTCAGACTACAAATAACTTATCCATTTAACCATTACTGGTGGTGGCGTGCACTGAGAGAACAGGCCTTTTTCACCCTGCTGATTTCTAAACATTGAACTACATATCATAGAATAGTTTGGGTTGGAAGGGACCTTTAAAGGTCATCTAGTCCAACCCCCCTGCCGTGGGCAGGGACATCTTTAACTAGATCAGGTTGCTCAAAGCCCCGTCCAACCTGACCTTGAATATTTCTGCGGACGGGGCATCTACCACCTCTCTGGGCAACCTGTTCCAGTGTGAAGACTTGTCCTTGAATAAATAAGTTTGAGAGAGAGAAATCCAGCTGAGAACTTAGTGAGAGTTCCTGAATCCCAAGGGCTGCTTTAAGTTGTTCTTTGTCTTAATGGACTACTTCAGATTTAAAAAGATGAAACTGGAATGTAACTGCATGGTGATTTCTAAGCAGTATTTTTCTTGAGACCCTGACCCTGTGACAGCAATGGCCAGAAAAAATTAAATAGTGGGTATTTTTCATTCAAGGGAACATTAAGCTTAGAGGGTGAGGAAAATTCGACTAAACCTTCATCCTATCTCGATATTTTTACCTTCAGCCTGTTTCAACTGCAAAAAAGTCTGCCAGTAATTCCCTCCTTCCTACCCCCATGTTACATAACATACATTAATGGATTCTGAAATTGTTTCTAAGCTTTCTTTTTTTTTTTTTTTTTTTCCCGTTTATGTAGTACCACAAACAATTTTGAGTAACATTCCCTTTTATGCTTCTATTGCTCTTCCACTTAAGTGTTTCAATATCAGAAAGCTCTGGGAGACGAGTGCAGCTGGGAATACTGACAAAATCGGGTTGAAAAATACAAGATTGCCAGGTTCATCAAACAAACAAAATGCCACCTGTCTATCCTATAATTCAAACAGAGCAATTTTTTCCATAATACTAACCAGCAAATTTATCAAGTGTTTCCATATTTAAAGCCGTAGTTGCAGCTGACCATTAAGAGTCTAATATAGGTGTTCTTTTCTTACCAAAGAGAAATGCAGAGAACTTAATGTTAACTTAAAAAACTTAAAAGTTAAGTCTTTCAAATTTTTGTCTCTTTCTAGCCCTCTCTTTAGATCACAGATGGTCAAACTCTTTAGCACCAAACATGCTTAAGAACAGTTTGAAGGAGTCTTCCTTGCCAGAGTCTCATAACCACAGATGCAGGGTTGTGATCTGAAAAAAAATCTTGGTTATTGGAAAAAATATGGGTAATCTGAAAATCTGGCTATGAAGGAACTAAAGTCAACACAATCGTGCTGAAAGACTGCCCCAGTCCCCATCATCAGGTTATCCCAAAACACAGCTATGTGTTTAGCCTTAGAGAGATACTAGGAGAACAACCAATGTCTGGGGGCACCATCTCCTCGTCACCTATGGTTGTACATACAGTGCTTTGTGGGTTTGGACCAATTGAAACTTGCTCATAGGGTGAATAAGAAGGTTGGTTATCACTCTTCTGGAACTCACATACAGCTTTTAAGTCTCTGACATTATTAAAAGGAGTGAAATCCTGCCCATTTTCTGCTTAAATTTTCAAGGCTGGATGCTGCTGATCCTTTGCAGGCACACTGCAGTGGGAAAGGGAACAATGAATCATGTCAGCCCTGTGTAGAAGCAATGTCACTCTATCATCTGCAAGCCCAAGCTGTGGACCTGGCTTTTCGTGTTTGCAGTTGTATAGTACTCTAACCTCTGTGCTGGATTTTATTTACATTTTGCCTGCAACACCTGATAAAGGGCCATCATTTAGAAAGTGCCCTCTTTGCATCAGTCAGACTGCGTGGGAATACATCCCTGCCAGAGCAAAAAACAACCCCAGCCCAAATAGAGCTATTTTCAGTCACATGGCCTAAGTTAAGAGAGAAAAACAAAAAAAAGCATGATATACTAAAAGAACACTCCAAACAAACCCAAAACCTACTGCTAAACCTGCCCTCCTGCCAAACTGTTGCAATTCCCTGCACCTAAATTCCAAAAGTTAAAGGGGAGAAAAAAAAAAAAAAGGAAAGGACAACTACTTTCCTGCCCCCGGCTATATTTACTGTTAACACTGTTCTTTTTTTGTACTGAGTCTAACATAACAGGTTCCTTGCCCATGGTACAAATAGAAACAAATAAACAAGTGCTTCTTGGAGTATGATGGGCTTACTTTTTTTGACTGAACTGCAATACAGTGTTGTGCGTCTAGCTACACTGAAAACATATCTGCGAACAAATAATACATGTAATCCATTATGTCTATAAGTTTTCCTTCTGAATTTTAGCAGGCAAGATGCGTATGCTCTTCATCTCACTGAATACTGTGCCTGTGTGTAGAAATAATTGCACAATGTGTGTGCAACAAAAATATCTCTCTTAAAAATGTAACAGCCCAAAATCCTATCTTTCCATGCTAATGGTGAGGCCTGAAAGATAATGACACTAAAAGCTCTGCTTAGAGACAAAGGTGAAATTATAAACCATTCAAGTATGTAGGATCCCTAGCCAAGTGTAATTTTGACCTTTTGAGATTTCATTTACAAGATTATGTTTAAACAGTTCATTATTCAAATAATCATCTCATGCTTTTGTTGCAGATAACTCCTCTCCATGATAATGAAGATTCAGTATTGACATCAAAGGGTTGGACTCAGGACATGGTGGTTTTAAAGGTTGTTTTTTACATAACACACGTACACATCAGTCTTGCTGCATTTTACAAATACTTAAGACTCTCAGAAAGGAAAATACTGCAGAATTCAACTGTTTGTTTTAATGGTTTACTGACTGAAAACTCGTCTGAAAATTTGAATGGGCTTATGATGCTTACGTTTCCATGTTCCAACTACTGTACCTCGGTTTCCCCAAGAAAGTAATAACTTTAAAAGGTCTATTTTACATTAAGAGAAGGCAGTGGGAGAACAACTTGGAGCTGAAATTAAGCACAAATATCTTTAATTCAACTAGACCTAAATTAGACAGCCTTAGATTCCACTTAAACCTAAACAGGAACCCTGTAAATATATAACAATGCATCATATAGAAGTCATAGCTACTGCATTAGTCATTTAGACAGCTGGTTACTAATATTAAACTTTAAAAGCAACATGAAAAAAGTCAGTAAAAGCATGTTAGCTAAGTCTGTACAAAGCCAGCAGAAAGCACAAAAGTTTTTTGGTTTTGTTTTTGTTTTTTTTTTTTACATCTACTTGGAACTGGAGACAAAGTTTCAAGGAACACTTACTCTATGAAATAGTGAAAAACATATTACAGTATTAAAATCAGTTTTTAAAAAGATCAGTTTAAAAATAATCTTTTTATGATTAAAAAAGATTTATTGTCCAAAGTACAGTACTACTGCGTACCAGGACACTAGTACCACCAGTTTTATTTGCTCTTCAGATCTGTTGCCCCTTTCAAAGAGTAAATTTCTAGAACTCTGAACAGCAACAAAACTTCTAGAAAAGATAATGTTAAGAGGGAAAAAGAGAAGCTGAATCAAAAATCCAAGATAATGTAGGCTGAGTTCAAGTATTACATGCAGTTACAAAGCAATATGTACAGGACAGACCAGCTTTGGTAAGTCTGAAATATTTTCTTCACAGCCTCTCTCCTTCTCTGCCTTTCACTTGTAGCCATGCCCCTTTGATGACACAAACAGTGAGCAGACAAATACAAAGTCTTCTTTCTCTCATGTGTGTAAATGCTCTTGTATTTAAAAACAGCAGTAAAACCCATCTACAGTTTCTTTCAGACAGATATTTTAACTAAGATATTTTACTAGTTCTAAGTCTGCATCAGTAACAAAAAATTATTCTGGGATCCAAAAGTACTAGCTGTAAAACAAAGTATGCTGTTATCACTGTCAACTATATTTAAACTGAGCAGGAAACAGTAATTTCTAGCTAAGGTAGTGATTTCTACATATCAATATTTCAATTAGTTTCCCAGCAAGCCAAGACTTCAGAAAGAATTATATCAATCAAAAGCAAACAAAAATAGCTGCCTGCCTTGTGATATCACAATTACAGTCTGGGAGATCTGAATCCACACTGCCGTCCTCCGCCATCCTTACAGCATGCAAGTCCTCCGCCACCACCATGAAATTTTCCAGCATTAAAAAGAAGAACTTCCACTCCAAAAGCCTGCAAACACTGTGCTTTGTGCGGGGGGAGGAAAGTGACACACTTCTCTTTGCTGGTGAGTACTGTACAGAAAATGTTGCACGCCAAACAAATGTTAGCAGCCGTTGCTTGATAACATGAGACTGAATGGTGACAAGTGGTCATGTTGCTAAATAAAACTTGCATTCATCAACATGTGCCAGACTTGATCTCCAGGAATGTGGACTGTGAGTGCTAGGGGAAGGGATGAAAACACATACAACAAAGCCTTCTTTGCAAAGCCTGAGCAGTTGCAGCAATAGCACTGCTTCCTGGCTGTAAACATCTGTAACACTTTTTGCACCGCGCTGACATATCAGAAAAATTCATCTGAAAGGATGAAAATGTTCTAGAAGGACAGAAATAGAAGTCTCTGATGCAGAGACACAGCTATCCTTCTGTAGCTGTCTCTTCCACAGTTACAGACCTTCTCAGAATTGAGAGGCAATTAAAAAAAGTGGGTAAGGAAACAGAATGTGAGAAAGAAAGAGGCTTTTATAGGTGAATGGAGAAGTTCCACCACACAGCATGAAATCAACAAGTAAAAATTCAGACTAGATGCGTATTACCATASTATATTACTAAGGCATTTTCATAGAGCACTTCCTATTTGTTCACAGCTGTAGGAAACAAACCACCAAGAAAAATGCTCCAGACAAGGGATGACTGTAGCTTAGCAGAAAAGCACACAGATTCTAATAATTTATTAATGCTGTCAGGGATCCAGAATATGAAAAGATGTATTTTATTCTCAACACCAGAACAATTAATCTGCTTTTACTAGCTGAGTGCAGCCAAAATTATGTTATATGATACATTCCAAACTCCAAAATATCGTAACAGGAACACACTCCAATATATAAAAACATATTCTAAAGAGCCTCTGGAGCCTTCTAAAAGTCATCTTGGGGTATGCAAACCCTTTTGTCCAGTGGGAATTAGACATCAATACAAGTACTTTGTACATACATTAGTCAACAGCTTGGGCTTTAACTGCTATCAGCCTAAGCTACAGCTGAACTAGCAAAATTTCCACAACCTAGCATCAAACCTTTCCACCATCTACTTCGCAACTTCAGCAATGCACCGTTCAAACTTGACAGAGTTTTTTTCAATTCAGTAAGCACTGGAATGGAAAGGATTATATCTTTAATTACATACAATAGTGCTGTGCATACTAGTTGAGAAGGCTAAGTTGAAATGATCTGGAAATAGAAGTAAATAAATATTTTGTATAAATTAGTTTAGAACTAGGACTTGACACCCTGCTTCATGATAACAGAATGAGAAAGTTTAAGTGTATAATATTGCAGTTATCATCTCCCCAACCCAAGAATGATACAGAATCCTGAACCCTGACCTGTCCCTATAGAGGACACTAACCTCTAATACTGAATAGACAATACAGATCTGTTAAAGTTATGTTTTGCAGTTTCTGAATGCAATAATTTTTCACTAGAAACTTCCTGAAGGTATTATTCGAAGATTTGTCTGAGTAGGTGTTTCAAAAGACAAACAAAAAAATATGTCAAATATGCCTTGTATGTATCACATCCTCTGAAACCAGCAGGCTCCTCGACCGTAATGCACCACTTCCTGACTTAATTGTTCTGTAAGAAATATACAGTGCTCATTACTTTAAAATGAACCACTGTAAAAGGAGCTGGAGCCACCAGAATGCTTCTGCTTACATAAAATTTACTGTTCCCATGCTTACAGATTTCAGAGCAGGAAGGCAGTAAAACCATATGAAAAAAGAACGGATGAAAAAAGATCACAAAACTAAACAAACCCTTTTGCTGCTAACAGGACTAAAGTATTACTAATTCATATGTCCTTACATCACAGAAGCGTAAAATATGAAGTATGTGTACATTTTATGAAGAATTATTGTCGGTAATGGGAGGGAGGCTGTAGCATGACTCATAAGAAAGTATTGAAACAAATAAACCAGTTTCTTCACATGTCAAACAATAATCCTGTATTTAAGTTACAAAAATCGCTGTTATATTTTTGACCTTGAGTAAAAAGAATCTTTAAGCCCAGTGTGCATACGTCTACCTGCAGTTACTCTTCTCCATCAGTGAAAAAATAATCAGGCAGAAAAACTTAGTTTTGGAACTGCTCTTCTCAAAATCCAAAACTACAAATGCACTGTTTCAATTCCTCTGCCAAGACTTTTTTTAGAAAAACTACATTTGCACCCAGTTTTAAGCATTCATCTGAAGTAAGATGGTACTGGAGCAAGGCTCACTAAATCTGACTGCAACTGATCCTATGTCATTCTAGCAGATAATGTTTTGTATTGACTCTTGAAGAAATTATGTCAGGTACTGTAAAGTAAAACAGGAAGGTGAATTTCACAGAAGTGTGTTGAATAAACTCATTTCACAGTTAATGATGAAAAGTCAGATAATAAAAAGATTTTAAATTCATGACATCCAGCATATTAATCTGTCCCACGCAGCACTTAGAAACAAAAGAACTGCTTTACCTGGCTGCAATAAGATCTAGAAGATGTTGCCACCTGTCATTGATCTTGCCAAGTTTGTACTCAATCTCTGATGCCTTACTCTCATGGCTGGCTTTGGCAAGTCGCTCTCCCATTTCCTGGAGCTGGATTTTGTTCTTCTGGGCTACAGCAATTTCCTCTTGGTAATCCTGGACATCAAAGAGCAATCAGAAGTCAGGGTACTTATTCTGAATACACTCTGCTCTACACTACTAAAGGAACTATATAAAAAAACAAGTGAATATTGTTTTTTTGGTGTTTGATACAGTGGAGAGACAACCTCTTAAATATTAGATGTATAATCATGAACAACTTTATCAGAAGAATGAAAAAAACCCTAAACAAAACACAATGCCTTCTATAAATATATCTGCTATAGTTAAACTCATCACAGGCAATTCTGATTGGACATTTAGTAAAGCATTCAGATGCCTTTGGCTTTGCATTCACTTAATTTTCTGGTATCCTGGGAGGCCCTACCTCAAGAAAGACAGGAAAATGCTGCAGAGTGAGAGAACACAAACACAGTCTTACTGGAACTTGTAAACATCAGTGTAAGGTAAAACCTCCATTTTAGCTAATTCAGTATTCTCTTTGCAATACAAAATAAATAAGCAGTTAAAGAACAGTATGTAAGCGTACACGCACTGCACTATACCTTTTTAAGTTTCTCAATCATTTCTTCTATGAGGATGTCGCCATTTTGAGAAACCTTACTTTCCATTTGTGTCAGCCACTCACAGAGCTCCTTGTTCTTCTCGCTGAAGACAGCCCACTCATTCAGTCTCTCACTAACTTGTTGTCGACGCAAGGAGACCTTAAAACATTTGCGGAAAGTAAATAAAAACAAAATAGTAAATGCATTTAAGAGATGCTTAAAACACTTTGTGTCTCAGTGTGAACTCCTCTGGCCCTGCAAAAGTGTTCCAGCCACTTATTTGCCATTAAAACAAACTGGAGTTGTACTGCAAAAGCTTTGTGTGACTCTGTGAGTTTAGAGGTAAGTGTTAATCTCAGTTTCCTGTTAGCTACATCCCATGCACAGAGAGGAGCATCCAAGTGTTACACTCAGTAGCCTGTCAATACCTTGTTTTATAATGTCTCTAACACAAAGGTTTCATTAGAATAAAAAAAAATTAATTTTCTTACAATTTTTGCTCACTTATAAATATTATAAAGTCTATTAACAGTTTCTTTTTAGTCTAAGAGATTAAATAAAAATGGAAGATATAAATGCTTGACCAAAGCAAAAAAATAGATATATACATATCATTGGCCAAACTCCAAAAGACTGTGTAATTTGTGCATGAGCATGATTTGTAAGTACAAAGCTAAATCAAAGATACACTATATTTTGCATAAGCAATTTTCTACTTGAGTCCAAATACGCTCATTTCACAGACAACGATTTTTCCTGAACAGGCATGATACCTTGAGAGATTCCAGAGGACTAAGGTGTGCCCTAACAGGAAAGAATAGGCATAAAACATCAAACAGGCAAATGCTGTGGTTAATACAGCAGGAAGGAAAACATTGCTATGTTTAAGAAATTGCTATAGCAGTGGTACCATCTCAGACTATGAATAGTAATAGACAAAGATGGACATTTAAATCAAAATAGCAGCAGAGGGTGAGCAGCAAAGTAATCTCTCCAATTTCAGACATTTGTACAACTACTTACTTCCTCCCCATCATAATCTGCATTGTTTCTGACTTTGTATCAGCATTTCAGCTGAGAAGATGAAGACTGCATCTGCTCTTTCATAAACAAAAGTGATGTGTTTAACTACCGTGTTAGGTTTAACAGGGGCATACACATGATCTTACATTTCCTTTCTGCGGTTCTAAATTTGATGGCAGCTTTCCGGAAATAAGCAACAGTTGAAAAGAGTGTTGCACTAGGTTACATGCTGAAGCATTCAGTATGCACAAAATGAAGATAAAACTTCTTTACTTGGCTCCCTTCTTTACCATAAACATACATGCATTGACTACACCGTAGTTCAGATGTATCTACATTAGCTCATTCAAATGCAACTAACTCATAACAAGTTCTGTGCTGTTAACTGTGAAGCATCTTTCCTACTTTGGGGGTGTTTTTAGAAGCCTTCACAGGTACCTTACATGAAGCAACTATTTCAAAGTTAGCCCCGGTATATCTGGACTGCAATCTCTACAGAACCACAGAAATAACATTAAGATAATCTGAAAAGCTGGGTGAGGGAGACTCCACTATCTGGATTTCTAAGTGCAAAATGGAGGCAAGAAACACCCTAAGAGCATGATGCACCTGAAAAATCAAACAATACCTCTCAGCTCGTTTCGCAGCCTAGCAAGTCACTCTCAGACTAAGAGAAATGCAGACAGCAAAGTCTGAAGAAGCAGAAGCTATCGGCAGAACTGAAGGTACAATACAGTAATGTTGAGCAGGGATGGGACATCCTTTCTGAACACAGGTTCTCCACCAAAGCACAGTAAACTGTATTACTTCCGTGTTTTCCCAAGCCAGCCTGCCACAGTCCCACAGCACACAGTGTGACTTTTTGTCGTTTTTTCAAGGCTGCTTAAATATGACCTCACGGCCATGACAAAGTTCAAGAGACCTGGAAACACTGGCAGTAACTAAAGGAAGCATTTCAATGGATGTTTTCCCTGATTCAGCAAGAATTCAGTTTTGAATCTGAGTGTGCGTACGTGCGTCTTTTCTAAAAGCTGCTGCTTGTATTCAAATTTTCTCCCAACACTTTTGTAGCCTGCATACTCATAACAGGGCTCAGTGCTATACTTGCCTGGTGGCACAGCTCCTCCCACTGTCTGTGCAGAAGCTCTATGCGCTCACTGAGGATTGAGATATCATCTGTGCTGATATACATAGACAGGGTCTCCCTCAGCAGAGAGAGGTGTGCAAGGTCATCTCTCCATCCTTCAACAGCATTCTCTAACTCCTTAAAAGAAGCGCACAAGGGAAAAGGACCAGTTTGCTAACAAATAAAAATTTGAATGTGTTGATGAAGCACAAAGACAAGCATTATTATCCCACTGAATTAAAGTCCTACCTGAGCAGACCCACCATTTTAAGTGGACTGTTTCAGCCCCGTTTAAAAGAAAAAGAAAACACCAACCCCATATGTACCAATATTTTCAGTTATGAGAGAGGTAGCTCCCAAACAGAGAATGATACGTCAGCCTTGTAACAAGTAGTCGCAAACTAATATACTACTCAAATCTCTCTAAAATTCAAAGGTAACTGAGAATTCCAAGTATTGGTTTGGACTTCTCTGTATTGAAAATAGTTTCAAGTTGTAATCCATTTCTAAACTGCAAAGAATATAGCATAAAAGTGTTATCTAAGATCCCCCACAGTAACCTCACCCCAAATAAAAAGCACTAAACCAACAGTTTAGATACCATGAGTTTAAAATTTGAAGTTAGAATCTCTATAATAAAAACACACCAGTATTTAGCACTTCTACAGTACTTTTCAGACCCTGTTCTGATCTCACTTTGATCAGATCTATATTTACCCTGCAGGATTTGCATTATAGTGACATCACTCAGGTATTATTATTATGCTGCCCAATGTTACATGGACAGTTTCTTGTCACAGGGGTGGCTGACTGGTTTGCACAGTCGGTAATGTGAAGCCTGTTAACAATGTAAGAGGTTACTGCACAAAGGCAGGCAAAGATGAGACAACAGTCAACAGAGAACAAGTGCTTTACCTTGCAACGAATCTGCTCTGCGTGCAACTCATCATGGTGTTCTGGCAAAGGCTGAGAAAGCTTTTTTTTGAATGATCTTAGCTTCTCCAGGGAGTCTCCTATGCACTTTTCAGATTTTTCCCAGTCCTGAAGGCAGAATGTTTATTAGACTTCAATTCAGATCTGGATTATACTTATGTCAGTTGATTTGCCCAACTAACCACTAAAGAGTGAAAACTTTTTCATAATAAGAACAACATGCCCTGAAAACCCCCTCTAAAAAATACAGTCTCAGAGCTTGAGTCATGTGTACAGCTATGTCAAATTTTTTGTGTGTAGGTCTCTGCTAGTAGAAATACACAAGCCAAAGCCTCCTGTTATTACATTGTCTAGATCCGACTCCATCCTTTCAGAAAAGCCTCTCCCTGCCAAAATTATTTTCCACTTCCTTTCTTGAATGCCTGTATTAAACAYGCCACTGTTCTTTGACAAAATCTCCATTCAGGTGCATTAATTCCAGAAAAAAAAAGTGGTTGGGGATACTGCAAATTCAGGTCAGACTGAAGTACCTGCAGTATATCCTCTAAATTATGGTTCTAGCAGCTACACCCAGCTTTAGTGTTTGTATACTTTCCAAAATTTTAAATGTGTCCAACGCAATCAAACCATAGCAATTGTCATGTGACAGTACAGTTTTACCTGCCTCACCTGCTTGTTAAAGCCTATTAAAAAGGTACTCACAGGCAGAAAGATCTCTAACAAGAGATAAAGAATGCCATTTGTGTGATACCAGAAAATACGGAACTCGTTTCTCTAGTCTTCTGTTTCAAGATGTTCTCCTTCTACCACTGCCTTTGTACTTCTCTCCTTTCATTTTTCTCCAGTCTATGCCAGTATTTCATGATCATCTTCAGGATGGAGAATTACAAACAGTGGGTCTTGCAAAAAGCCACTCTCTTTAGTGTCTTTTTTCTTCTCTCCTTAGTAATATGACCTTACATGACAATAGTCTGTGAGGTTCTTAATGCAACACATACTCTTCTAGAATATGCACTTGTGCTTCACATTTGGTCAGAAGTCCAATAAGAAGTCATGTATTTAAGATCAAGATAGCGTAATGTAACGAAGGCTTGATATCTGAGATGATTTATGCAATTTGCATGGTAATTGCCCGAATTCCTCACCTTCAAGCATTAAGCTCCATATTCTCATTGAGACAAAATACCACAGAACCTTTAGTCTCCCTAGGTAACAGCTCTCATGACTAAAATTACCTGACGTAATTCCCTCACTAGAAGCCAAGGTACGAGGAACAAGGCTTGAAAGAGGAAGAAAAATTTACTTAACTGAACTTTTCCAAAATAATATTTCATTTTCTTGCACTGCTTTGCTTCTTCCTATTTACAAACAAAACTAAAGTATCTCTAATTCTGTGATTCTATTAGACTTCTGAAACTATTCTAAAGGCACTTGCCCGATTCTATTAATACACACAATTCCAATTTTCATTATCCTTCCTAGAATGAGTAAAAGGGAAAACCAAACAGATCAAATTTAAATTCCAGTCTATCACCTTCAGTACTTGAAGCGAGGTTAGCAGACATTCTGGACATTCAAAATGAAGTTCAAGGCTCCCTTCTCCAAGATCACAGAAGTTTATCTAAACTAGCAAATACTCAAGACACTGGAAGGAAACACAACTACATTGCCAGCTAGATCTTGACATTGACATGTAGAGGGAATAAGGCAGGTCTGATTTTCAAGACAGTATGTATAAAAATTAACCAGCATTGTGTAAAGTAAAATACATTTTTGTTCTATGCTGAAAATAGGACTGGTAGGAATATCCTTTCTTGGCAGTGTTCTGGAAATATCAATTAAAAGATATCAACTAACATACAATCCTACTGTGAAGTATTACCACTCCTAGCTTCAGAGGTGGCGAAATGAAATCGTGAGCTCACGTAGCATATATGCAATTCCTGTATTTGTGTTTATCCCTTAAGAATGCTTCTCTTGAACAGGGTTCACAGTGATAAACCATGAACTTGCTGAAGTACAGAAGAAATCACACACTTACTTTCAGTAGCAAGGCAAGCTGTTTCTTTTGTTGCTCCAGTTGGGTGCTAGCTATCTTCCAGCGYTCCTGAATTTCGGTAAGCTCTGTCTGCAGGGCTGCCTCAGCTCCACTGTCAGCAGACAGCAACAGTTGCTTCCCAGCTTCCACAGTGAGGATATAACTCCCTTGCTGCCTTAAGAGAACTTTCTCTTTAAGCTGAAAATATTAATAGTTTTCTGTCAGCTTTGTCTTTTTAATTACAATTAGCAATTCAGTATAATTCATTCTCAAGCCCATACTTTAATTGATTGCATACCTTGGCTTAAGCATGAGCTACTGCCCAAATGCTTTACCCTAATCTTTTCACAGTCATTTACTGCAGCAGACCTTTAGAAAATTTCTCCAAGGAGATAAAGACGTGAAAGRCTTCTTTCTCCCCATTAATATCAGTATCTGAATTGCTCTCAAAGAGAAATAGTTCCTCTAGAGCCTATTACTATAAGCTTTATTATTATATGTATCTTCCAGCCAAAAAGCTTGAAGACACCAAGCTGCTAAATAGATACTGTTAACCCCACATGAAGATGGGGACACTCAAGGTATCCTTTTTTGTTAGCTAGAATACATTCCTCAAACAGGACATCATTGTTTTTTTCAAGACCGTTTCAGTGTGAAACTTTTAGCTACAAAGCTAAATGAGAAGCAAACAAGGCTCGAGAGAGAGGGCCCAGTAAGTTCCCTGTTGCATGTTCTTTATGAACTCCAACTTCATTTCCATCACACTGCTGCTTCTAAGGCTACGCCAGTTCCAAAGAAGACCTAACATCCAATATAGCTTGCTGCAATCTTAGTCTGAATCTAATACATTTTTAAGAATGTTTTAAATAATGAAAGCTGTAAAAAAGGCACGTTTTTTTCCTTCTTTCTTCAAACACACTGTACATACCTGCACTTCATCCAGTAGTGCTCTGGCTTGCTGCAGTGGGATAGGAACATTGCCCAGCCCACTCACTGGCTGACAGGATATTTCCACCAGCCACTTGCGCAGCTTCTCTGCCATCTCCCTATAGCGTTGCCACTGATGAATCTGGCTGTCAATGATCCCCCTCCTCTGCTGTGCCCGGCGAATTACTCCTTGCCATTGATTACTTAGAAGAGTCAGCTTCAGATTAAATTCATCCCTATTATAAATAGATAAATAAATAAAAATACATAGTAACCTTCATACTTTGATCCATTTGTTTAATAAAATAAACTGAAGTGAAAGGGAAGATGACTTCTGGCTGCCAGTTATGAAACACTAGAAGAAAAGCACTGAAGTCTCGTGATAGCTGACTAAGGGTGAGAGCTTCACACTTCATGTATTGGAAGAATCAAAGGGCTCTACTTATTGAGACCTTAAAAAACCTAAACCTTTAACACACAAAACTCTTCTACCTTCTCCCCGGAAATATACAAAGAAAACGCACAGGTTTTGCCATTTTGGATTAGCCAAATTCATAGTAAATCATAGAGATTTCACAATTCACCCCTAGATTTATTACTAAGCTCAAAGCAGGCGTAAGATACACACAGCATTAAAAAAATTCTYACATCCCACTAAACAGTTCAACTTATATTAGGACCATGATACCCTTAGCAAAGTCAATGCATATGCACAAGTGTGAAGCCACTGGTGTTTCACTAATTTTCATTCACTTCATCACAAGTGTTTAAAATAAAATCTCAGACAGCAATGAATTCCTATTCCATCACATTTAGGCTGCACATGTTCTTAAATGGCAGTAGGGGATCGTCTTGGTAGAGGCAAATCCCCATCTGTCATAAATCAAGTGTAACTCACTAAATCTGTCACTGCAGGCTCCTTTGGTGAAAGTGACATTTTGAAAATACATCAAAATAGACATATAGGTAACATGCTTGATAATCCAAGACAAATCTTTGTCAGAGAAGCAGCCTCAAGGCTGTTGTATTCCCAAATGCATTCACACATTCACATACCCYATAGCATCCTAAAACACATGGTCTTATTTAAGAACTGGCTAATTAATAGCTTAACCACAGCACTAGTAACTTCTACCTCAGACGAGCATGATCTGAACAGTGACAWCTGCTACCTTCTCTGTTTGGAAGCCCCCACTAATCTAAGTATTACTTCACATAACCAGCAGCAGCAACAACACAGTAATGTCTACCTGTCATCCACCCGTCCTTGTTCTAGAAGGTGCTGCCCATCAGAAATAATTGAATGCAAAATCTGCTGGCGGCTGAACATCTCTGCCTGGAATAGCTGTTGTACAGGAGACAAGAATGTTAAAACAAGATCTTACATTTTAATTCTATCTGTATGCACTGGTTAAAATGAATTTGCATGTATTTAATAATTTCAAACTAATTAAATGGGAGTTTTGTCATGAACTTAAATAGAAACACATTTAAAAATCTCATTGCTGGAGTTACTTGCTGCTTCTAGTAATTACTATTCGTTCCTTGAGATTTAAAAAAAAACACTATTAAAAAGCTAAATAATATCAACAGGAGCTAGGTTTTATGTCTCTGAGTACAATTGTGTGATTGGCACTGTAATTTACAACAAAATCCAGATAGAGTATTTAATGCATGGACAGAAAGGGCTAAAATGGTTTATTTTCTGACATGTTTAAGAATATTATTGTCCTTTGCCTTGTTAAAATTAATTTACGCACAGATTGTGTGTGACAGTATTATACACACTTTTAATACAATTTTACACTGCCAATAGATCTTTAAAAGAAATGGTCAGCCATGTGTAGGAGCTAGATATCAATTTTCCACTTCTTCCAATTTTTCCAATTTATTTTCTAATTTTCCCCATCAGTCACAATAAACTTTCACAATACTTTAAAAACTGCCTTATTACTTAAATATTACTTAAGACTAAAAATTACCTAAGTGCTACTTAAGCAAAGATGACTTAAATATATACTACTTAAATTTATTTTTAAAAACACCTTTTCTTTTAGCAATGGACCATGTATCTAGATAAGATTTTTCAGGAATATTCTTATGTTGATGAAGGTACAGCCAGGCATCAGCTCAGGACTGGACACACTCCATGTTCAAAAGGTTTTCAGAGAGATTAAAAGTTAAAGTATATTGGTATGAAGCTTGAGGGTTTCTTTTTAAATTTTGTTAGTGATGGTGTTGGCAGTTGATAGAAGTTCACCCTTGCCTGAACTGAGAGCCACTATTCCCCGAATCCAGATTACACCCCTGTTATATGGCTTCCTACCAGCTCAAATTGTGATGTACCAATCCCTGCATCTGCAACCAGCAAAATACCCACTGGCACCTGCACAATTACATCCCTCAAGCAGATTTTATGTAGCTTAGGACTTCTAGATGATGGACTACTTTTCGAAATGAGATTTCTGCCTCTCTGAATCACTGCGTCAATTTTGAAAATGTTACCCAGGTCATACATTTTGCCATAGAAAAAAATAGTGTTGTCTAATTTCTTTGATAGTGTTCTTTGAATACCTTGGCTCTTATGAATGACTGAGCCTGAACCAGAGGGAAAATAATTGCTCTATTATCTCATGAACAAAACCACATTTCTGTGGGGTTGAGAATTTCAGAAAGCTGAGCAAGAAGGCAGAAATTTTACTTCGTGTCATGTCTATTTCTGTCAAGTTAGGGGGCATGGATGAAGCACAGGAGGCAACAGGACCTAGCATTGTTGACAGATTGAGACTAAACRGAACACAACTGGTTAAAAAAAAAACCAAAACACCAAAACCCAACAAAACCAACGCCCCCAAAAGTGACAATTTTAATATTTTTTTAAGAAGACAGGTCAAAAAAAAGCTTATTAAGCATGAGGAACTCTGCTTAGAGTGAAGACATTCAAGCCCTACCCAAAAGCAGAGATTTCTGTCAACATCCACTTGCTCTCCGCATGTATACTGTCTCTGCACATAAGAGGGATACTCCGTTATGTGGGACCACTTGCCACCCCAATTTCTTCTCTTATGTAGATCACTATGAATCTCAGAAATAGGAATTCAAAGGAGGCGGAAAGGAGGACAGGTGTTGGAATGCACAATACCAACACACTGGAAAAAAATTCAGTAATTCAGTTGGCAAGGAACTTCCCCTTCCCCTGCCAGCACTTTCTCAAATGCTTGTCTCAGTGCATTCCCACCGCGCGGGAGTCCCAAGCAATGTACCAGGCTTGCAAATGGATATCTGGAGAATTGCGCAAGAATGACCACAAGATCGTCCTGACAGACTCATCTGATGCAGATGCCAGCGTTAGTGCATGATATTTGAAAAAGGTATCTCCGTCATGTTGCTGGTTTGTAAACTTCAGCGGGAAGTTATTTCTAAATAAGGCCACTGAGGTAGCTGGGGTCCTCTTTGAATAAACACCAGCAAAGYTATGAGTCAGCACTGGAAAGCTGATAACAGAGCTGGAGGCATTTCAACATCCAATTCTGGGAATGCATGTGGAAACAGAATATTTTCTCATTATCTTCAAAAATACAAAGCAAAACAACCTGGAAATTCATCTCAAGAAGTTTAGATTTGACCCTTTCAGCTGCGAGCAGTGGAAAGAAAATTCTTTGTGAGTATCAGGAGGCACTGCAAAAAACATTGAGTACTGAATACATTTAGATTATAAAAAATGCCAAAAAGCTTTAGGTAAAAAAAAAGAAAAAGATGCCGTTTGCAACATTTTCCTAGGATGAATTGCAGTATTTAGAAAATCAGATATTAGTTCTCTAAATTCTGAGAGATGACTTTATAGTTGTAATAAAAAAAAGCCTCAACAGAGTGCCTGAGTAACACTCATCTGAGCTAACTGCTCAGATCAAGGTTTCAGGAGAGAATTAAGGTGAGATCTCAAGACAATTGAATGCAAGAAGATTGCCCTTAACCCCTTTCAAAAAATTATAGCTATGACTGGATACAACAACAGTAGGAAATTATCCACTTAGACAGTAATGATTTCTGGACATTCAAATCTCAAAGGCCCAAGATGTCTCAAATTACAAAGACACTGTCCAGTTAATGCTGGCAGCACTAAGAGGAAATGAAATGGATGACATTTGTGAAAGGAAAGGCAGTTAAATGCCAAAGCAAATGTATGCTAAAGCAATGAAAAATGGTTGTGAATTACTTTCTTCTATCAGACATTCATCCAAACACTATGCTGTGAGATATAAGGCAAGAGAGGGGGGAGGACATGACTCTCCCTATGATCTGGCCTGAGTCTATGGGTAGGTCAGCTGAAAAAGTTGTGGGAACTGAAACTACTGTGGCCACATGGGAGCTTTGGTATGAAAACTGACTTGTCTTACTTGATCTTTACCAGGATTCTTGGCAGTAAGAATATGGGTGGAGAAAAAATGTGCATCACTTGACTTTACTGAAGAATCATTAAGGCATCCTCTAGTAAAAACTCTGAATCAGTTTTTTCCTGCAGCAAAAGCTGGGCTAGTTCTTGATTTGCTATAAACAGACAAATGACTCCAGCACACAGCAAAGATCAAATCAGTTTGTTCTCCAAGGAAATGTTACCAAATGGAGGCCCCATTATATAAATCGGTATTTGACAGAAGAGTCTTCCTTTAACATGCTCTTCAGATGCTGTATATGTTGGCAATTTAATAACAGATAAACAAAATCAGAATAAACTGAAAGAACAGAGATTTTCTCCACTTAGGACTGAAGACAAAGGGCCAAATTGCATGAGAATAGTTAGGTTCTATGGATAAGACCAATACAAACTTTGATTTCCTTGGTACAAACCACTCTGAAGTAGACTAAATGTAGGGGACAAGCACTCATAGGCATACTGATACATTATACAAAAATCCAGACAGATACTCAAGTCCTCCCCCAAACTGGGTATAATTGACATATTTGCAAGCTTCTGTTTCTAAGTTAAGATATCCTCAGATGGTGCAGGCTAATGTAATTCAATTCAAGGCATACTATTATATTACYCCACAAAAGAATGTGCATTCCATTTAAGTATAAATAGTATGCGTTGTAGTTATGTATAAATTCACATGATGACTTGCCTCATGTGCCCTCTGTTGCTCTAGAAGGCTCTGGTAGTTTCCTGAAATCTCTGCCGCCAGCTTCTGCTCAGTCTGAACTAATAAATCCATCCAAGTCTCACATTTCTCCAAGAAGGTCTGCTGCTGCAGCAAGAAAGACTGCAGCTTACTGAAAGAAAGAAAGATGGATTCAGGTAAGGTCTCCTCTTCTCACACATAGTGTTAAGAGTCTTGCAATAACTTCTCCAGCAGAGTTCCCACTTTTCCCACTCAGTTGCCTCATTCAATTTATTCAGTCGACATTTGGAAAAGTAGCAATCTTCCTCATTTCAAATTCTGTTAATTTGTGGCAAAACCAACATCTCAGCTCACTGGCTTCGCTCTTTACTTATAAGTACACCAAAGAAAAGGAGCTTTGGTTAATGAAATATCTGAAATGTTTTCTATATTCTGCAAAAGGTATATTTTCTAGCTGTTGTAATCTAAGCAAACTATACAACAATCTTTAACTATCCCCACCTGAATCTCTCCGTAGTCTGAGATGAGATCAGAGACCAATGTCTGTTCAGGTTCTGCATCCTTTTGATTTCTTTATCATTCAGAGGAAGCCTGTAACCCAGCTCATTAAGACGGTCCAAATCTGGGGTCATGCTGCTGAACTTCAACATCTGACTCTGCAACAAATAATAAAAGTGATAAGTAAGAAGTTCAGTAATTACAGTATTATAGACTGCAAAATTATGAATTAGCACCCAGTTAAATTTGGAACAGCCTTGGTTGCCACTAAGTGATAAGCAATCCCTCTGCAAGGGAAAAATTGCATTTCCAGCTTTCAGCCTCTGGTCCCAGACTGGGAGAAGACTTATGTTCATGTTTAAACGTGCACAGAGAAGTAAACTCAAATTGCACTGAAGTGTTTTGCTGAATTGGGGATTTACTGTTCAGAGCTGCAAAAGTAGGCTAGTGTTTGAAGCCATATGTTTATGCTGTCAAAAAAGTGAGCCTTTTTTCTTAGCCCGAATGCTAGGCTGGCAAATTCCCATTGAACTTATTCAACTTTTTATTTCTAGTTTTTTATTTTGCAGTACAGAAATATCCAGTTCACTACATTAGGAAAAGGACCTGTTTTTTAGCATGCCCAAGTGGAATTATGTGTATAGTTAATCCTGATAGAAAAATAATGGAAGATTAAAATGACAAAAACAGCCTAGATGGCAAAGTTCATCAACTTCCTGTCAGGGCCTCTGAAAGAAGAAGAGGGGGAAAAAAAAAAGCCCCACAAAAAGAAAGAGTGAAAGAACTCAAGTGGAGATCACACGGTACACAGTATGAATTTTTCTTCAGTATATCAAGATACCGAAAACTAATAGATGACTTCATCCCTAAACTAAATACCACTGAGACAGAAATTGCATAAATTCAAAAAAAGTTGAGAGAAAACAAGATGAAGGAAATCTCCAAGAACTGCTAAAATTTCCATTCCCATTTTGATTTGATATTAATTTTATTCTAAACAGTTTGCCTGTCCTTTTCTTCTTTACTCAGGGGCAAAGTAACATGGACAATCACTCCTTGACTGCCATCAAACTTCTAAGCACTCAGTCTTACATTTTGCATGAGTGACAGTCCTTTAGTACATATCAAATGCATGTATGATACTTGTGCATACCCTGTACTACAAATAACGAGGCTAACAGAAAAAAATCAACACTTTCTGCGTTTATTAGTCACCTTGAGTTCCTCCATTCTACTCTGTATTGCTGAGAGATCAGATGAGTGACTGGGATCCTGTCCTTTCAATATTTCTTCTGCTTCTGTTATCCAGGCCTCAAGGACTTGCAGGTTCTTGGCAAAGGTTTGATAGTCCAGCACTCCAGCCTTGAATAGAAAAGGACCCACAGTTTAAGAACTTCTGCCGCATAGCATCCATATTGACATTACACTCCTGGTTATTCTCATTATAGATTTGCAAACAGCTGTATAGGCTAGGAGCAATTGTAACTGCTGCTTTGCTCACAGACTGTGGAATTGTTGTGGTTTTTTTAGGTTAGAACAAAGGATTTTTGATCATAGCAAAAAGGCAACACTTCAAAGTGCATAAATATCTCCTTGCCTTGAAATAGATAACCTTCTCTAACTTCCTTTTATGAAACTAACTCCTCTGCTTAATTTATTGACAGCAGAGAGAACCACTGGTTGCTATTATTGCAATTTGAAATGAAAAACTTCTCTTATGTTTTATCTCCTCACAGCACAGTGATATTATAAGCACATTCTAGACAATGCTGGATTTCTTGGGTAAATCCTCGTCACCCAAACAGAAGCTACTACCTTTGCTGCTTTCTCACCCATATACTTTCCTATGGAACACATTCTACCACTCCTTTTTTGGTCTTTAGTCCCTGGTGACACAAGCAATTAGCAACATCTACTGAACAGGCTTTGACATAAGTGGTAGGTGTCAGTCTGGTCACTGATATTAATAGGAACTGTAAAAATCAATTCTACACAATTATTCAGAATCTCTCATTTGTTTTACTGCTGAAGAACTAGCTGGGAAGAGAGGTTGTCTTCAGGGGAGCAACAGCTGTGGATCCAGCTGTTAGCATTATTGCTGTCTGCAGAGAGCATGGTGCCCTTGGCATTCCAGATAGACACTTTCCTCCATGAAGTTTGCTATCCTCTTCCCAGTATTTGGACCTTCTTACATGGTCTCTATGCTGGACTTGAGCATATTTTCTACTCTCAGCTTTGGTTTCCAGGGAAGTCTAGGAAATGCTGATGAACAGGTAACACCACCCTCTTTTCCCAGGCAGTTTTAGATAATTTATGTGTTTTCAGGTACCACAGGATGACCAGATTCAAGGACTGAAAACACACTCTGCATACCTGAAGTACAGTCTGTTGCTTGCGGAGAGCCTGTTCTAGGGTTGACAGATTCTGGTTCAGAGAAAGATGATCAGAGTGTATAGCTGCTGCTGCTGAAGCCTCCACCTGGCTTTTTAGCTCCTCTCCCAGCTCTTGAAGAACAACCAGTGACTCCTGTGCTGTCTTCAAATCCATGAGTACATCCTGTGGCAACACGTTGAATAAAGATATAAATAGTTAACCTGACATGCTGCTGATGTCATCCTCCCCTGATGTAAAGGAGGAATGAAATGACCAAACTCCACCACTATATGAAAAACTTATATTTACTGCTGTATTTCAATGCCAAAGTGTCCACTCACACTCTGTATGAAAAGGAAATGATGTTCAGAATAAAAAAATATGTCAAAGTACCTGTGCRCAGTGGAACAGAAAGAAGTGACTGCTCAACTACCTTTGAGCAAGCCTGAGTTAGTGATGAGGCAATACTTGTTGAAACAAACCTTTTGAAACTACTGACATGCTGGTCTTAAGCAGTGGCAGCCCTCACTGTGGGTCGATTCAGGTCTGACTACACCTCTGGTTTTTTCCTGCTATGAATTACCAGGAGGGACAAAAAAATAACTTTTGTAAATGGCCTAACATAATGGCTAAAGAGTGGGACATCAGGAAATGAAGAAATTATTCGAACTGAACAATTTGAATTGCCAGTCCAAACGACTATTGCAGCAAATGCTCAAAAAGCTCATTAATGTGTTAAATTTTATCTTYGCAATTGTTTTGCTTACACTAAGACAATTAACATTTTATTTTTTTTGCCAATGACACTTAACATTAACTTAAACTCAGAAGAACCAAAATGTAACCACAGATRGATAAACTATCCTGCTGCCTTGAGATACAGTCTTGAAAAAGGAAGAATCGCAAGGTTTCAGAGTGAATGGTGTCCTTCCATAAGGAAGGATAAAGACATCCCCAGAACATATACAGTCTCTTTTCATTCAGAAAAAGTGAACAGTCTTGATTGGTGGGAATATAGTCAAAGGATCTTGTGTTTCTTTCTATTATAAGGAACTCAATAGATTTGGTAGAGATATTTTCCCAAGCAAGAATCCCTCCGATAAGCAGGGACTTAAGACTGAATCAAATGATATCATTTATCCACTTTGTCCAGAGAGATGACTTCAGATACAAGCTTCTGAAACAACACCACAACAAGTAACGGAGGGATCACATGAAAAGTATGAGAAACTCATGAGATTTGGGTAGCAGACCTAAAGCTGTCTCTCCTGTGTCCGAGATGCAGCAGTAAAAAGAAATGTGTTTGTATGCAAGTTACCAATACACCAAGAATAGAGGTTAGTAATGGAGAGCCTCCTGTGGTTTTTAGCTCACAGAGCTGTGAAAAACTGCAAAGCTTAACTGAACATACGTTGCAGTCCTGAATCCAAGTAGTAACTTCATCATCAGCAATGTCTTTGCTGGTGGCAGTCTTCAGGAGTTCATTGGTCTGGTCTTCCCGCTGACGGAGTGTGGAAGAACACTGCTGGTAACAGTCCTTGTACCTTTGCCACAGCTGAAGGAGGCCCTTACTGGCACGCAGCCGCTCTGCAATCTCCTGCAGAAGGTTGTTCCACCTGGTGAAGAAATTGGATGAATGATCGAAGCCTGGGAGTCCACAAGAACTATCCCTGCCCCTCTTCCTCTCTGATGTTTCCCATAGTCTTTTGGCAAGATGCAGACATTGGGGGGGGAAGAAAAAGGAATCCAAGAGATATGTTGACAGGCTGTTCTGACCTGTCACAGCAGGTCTGATCTGTGTCTTGGATGTCTGATACATCTTGGATGCTGTATATTAATGCTTTAGGTCAGAGCTGGAGTGCACTTTTTGAAGTGACCAAGTGTGCACAGAGCATCCATGACCAACCATGAACTGCCAGTACCAGATTCCTGCAAGGGCTTAAGAGGTCCAAAACAGGTGTAAACAAGAAACTATTTCTTCTGCTGCAATCTCCTCCCAAATCCTGACAGAATATTTAAAGTCATAAAGCTCTGTGCAACTCCCTTCTAAAATACTCCCACACCTATTAAAACTCCTTATATTTTTATTATCCAATTAAATATCTAATATCCCTTTGAGTTCTTGGCTCTAATGGCAGCCAGAAACATCTACTTTCTCAAATGTGCTGGTATTTATCAAATTGTCTCATTATTTCCTTACTAAAGGAAATCACAATATTTTTCAATTATTATTATATCATAAAAATGGTGAAGTGAAAATTCCTTCAGTCATCACTGAAACTGTTAAATCCTACAGTATCTCTTTTGAAATGGGGTGAATAATTCCTCCCTCTGCTTCCAGATTCTAGGACAGGATGGACCACAGATTAAAATAAATTTGGCATGATTGTGTTTTCAAAAAACTCTCAAATTTCCACCAAACTAGTTTTTGCTTTTGGATCCTGCCTTTCTGTAGCTTCTCTGAGTAAACCCTTACACTGGTCTGGCCTGGATTCAAAGTTGGGGAAGATGTTTGCCAAGCTGCTGGTGAAGGCTTAGACCTTCTTGCCTGTCACGCCCTTCCTTACAACTAGAAACAGCAACCTAAAATCTGGGGAACCCGGTGCATGCATAGCAAACAAAATTTTCAGACAGGACTCTTGCATTTTAAGTGCAGTATTATTTTCCAGAATGGTATTTATGAATGTTGGTTGGCAGCCATGCATGGAGCATTTGGACAGTAATGTCCAAATACTATGCTGGAGAAAAGAATGTTTCATTTATTATTAGTAGTAAATGAGAGAGTTCTGCTCCAGCCCTTGGCAAAAGGAATAACCCTGCCCACCCCCATAAGCCCCCTAAGCCCCCAAAAACATAAAATAATAAAATGTAACAAAAATAGAAATAACGGAAAATTGGGTCAATGGAAAGTAAAGTTCAACACACAGACATTTTCTACCTCATATTCACTTCTTTCAAAGTGTTGGTAAGTGTTTCAGTCACTGGTGGGTGACATTCTTTCAATAGTTGATTGGTCACAGAACCAAATTTCTGTAAGCTATTTTCTTGCTTTTCCAGTTCATCTTGTAGGCTCTAAAACAGATAATAATAATAACAACAACAATAATAATAATATTAATAATTATAATAAAAGATAGATGAGGTATTACAATTGCATGATGTAGAAACATTTCAAAACAGTATGTATCAATTACATCATACAGGTTATGAATGCAAAACTTGATTTCATGCGTGTTTCATCTAAATAGAAGGTTGTTTAATATAAAGACTTGTTAGGTTCACTTGATTCAATATCAAGGTGTAGCAAAAAGTAAATTTTAACCTAATACTTTCTCAAAACGTAAAAGTCTTGTCAAAGAAATTATTCTAAATAAGTACTCTTGCACAGAAGGAGTAAATGCATGGAACTGCGTCAGAAATTAAAACTTAACTGATGGACGAAAATAAATTAAATAACATTTTCCGGTTTAGAACGAGATGAAAAAAGTAACAGCACAAAAAAGGCTTTATTCTGAAAATAAGGTTCTTGCTCTTTCATTTATCAGTCTGAAGTACTACTGACAGGGAAAATGCTCCTTTTTTTTTTTAAACATTAAATAGTTTTATGCAGTTTGAACAGCCCAGCAAATCTCAACCTGATTAAACAGTATAATCAAAATCTTAATAAGCAAAAAAAGACATTTTCTGTACCTATTGTTTTACTGACTCCTACTCTCTGACACATAAAAAAATGGAAACATAGAAGAATGGCTGTAAAGTGGATACTCTTTAAATCTTAGTTTGAAAAGTGCTGTTCACACTTACGGCATTTGGCTTTATATCTGTCTGGACTTCAAATCACACAAAATATTTAAATGATAATGTAAACTTAGATTTGCTGGCAAATACCAGCAACACAAGTTCTTGTTACTTTAAGCATCTGGAAATGTTTGCATAATTATTTTTGATTCCAAAGACAACAACTTTCTTTGAAATAAAAGGTTATTCTATGTAATAGAACAAYAATGTCAATAATTTTAAATTTAATTATTTAATTTATTTCAATTAATATTAATTTATAGTTTTATAACAGGAGTCTCATCGTATTTTATGCTTTTCTTACAGTGGAAAACCACTTGAACATGTGAGTATCTCAGCTTTTGGAACATTATTTTCTTTGATCTTCAATCTACTGCAACCATAGGGTTGAGGTGGGGGGGAGGTTTAAAATGTGATTTCAACATGTGCCAGTAGCTCAGAAGTCTGACAAGGCAGAGTGAGAAACTTTAGTTTTAACGGTCACCAGCACGATTTAAAAACTTTTAACGATTTGACAGTACAGCTCTAAATTTAAAGCACAGCATCAAAAATCTAAAAAGAAAACAACTATTACAATTTTATTTTTCTGCAAAAGGAAAAATGCAACGGCTATTTGAGAATGTGTTTTCTTAATGTCATGTGATTTTAATGTGTGAGCATGTCTGTACTTCCATTTCTTGTGAACCAAAATGTATAGTTTTCTGCATTTGTGCAATAAGGACAAAATTAACCCTTAAATCCATCCTTAGTATGTCAAGAGGCATGGTATTCTTTTCACCTGAAGGTTATCAACTTGGACTTTCACAGCTTCCAAAGAACCAGTAAGAAGATAAAAACGGGACAAAGAATATCTGGCTTCTGTCAGGTAACTATTCAGTTCTTCATAAGCCACTTTGTAAATGCTCCACTGATCAAGAACGGATTGCAACAATATCTTCAGTTGGCTAACCTAGGAGGAAGAAAAAAAAAAAAGTAAATGAAAAACATTCAAGATATTTGATTTTTGTTTAAATTATTTCCTTCCTTTTGATCTCAGATACTACTTGTTCTGCATGCCTAATCTTAAACCTGTTGGACAACAAAGATTTTGCACAACAATCAGCTGGGCTTACACTGAGTACAGCATAAAGTTCTGCTTGATTTTATAAAGCTAGAATGGCAGGAACTGAGAAGGTATCAAGTCCATCTACTTTGGTCCAAAGCAGGATCAAGAGAAATTGCTTAAGACTATGAAACATGTATCTCTAAGGCAGGCAAGTCAGCCTATGAAAGTCAGCAGAGGGGCTGGCACTAACACACTGCATTCCTCCTCAGAAGGCGGACTGCTGTTGTCGAGCTTTGGATGATGACAACTAATGCTGATCTCTTCCTTATTCTGCGAGTCCTGTGTGCTTGAAAAGGTAGTTCCTTACAGATCATTTGGTACCTTTCCACTAAATATCAGGAAACATCTAAAAAGCTTCAATTACAAGAATTAAAAGCATGCTTGAAATAGGAAATATTATATCCATTTTATGTGGAGCGTACACACAAACTTGGGGACGGATGGAAACAGGGACACAATTCAGAATCTCTTCCCCTACAATACAGAAGAAATTCACTAGTTGCAAACTGCTAATTCTCCTCCTCCTCCATGCCCTATTCCTGGCGCTATAATTTGCTCCTTGATGATTCTTTTACCATGTGATCCAAATTGGCCCAGGAATGGTTAATTTCTTGCAGTGTATCCATAACAGCAGAAGAGACTTCTTCCTTCTTGTTCTGTATCAAAGAAAGACCACTCTGTTCTACATTTTCTACTTCTTTTTCCTTTGTTCTTATTGATTCTTCCAATTCCTGGGAAAAAAAAAATTGTTTGTTTAATTGGATAGATAATGCTTTGAGATAGAAAAGATGCCCATAAACTCCTTAGTTTAAAAAATAGGAAAGTCACGCTTGCATATTTTGGCTTTTTATTCTCAAGAGAATCATAACTCATCAGCAATTTTATTTAATATTTTATGTTCCCTTTAAAGGATAGTTGTTTGTCTTTAATTTAAATAGAAGCATGTCCTCTACATTAAACTTCTACGTAATCTTCTGCTCTCATGTAAGAGTCCAAAATTCATTAAAAATAGGACAGCATTTTGAATACATGGGAAAATTGTTGTGTGTCATAGTTTGTCCTAGAACACTGAGAGGGCTTTTTAATTAGTCCAAAACTTGCTCAAGCCTCTGGGAAAAAAAATGAATTTTGCCACCCAAGGAAAAGGACAAAATGACTTCCTAGGGAAAGATGTCAATTTGCCATGCCTCCCCACATAAAGTGCAGTTTTTATTCCTTTGCCAGGTCCCAGCAAAGCCCCTTGCCCGAGGACAGCGAGCCTTCCCCTAGATGACAAGTTCTTTGGAGTCCAGCCAATGATAACAAGCAACAGACTGCAGGAATTTTCCTTATTGCCTCCTCAAGGTTGCATGCTATTGGGAAGCATTAATGAGCTCGATAACATTTTGCTCTGCTCAGCGTTCCCACACACTAACCCAAGAAAATGGGAAGAAAATGAACAGTTGGCGTGAAAACAAGTGAAGAAAACAGGGCTGAGTACATAAGCACTGAGGCCATGACAACTTGTTAGTGGCTTGTTTTGCTGCTTCAGGCAAGTGCTGACTGTGTTGTTGATTTAAGATGACCCTAGATTGGTCGTGGAAATGCTGATTCAATGTTTGTCGGTTTTATCATGTTTTATCAATAAGTGAAGTGCAGAAGCTCTGGTATGTAACATTCGCTAGTCACAAAGCCTGTGATCTCCCTCATGCCTCGATAGCACAAGAATGAAGTTACAAAATGAAGGAGAGAGAACAAGAAGACTCAGTGAGCAACTATGAGTCATACAGCACACTCCCATAAGCTCATTCCTAGCCAGGAAACTACCTATATAATTTTATGGCACGGTGCAGGGAGATCCAAGAAAGTCCTGCAGTGCTCTGACTCATATGGAAGCTGTGTAGCTTCAGGTAGTGCAAACACTGAGTCTGAGCAGAGCAGGGAAGTATGGCTTGTAGACTTCAGGCCAGCACAAATTTGTGTTTACCTGTCTGGAGATAAAGTAGTCAGTGTGATATGGAAAGCAGACTGTGAGGTGAGAGCAGTCTTGAGATGCCTCTACATTAAGTAGTACATCTTGTGATCTCAGGTTATATTTTAATTTTCTGCAAGCCTTTCCTTACTGAGAGAGATGGATCATCAGGCAAAAACACTCTGGGCAAACTGAAAACCCATGTCTTTCAATAAATTACTCCCCCTAAGAATCAAAACAACAAATGAAGTATTGCCATAACAGACTTTATATTTTAGATAGTGGCTGGAGTATTTGGAACCAAATTCTGCCCAGTCTTGCAAACACTTGCTATTAACAGAATTTATCCCTGCACACGTACAACACACTTTTGCCTATATACATGTATGTGAGAGCATTTTTGCTGTACTGTTTATTCTTAGCCTTTTCTTCTGTATTATTTCATATTTCTTCAAACTTCTAGCCATGACCTTGTTCCAGACTCCAGCCTTGGAGAAATACATCTTTTTTTTACCAGCTGACACCAAAGCAAACACTTCTAAGTTGTACATAGTAAATTTTACTTTCCATAAAGTGGATTTTAACACTAAAAAAGGCATTTAAGTTTGTACAAGGTTGCTCCAAAATTCAGAATGTAAAACGTGAAAAAGTTTCAAACACCAAGAATAGCAAATATTTCTGGTTCTCTGTGAAAAGGGGTTTCTTATTCATCATTTTAAACTCATAACTGAATTAAAGAGACATTACTGATTCTGATCTGTGATGGGAAAAAATGGTTGCCTTCACTTATTAATATGACACTAGGCAGCAACTAACATCGGTTAATAAATAAACTGCAGCTTTTGTACTAGATGAACCGGATACCTGGGAGTGTCTGATACAGTTATTTCTTAAACAATTTGTTTCTCTGCTGATCAAAGTCTTGCCATTCATAAGTGACTCCCCAAGTGTATTTGCTAACTTCCCTGACCAAAAGGAACCATAAAGGTGATAAATCAGATTCAGCTTTGAACTCCAGCCAAGCACAGCCTGCTGATTACGTCAGGCTATGCTAAATTACCCTTGCTTCAGTCGTATGGGCTTATTGTGCTGATACCATTCTCCTTCAGTCTTCTGAAAGCAAAAGGGAATCCAGCACTATTTCCTTCTCTGGATAGTTGAATATTTGAAAAAAATTGATTCCTAACACATTTTGAATAAAAGCATAAAACCTCCTTGGATTCTAGCATTTTTCTTTGAATAGTCAGGTGGAATATATCAGGTGGAAAAAGAATAGAAAAAAAGGGGGGGCGGAGGAAAGGTAGTGATAAGGAAGAAGAAACAGGTTTCCGTATAATCAAGCACAGTGTTCATGACATCAAGTTCCATAAGACTGGTTAAACAGGAATGGGAATATATTCCTTTGATGGCCTTCTAGTTCAGTACACCTGGCATGCTTGGAAATATCCATGCTTTAACAGACAATGCAAAAAGTATAATGACTTCGKTTGCTTTTACAGATCTTCGGGACATTATTGTTTCTTTCTCCTTTCTTATTGCTTTCACTTGAGGAATGAAATCTCTCCCTCACTGAAGTAAAGAGGAGTTCTGTCACTGACTTCACTGATACGAAGATTCCACATGGCTTTATCAAGTGTTGTTTCTAACTGCTGGAAAGAGAATATTGTTATTTATAAGGAGACATTACCTGACAGTCTTTCAAAGCATTCTGTACTGAAGCCTGGTCTCCAATTTTCTGTTGCTGTTTCAGCTTCTTCTCTTGGGTTTCAAACCAAGTTTTTAGGCACTGCACATTATTTTCGTACTCTGCCCAGGATTCCTGCAGACTTTCCAACAGCTGGATCTGCAAAGAAATATGAGTATATATTTTTTCATACAACTACTTTTATTGTTGGGTCAATTAAATAAATCAGTGAAGACCAATGCTGACCAGTGCCTTCTCGGAATTCACTACTTTCAGAATTTAAAAAAAGTATATGCTTTCAAATTTAAATATATCTCCTATTTGTAAAAGGGTTCATAACAAAAAACCTGCTTTATCGAGAAATAATTATATAGAGATAACATATTAAAATATTATGACACGCTGAAAGAAGCTAACACTTTAGCAGAACATTGTTATGAAGTGGAATTATTTTCAGAGATCAAGGACCTCAGGACTTCCCAAATAAAACTAAGCATACAAACATACATTTTATATTCCTTGCTTATACCTGTGTAAAGTAGATGAAGATTTATATTACCTCCTTTGTCAGTTGACTGCTTTAAAGTTACTTATATTTTTCTGATTGTTCTAAGTGTTGGCATGGCAAATGAGATAGCAGTTCTATTCTTAAAAAAAAAAAAAAAGAAATGACAAAGCTGAATTTGAAAACAGCAGCACTGCCATAAAAAACATTCACATTACTTCAGACAAACTCCATTCTAGGGAATGAGCCATCTTAATTAGAACTGCTTGAGGATGTGACGGTCAATAGCAGCCTAGGCCACAATGACGATGAGACAGTTGTGAGTAAAGGAGGGAAACGAAGTAGCAGACTAAAGATCCTTAGAATAGCAGACTTTGGTTTGTTCAGGTAAGCATGATCCCACGGGAAGCTGTACTGAACGACAAAGGAGTCCAGGAAGCTGGTTGATCTTCAAGGACAACTTCCTCAAGTCACAAAAATGACAAATCCACAGAAAGTGGATTACAAAGAAAGGGCCTAGAAGCATGGCCTTGGCCATGCAGCTCTGATGTTAGGAAAGCAAAATCTTGGCTGGAACTGACTAGTGAGGGACAGCAGCCCTTCTTCTTACTCTTCACAAATACATCAGCAACTAATGGGAAACCACAGAATAGTTTGAGGTACACGGTGCCTTCTTTGCTCCGATCTTACTGACAAAGTCTCCTCTCATACCTCCCAGGTCTTCATGCCAATCAACAAATTCTGGCATACAGAGGTACTAGCCATGGTAGAGGAGGAAAGAATTAGGGGCTACTTAAGTAATCTGGACATATAAAAGTCCACACAACCAGACAGGATGTATCGAGGGTGTCAATGTCATTTCAAGGCTGCTGTCTGTCACCTTTAAAAGGTCATGATGGCTGGGGGAAGTTGCTGGTGACTGGAAAAAGGCTATACCGCAAATCCTACCAGAAGCCATTTCCACATGCATAAAGAACAAGAAAGAGGAACAAGCATGGTCTTACCAAGAGCAAATTGTGCCTGACCTAACTGGTTGCCTCTGCTGTGATGATATGACTGACCCTGTGAATAAGTGTAAAGTAGTAGATGTTGTTTACCTTGCCTTTAGCAAGACTTTTGATATGGTATCCCATAGTACCCTTGTAGCAAAATTGAGGAGGCACGGGCTGGATGGGAGGTCTACAAATGAATGAACTGACTGGAGTCATCAGGCTTAAAGGTTAGTGGTGAACGTTTCGATGTCTATCTGGCAGTCATTTACGAGAAGCATCTTCAGAGTCAGTCCTGGGGCGGGTATTAATACTTTCATCAATAAACTGAACGACATGATGGACTGTGCTTTCAGCAGATTTATAGTTGACACTCATTTGGGAGAAGTAGTTGATATGCTGGAGAATAGGGCTGCCATTCAGAGAAACCTCAACAAGATGGAGGAATAGGCTCATCAATCCCCAAGAAATTCAGCAAAGACAAATGTAAAGTCCCGCACCTGGGACAAAATAACCTCATGCAACAATACAGGCTAGTAGCAGGTTGGACAGAAGAAAAGGTTCTAGGGGCTATGGTGGGCAATAACTTGAACTTAATAAATCAGCAGTGTGCKTTTGTGCTGATGAAGACCAACTGCAACCCGGGTTAGATTATTGAGAGTGCACCCAGCAGGTCAAGAGAAGTGGTTCTTTCCTTCTCCTTCACACTTGTGACCCATTTTTGGCCCTCCAGTGCAAGGGAGAGATTGACAAACTGGTGAATGGCCACTAAGGTCGTTAGTGGGCTGGAGCACATGACATACAAGGAGAGGCCGACTTCATTCAGCCTGGGGAAAAGAAGACAAAGGATGAATCTCATTGTGCTGTCCACTCCTTATGGAGAGATGGAGGCAGACTATTCTTGGAGATGTGCGGTAAAAGGAGGAGAGATAACAGTCACAAGTTGCAACGAGGGAAATTCTGATTGGGAACAAAGCAAAAACTTGTCCCCCACAGGAGGGGTTAAGCACAGGAACGGGCTGCCCAGAGAGGCTGTGGAATCTGTCCTTGGATATTTTCAAAACTCAACTGAGCAAGTCCCTGTGCAATCTGATCTAACTGCAAAGTTAGCTCTGAGCAGGACATTGGACTAGATGACCTGCAGAGGCTTCCAACCATTATTATCTTATAGCTCTATGTATTTTGAAAGTTCACTACAGAGCAGCTAGGTTTTTTTGTTTACCTTTTCTGTTATCAGGCCTTGCAGGATTTGCCAACGTCTGTTCATTGCCCCGAGCTGTTCTGCAAAATCAGTTTTGTCGCTACGTTTACTTTCAACATCTTGGCTGCTAATTTGTAGCACTGATTGGTTCACAAAGTCTACCGTCAATTGTTTGCAATTTAAATCTATCTTGAAACCCTAGTAGAAAAGAAGGAAATAAAAACCCCAAAACATAAGTACCGTGATTTCTTACCTTCCTGCTAAAGAGACGAAAAATGTTCACAAATTACAGCTTTAGCACAATTTAGCTAAAAGGTTTTTTAGCAATTGAACAGCAATTAAAAACATTGTTACTTTTTCCTAAATATTCAGAAATAAACCAGCAATACATTGCCTTTGCAATAAAGAAGCTGCCACCCCCCTACACCCCCCCCAAAAAAAAAAAAAAAAAAAAAATCAGTAAAATTATTGGTATTGGTCTCAAGGATAAGATTTAAGAAAAACTGGTTATATATTAATTTTTTTCACTTTATTTAGTCTCAAAATTTTTAATACAAAACCAGAAAAGATGGAAAATATTCTTACGTACAAAGAAGAATAATAGCCAAGAGGTAAAGTGATTTTTCAGGAAACTAGCGAAACAAATCTGACATTGAGAAGAAAGTCACTCACTGTGTGCAGATCTATTACAAGAGTGCTACAGATCTATTTAAAGAACTGAAATTGTGTTACATCTATACTCCTCAAGAGTTATCTCAAGATACAGTAACTTTAATTTTTGCTTCAGATACTGATCAAAATTATCTTGATCTGTAAACTACTGGCCACCTTTAATTCAAGAACCGGCTACACTTCAAGGAGAAGATGATATTATGCAGAGAATTCATAAAACAACATACATAATTTGCAAAGTGTTTTGTGGTTTTGTGTAAGAGACAGATCTAATRAGTTTTAATAATGTGCATATTGCTTTGGATTTACCTGGAAATTAAGGTAAGCATATTAAAAATTATATTGCTGCCATAACAAAACAGTAGAGTAAAAGTAATTTTGGCTTCTTTTCCACAGTATCAAATATTACCCAGTTCAAACTTGTGTACAATTCTAAACACTCCACAATGTAAGTTTTTTTTTTTCTCCTTAAATCACTTATGCTTTACATATGTATACATATTTAACGGGGATAATTCAAAAGGGAAATCAATAACATTTCTACTCAGTACCTTGTACTTCTGGACATAATCCTGGATGACTTTCTGTCCTACTACATTTTTTATATTCTCTTCATCCTGTTGAATGACATTTTCCATCAGGGAAATCCAGCTCATAACTTCAGTGATGGCATGGCGAGAAGGAATTTTGTCCATCTGGAGCTGTAGAGATAACAGACTTAAAATGCATGTTGTGAACAAAACGGATAAGAATTCCTTACTTTGCATTCCCACAGTACATTTCCTTTACCTGTTCTTATTATCATGTTATTCTACATCTCTAACGTATCACTGAAGTTTATAAAAAAAAAAAAGGTAAAAAAAAAAAAAAAAAGGTTTTAATAGAGATATATTGTATAACTGCATGCATCCTAATAAGAAAATACTACATTAAAGGCTTCTTATTTCCATTCTTCATTGTACAAAGAAACTGGACGAACTCAAAGATTCCATTTCTGACTTCTAAAAAGGTTCTGCATTCTCRTTCCATAATTCTGTATTGGGCTTACGTAGAAGATCAACTTTACACTTTTCCTGTCCTTGTAAATGGCTAATCAATAGACCCATGGAAAATAATTTTATACAGCTCTTTTTGTGGTGGTGATTTCTAAATGGGCTGATTTTGAATAGTACCTGTTTTTTTCTTAAAAGACTCACTTTCAACATTGATACAGTAGTGCTTGCTTATATTTAGTTACTCAGAAACATGTTCTATGACATTTTTAGGTAGATATATGTATTTTGCATTACAAGACAGTTCAGAGAACTGCTGAATGACATTATTTTGTTTAATATAATAGACTTGGGTAACATTTGTTACCCTTCCTCTCTCCCCCTAAATCACGATGATATTGCTAACTCTGAAAGCATTCCAAATTATAAACTGAAGCAACCGCTTAGACTGATAACCTCCTAGCAACTAAATACTAAGCCAACTTTTAGACCAGTATAATTCTTTAACTTCAGTATTATAGCATTAAAAAAAACAAAACTACACAACCAAAACCCTCCTGCTCCTACATACACTAGCAGGAACCTTGCACAATGTTTTTGGATTTATTTTGTCTTGCATAGACTTGAACCCAGTCTATTTAATTTTAACAAAACCACCATCCAAATCTGACAGGGCACAGGAATGTGAACCCCCTTTTTCCAAAAAGCATATCAACATGTTGAAAAAACCCTCATCTGTTCTTTGGTTAAAATTTAACAAATATAACTGTGAAAGTTTGACATTAACACCAATTGGTATTAGACAATATGGGTAGACTGGATTTGGACATGAGTGTAAGCTTTCCCACATTAAAACAGGAGTAATGTTGTTCCTATCTTGCCTCACGTGGATAAATTGAGGAAGGGAGCAACTGTCTCTCAAAGGCAGTGCCAACCATATGGTCTGAATTTTCTGGAATATCAAAGGCCATCACTGGACCTCCTTACCTGGTGCAATTTCTCTTGTACTGCTGGGATTTGTGTAAGCAGCTCTGTCCACTGACTGTCAATGTGGGACAATCCCGCACGCAATGCTGCTGTATCCACCTTCTTCAGCCTGAGAAGCTGGTTCCCAGTACTCAGGACAGAAGATTTCTGTGATGATTTAGCATCCACTTCTTTTGAAAACTCCTGTAAACAGAATAATTTTTGTGGAAATAATCAACTACTTGTTTACTGTACTTAAAGCTTTACCTCGGAAAGCTAAGAATATCCTCCCTTCCCTTTAAAAATATGTACTTTCTATTAGTGTTTACCAGCTATACAAAGACCAAGTGAGAACAAAAATTCTTTTCAGTCATAAAAYCATTTTCTGTTTTCAGAATCATCAAGCTTTACAACCATTGCATATAGCAAAGGAGTGCTGAATGTGCAAACACACCAGTTTTTTGAAGGACAGCTCACGTACAGAAGCAGATTTTTTTTTTTTTTTTGCATACTCACTACTTCAACATGAGAAAAAGTATAACCATATGATTGCTCAACTGTTTATTTGTAATTGGAGAGAAAAAGGTGTCCTAGGTCCATGAAGGACTTACCAAAAAGGAGTTCAAGTGGTCTCGGACTGTTTCCAGTTCCTGAGGAACTGTCAAGGACTGCTGGCTCCAAAACTCAAGTCGCTCCTTTGCAGATTGTAACCAATGTGTCAGTTCACTTGATTCACTCTGATACCTGTAAAGATGTTTAAAGAAAACTAAAACAGTCTCCACTTCTTGCTTCCAACTGAGCAGTCTCTCCTCCGTGTGTTAGAGGAAGATACTGCATGCCAGATTTAAAAAAAAAATATTTTCTTTCCTTCATTAAATTTCAGAAAAATGTGATTTAATTTTAAAGACAGGCATGGTATCAGGAAGCTCTTATTCTAGCCATGATATCCACAATTCCTAACAGTGTCTTCTTTTTGCCTCTTAGGAAAAACTAAGTTTAATGAAGGACTAGTAACTAGGTTATCGATCTGTTTGGGCAAGCTGCAACAGCACCCCACCCCACCTCACACACAAACACATTTTTGCTTTCCTTTAGAAGGCTCAATCTTCCAAAAACTTTACCACAAGGTATCTCAGAGCAGAAATTTAATGKTTTTTTTTCAGAAACTACCTCCATATCATTTCATATGACAAGCAACTAATGAGATGTCAGAATCAGAGTGTCTCCACCTAACTTTTATACATACAATCCCCCTATCTCTCTTGAAAGGCTAGTGAGCCAACAAGCCAGGGATGTTATGAATAATAGACAAAGCTTGTATATCACTTAGAGAATTAATTTCAAAAGTAGCATATGAACATTACTAAAGGCAGCTAAAAGTTCCTTTCCATATACGCAATGTCCCAGACCCACAAGCACCCAGCAGTGGCAATGCCTCTACCAGAACATGCTGAGGCTACTCATGCTACCTAGCAAAGCACACACCCTTTCTCATCAACCTGTATAGACATGGGGCTTCTAACTTAGTCATCTAAATAAGATATCTTCTGATTTCCTCCCACCAGCTCTTATGTGGTACATGTTTTATTGTAAATAAGAGACTATGATAGCACTTGTATGGAACAGAAGTAGGATATTGTAGAGAAGTCAAACTATCACATACATCTCAAAGTACTTTCTTTTAAATGTCAAATCTAATAGTTCTGGATTCAGAATAACTTCGACCTGAACAGCGCAGGTGAAGAAGTTTATACTGTCCATTACATCAGCGTTACCTTGTCCAGTGCTTCAGTATTGTCTCCAGCCTGTGAAGCTCCTTGGTAACCTTGCTGGTGTTACTTAACCAGTGTTCTCCTAGTTGGTTCAGTTGACTTTCGAGATCTGAGCAGCTAACAGAAAAAAGGAGCCTTTTCCCATCATCTAACACTTGGTATAATTTAGGTTGGTATTCAGTCAGGTTAGATCTCAGATGCTGTAATGACAGAGGAGACAGTTAGATAGCTCTGCAGGTCTCTGCTACCACACTTTCTCAACATTTAGTTTTCTTTTATTGCATTTTGTAGCATATCCAATGTCACCACATGACATGACATTTTTTCCCCTCTGCTCCAGCTCTAGAAGTCCCTGAGAACCATCATGCAGGTAACCTGCTCAAAATCTGAACGTGCTGTCACAAAACCCCTCACTTCAATATGTCTATTAACACCGCCTTACGATGAACTCCTCCTTGGTGTAGATATTTTACACTTGAAAATAACAATCTCAAAAGAATCTTCATGGGGCAACACCATTTCTGAGAGAAAGTGACTAAAATGTCAGAACTTAATCTACCATCTGCTGAAAACTCTACTGCAATGAAAGTTAAAGGTGTCCAATATCGAGTTATTAACAGTGGCCATACTTCAGCGCTTTCAATGCCTATCTTCAGCTCTCTGGTATCTAACTCTTCTTTTACTGATCTACCCTCCTGCTATCCATGGCTACAAAACAGAAGATCACACAAACCCCCCCCCCCCCAAATCCCTGAACACAGAAGCCAATTTTTATGGCAAAAGAAAGCAAAAAAGGGACTGAAGAAGGAAAGGCTGTTAATACTCTTACCCTGAATCCAACCGGGAGCAGAGACAGATTTCATTTAAATGGTGACTTGTGGATGGGTAAAGAATTTGTCTATGTGGGCAATATACCTGTCAGATTCTGCTATCATTACACAAATAGCACAGATTTTTAAACCATCTATATATTTGACTAAGCTTGAGCACAAAATGTACATGCATTCCCATTTTTCAGTTATGCTGAAACTAATCTGAAGATAAAGTGTACAAAACTACCAGTCTCATGGTGAGTACATAAACTTTCTATCCCTCTTCTTATCTTCTCTTTCAGATAAATAGAGCTCCAATAATTTAACAGAATTTTTATATTTATATACGTGTGTGTCTGTGTGTGTACTTACATATAACATATATACAGAAATAAATGTATAACTCGTAGAGTAGCATAAAAAATTCCAAGATAGCCATAAATTAATTATGATGGATTTTTAACCTAATTGTGGTCACAGGGAGAGAAAAAAAGGTATTAAAAATTATGCCAGCAGAGCCCAAGAATCTGGATTTGAATAACCTAGTTTATGTAACTGACAAGAGAAACAAAAGAAGAAACTAATTTAGGGTAAGGACCAACACAAACAAAGCCTAGCATTAAACAAAACTAAAATAAAACCCACACACAATAGATTGCTTAAGTTCTCCTCATACCATTGCAAAGTCAGAAAGCAGCTTAGTAAAAGAACAATATACATAACAAATTCAGAGTAGACAAGAAGTCAACTTGCAAGAAAAATTTGGCAGACATTTTCCTGTAAAACAAAACAAGAAAACAAAAAAAACCCCACCAACCAAAGTGCCTGGTGTATAACAAGACAAAGACAAAACACTAGACCAGAATTCTCATTTTGAGAACAGACGGAAAAAACAGGATGTGGTAGAAAACCTATATTTAAACTACTAGTTCTTGTTGCATTTGAGAGGAGGAAGGCAACTTGGGGAACCGCAGGTTGTTCAGCCTCACCTTGCTCTCTGGAAAAATCATGGAACACATCCCCTTGGAATCCATTTTCAAGGACAAAAAGGACCAAAAAGTAATCAGGAATATTCAGCTTGGATTCACTATCTTGACAGCCTTTCATGACAAAATTACTGTCTTTGTGGATGAGACTGACTTCAGAACGGCCTTTGGCACCGTCTCCCACAGCACCCTCCTCTGGAAGCGGAGAGAATCATAGAATCATAGAATGGTTTGAGTTGGAAGGGACCTTAAAGATCATCTAGTTCCAACCCCCCTGCCATCGGCAGGGACACCTTCCACTAGCCAGGTTGCTCAAAGCCCCATCCAATCTGACCTTGAACACTTCCAGGGATGGGGCATCCACAACTTCTCTGGGCAACCTGTTCCAGTGCCTCACCACCCTCATMGTGAGGAATTTCTTCCTTATATTTAATCTAAATCTACTCTCTTTCAGTTTAAAGCCATTACCCCTTGTCCCATCACTACATGCCCTACAAAAAGTCCTTCTCCAGCTTTCTTCTAGGCCCCTTTCAGGTACTGGAAGGCTGCTATAAGGTCCCCCCAGAGCCTTCTCTTCTCCAGGCTGAACAACCCCAACTCTCTCAGCCTGTCTTCATAGGAGAGGTGTTCCAGCCCTCTGATCATCTTCGTGGCCCTCCTCTGGACTTGGTCCAAAAGGTCCATGTCCTTCTGCAGGCTGGATAAATGGACTGTTACATGGGTTGAAAACTAGATGCATTACCAAGTCTCAAACACTAGTGATCAGAGGCTCAATGTCTGGCTGGCAGACTGTAATGGGCAGACTACTCCAGGGATTGCTGGTATTTGATCCCAAACATCTTCAACATCTTCATTAATGGCATGGATGATGATAGAGTGCACTCCCTCAGCAAATTTGTGGATGACGCTAACGAAGAGAGAGTGGTTGACACAAAAAATGGCAGACTTAGTCCAGAGACACTTTGATAAACTTGAGGTTGGAGGCAGCATAAACCTTAGGAGGCTCAACAAGAGGAGCAAATTCTGTGCCTTGGGCAGAATAACCCTGTTTCTCAGTACAGGCTAGGAAAGGAATGGCTAGTGTATTTAACCTGGCATCTTCCATAACCAAGATGTCATGAATAAGACAGGGCACAGCACCGGCCTACGTTAGGACTGTGAACAACGGACTTAAGTTATTTTATTATCCCCATCTACATGGTGCTGATGAGGCCACATCTAGTGCACCTGATTCTGCCCTGCCCCCACCTCCCACTGAGTTCAAGAAGGAGGAAGTAGTCAGGGTCTGGTGTAGAGCTATTAAGATGTTTAGGGACCTAGAGCACATGTCCTTTAAAAAGAGGCTGAGGGAGGTGTGCTTGGTTTAGATTGACAAACAAGAGGCTAAGGGCCAGCCTAATAAAGGCCTACAACTCTTTGGAGTAGAATTAAAAAGATTATAGAGGTAAATGCTCCTCAGTAGTGCCACACAATATAAAAAGGACAATGGTGACAAGCTGAAAGTTGAAGGTTTAGATTGGGCATTATAGAAAATCTTTTCAGTAGGAGGTGGTGCAGCACTGCAATTGGTCTCCAGCTCGGCTGTGGGGACTGTGTGGGATCTTTTGAGGTTTCCAACGTCGTGGCTGATCCAGCCTATGGCAACTGTCCTCCTTCAAGTGGGAGGCTGGACTAGATGACCTTCAGAGCTCCCTTTCATCCAGCTTTTCCATAAAGAATGTCTAAAAAGCACTAACCTGAAAAAGTGTAATCCGGTCTGTAAGCCTGTCCTCTGTCTCTTCCACCAAACCAACAGTGGGGATGCTACCTTCAACAGACTCCAGTTGTCTGATAAGTTCCTGGTAATCTTCATCCAGACGCATCCAGGTCTGCAAGCACAAATTATCCATGTATACGGTGAATACTGATCTGGGTATCTAGAATTTTTATTACTTGCTTTCTCAATCTGAAACCCTATAGCTACATGGTTATGCATGTACAGAAATAACAGTACAAATGTCCGGTGAACCTATAATAACACACCATCTCTGTGTCAAGCTCAGCTTTTAGTTAGAACACATGGATAAAGCTGTCATGTTCTCCTTGTCAGCTAAAGCTAAGTAGCTCTTTTAAATTTAGAGGAACACAGCTTGTGTCACCTGAAGGCCACAACAGTTAAATAGCAAAGATTACACGTAGTCTATCAGTGCCTGTGTGCATGAAAAAGGGGCTGATGTCCATCAATTCTGTCCAAGCACAGGAAATCAACGTTACAGAATATCCTGGGGGTTGATCACAATGGCAGTAGAGAAAAGACCACAGAAATTCTCACCTCTAGAATGTATTCCAGCTCCACACCTCGTTTATGAGCCAGCTTTAATACAGCTGAAGCTTGTGTCATTAGCTCTGAGTGTGACCGAGTTTCCTTCAAGAGGGCAAAACTACTCATCTTTCTAAAGAGCGTTTCTGTCAGGATCATGTGAGACTCCAGCCCCTGAAAATATTCCTGAGAAATTTGGGTGTGAGGGAAAGGGTAAAGAGAGAATAGAAAAGAGAAAGTGCAACTGTTACTCAATTCATTACCACTAAAACAACATTTTAAGACAATAGCAGTACAATCAAATAGCTGTAGATATAGAATTGGGTAAACTTTTCACTCCACCAACATTTCACAAAATCCATATAAATAAGATCAATAAATAAGATAAATAATCCATATAATAAGAACATAAAAAAGATGATGGCCTTTTCAAAGAAAGAAAGAGATCTCCTTTCCATGCAAATTCTATCCCAACTCTCATTCCATAAACAAAAATAGCTTAAATCAGATATACACCACCAAAAAATTCTGCCTAATAAAAAAATGTGAAAAAGTCGTGTTATATTTTGTGAGTGCTATTAGCAAACGTAAATGTCCATTGGAAGAAAATGGAGTGGTGGATGACACTGCTACGTAGCATGACAGGACAAGAATAGGAACTTGTTATTAGAATGAAGAAGAAAATGCAATCTACCTGGGTTCAGCTTCAACAGAGCATTTGAAAGTTATTCAGTCACAACAGTTCATTGATTCCAATTTAAAATACAGTAAGTTTTAATGTATCTTGATTTAATACTGGCCCACCATTCTGAAAAGCTCTTGAACCTTCAGGAAGAGAAGGTTAGCAATTTGCTGTGTACAAGCTTACAGTCATGATTAGTCCTGAAATATGTCACAGTTTCTTACCTTATGTTTGTCAAGTAGCGATTGAACCTCTTCCTTAGAAGCAACCATCATTTTCTGGTCACCAGCCATCTTCTCTTGGCCTGTTTCTAACAGATCAGCCAGGTCCTGCAAAGCCCGTTCATACTGCCTCTTAAGAGCCAGATTCTGATTCAGGTCACTCCGTCTGGATCCAATGATCATCATCAGCTCATCATACATATCCTTGGGGGCAAAGAGTAGCAATGGTGATTCTTATTTCATACCTTACACGTCTTCCTACAAGCAACCTTACTGTCCCTGTATTCCTCTGTGAATACTAGCAGAATAACCTCTATTCCCAGCTCAAAAAGACTGTGCAGATATACTGACTTAATTGATAAATTAACAACTCACCATTTAAAGAGAGAAAAAATAAGCAAGACCTGCAACTCTTTCAAGTGCATGCATTCGGGAACGAAGTTAAAGCAAGCCTTTGGGATTCTGCTAAGTAGCAAAGGAGTAGGGTGATTGGGCTTAAGTCATCAAAATCCAGACTACTGTGTGGCTACTGCACACTGCAGATGCTGTTTACGTTTTGCTTCTTATAATGCAGCGTGTTGGATGGACTCCATCATGGCTACAGACAATAGGCATCTCAAAGCCAGATTTGTCGCCCTCTCCTACCCCAGCAGCTTATTGGTAGCAAGCAAGATATATACAACCTGTAGTAAAAACCAAACCAGGCCCAAAACAGCAATATACTCTATATAGAACAGTAAAGTGCAGAAAAAGTGCAGTGTGTATTTCACAGTGTGTTCATAGTGCTAAATTACAAAATGAGCCAAAAGGAAGAATCTCATCAGTTCCCGTGGGCTATTACTCATCTTGTATACCTCAAGCATAAAAGTGAGAACAACCTGCAGATGCTTTTCTTCACCTGAACAGGATTACTTTCTCGTTTTGGTTATGAGAATTGTATTCTCAGAACATACTTCTGACTGTGAGGGTAAGCCTGTACTTTTGATCAAGACAAGACATCCAGAAACTAATAAACCAAAATATGTGTACGAGCATCCTGTGCTACAGCAAAGTACCCACCCTCAGACTGCAGCTGGCTCTCCCAGATTTTAAGAGACAATTATGAGAAGCACAACTGTCAAGAAAGCAAAGGAAAGGCTTTTCTAAAAACTGAAATCAGGCGAAGGGGGATATCTACACATAATCTGTCAGAAAAAAAGAAAAAAAGAGAAGAAAAAAGCAGGAGGCTCTAAAACCAAAAGGGTAAAGAACTGGGCAAAAGACACATTAGCACAAACTCTTTGTCATTCATTTTTAATTGATATCACTGTTTTGTTGGCTTAATAAGTTTATGGTCCAGTTTCAACTGTTTTCTTTGCTTCCAATTTATTATGCTATCCTTATAAAGGGTAAGATTCAGTTGTATACCTTCTCCTTGATCTTTCCTTAAGCATTCCCCTGCGTCAGCTCACAAAGGAATTTCAACAGCCTTATAAAAGTTCTGRATCAATTTCCCATATGTTTCTACTTCAGAGAACCTTCAGATAAGAGTACTACTACTTAGGTGTGTTGAAAACCAAGTCTAACTGAAAGTATGCAGGAACATGAGAGGTGTTCTAGTAAAAGCAGAACTTTTCCAGTTTCAGGTTACACTTACCTATCTATCACTCTTTACCCCCCTCCTTTTTTTTTTAATGACAGATGTGAGAGARAACTAAACCCCAGATCATGAGACACTGGTGAGGACAGGGCAGACATTCATGTTTATAAGCTTAACTTCATCTATTTGAACAGGGATTCAACAAGAGCTGAAAGTAAACATACTTTTATGTGTTTTTATGATTAATACTACTAGTAATAGAGAGGTTCGAAAATCTGAAAATGCAAAAGTAGAAAAACTAGGTGAATCAGAGAGAAAATAATTTTTTATACACACTGAAATGCTTTTATATATGCTTTCCTAAACTGCTTGGTGAACAATAAAAAGGAGCATACTAGTACCTTTGATATCACCAGACAGGTCTAGGATGGAACTTAAGAACCATACCTGGATCTTGGACAGCTCTTGCACAGGAGGTTGGTCAATTTGTAGCTTGTCTACACGCTTCTTTAATTCATTGATTCCAGTATCTAGTTCCTTCAAACCTTCTTCTGCCTGCAGTATGACCTGTATTTGAAAATTACATCATTTAGTTTGAAGGTTTAATAACAGTGCTGTAGCTGTCATACGATAATATTCTTTTCTGTTTTCTGCCTGAAGTATTGATCAGTCCTTCAGTCTGTTGGAATTTTAAAGTGTACTATAAAGAAAAAGTATTAAAGTTGGGAGAGCCCAGTTTGTTTCTCAAAGTTAAATACAACATGGCTTTATTATTTATTTAATAACAAACTGTTTTAGTATCATACACTACTTCATACAAAACCTTGCTGGGAAGTTCCACACTTTTAATTATATGGTACAGGCATAAAAGGACTATTAGTTGTTCTAATACCTTCTTTTAAAGCATCCTTTTTATTAACACTCATTCCTGTCATATCTGAGCACCAAGCAAACAACCATCACAGCAAAAGACATGCATGGTAGCAAAGAGCTGTGCACAGTTCCCTTACAGGACTAAGATAGGGCCAAAATTACTGTCAAAGAAAAAGAACTGTACATCTCCTTTTGTACTTGGAAAATGACAACTGAGAGCACCCAGGTTGGCATTTGCAAGTATATGCAGGTGATAATTTGACTTTTTTCAATGGAAGTTACAAGAAACAAGGTCTTTCAACCTAGGAGTCTCTGCTGAATTAATCCATGCAAGATATAACAAAGTTAAAAGCACAAGGTAGACTCCTGTAGTTAAAGTCCTTTGTTAAGGCCCTTTCTTGGAAACTGCATATCCAAATGCTTAAAATGTATATGTGAGTAGAACTCCTGACTCCTAGTAATGCGAAGTATGCATAATACAGTCAATAAGCTTACATTTCATGCAGCTAAATTATCTGGCTGATTAAGGGCCTTATGTCTACTTTCCTAATCACATCTTGAACAAACAGCAATGCTTTTAAATTTGAATGTTTTATCAGCCAAGGTAGATGTTCAGAAAAAAAATCAATTCAGTTTTTTTTGTTACCATGTCGTTCTCCTATTTGGTAGTTAAAGTAATCATATAGGAGCTAAATTTTTACCAATCTTTCACATCATGGAAGATAGAAAAGAAAGACACAGACCACCAGCTCTTACTCATACATTAATTAAAATTCCATCAAAATTTGATTATCAGATAAGTAAAGACCAGTATTTCTGTTCAGCTGAAGGATAAGTCTCTTCCTCTCAGTCACCTGCTGGAACCAGACAACAGTAGCTCCTGGGTAACAAGAAACACCTGTAGAAAGTAGCTCTTAACATACCACATTCACTTTTCTCGTTAGCAAAACAGAAACAAGGAAACAGGATGTATTTTGTCATATTATTAATTAATTATTCACCAGGCAATTTCTGATAAAGAAAAAACAATTATTGCCTAAATTAAAATGAATAACAGTCAAGATATTACTATAAACCAGTGCAGAAGAAAGTGCCTTGTTTTTAATGAAGTGTAATAGCCAAACAATTTAGCCAAACTTTAGACTTCTTTTGGTTCATTGATTTTTTTCTTTCTTTCAAAGAATGCCCAGTATGTGCATAACTAGGTCACCTGGGGAGATAAGAAAGAAACTTTGTGGGGGTTTTTTTTGGTTTTTTTTTGTTTTTGTTTTTTTTTGTTTTGTTTTGTTTTTTGTTTATAGACATGTGTAGTACACTCTTGGAAGTACTCATTTTCACATACTTTATGTGAACCATACATTCTCTCATAAAAAGCAACTGTTCTCTAGAATGCAGTTATACCTTAAATAGAAACTTTATCTGTTCCCTTCCCTCGGCTCAAGTGATAGACATTTGGTAATACCTGCATTTGTTCTGTTTCTGGTCTCTCAGCTGCCTCTGCTAGTTTCTGTAGAACTAAATATTTGTTATCAGCCACCGATGTAAACAGGAGCTTCAGATCATTCTACAGGAGACAACAATAACAACAAATTATAGCCAATCACAGCACAAACCAACTGAAAAATATTTTACGTTCCAAAAAGTTTAAAACATTACAATGTTACAATGTCAGCACTAAGGCATAAAAACTATTCAACATTGGAAGCACCATAATTATCCAATACAAAATATGCAACATTGCTGAAAATCCATAACTGGGTATATATGAGCAAAAAGCTAAACCAACTCCTATTCGAAACATAACCTGTGAACACACTTCTGCTTTTGMCTTCCAATTAGATAATTATTTAGAAAGAGTCAGTTAGCTTCATTTAACAAAAATACATTATTCTTGTGTGGTTTATTCAACCACATGTGCTCATAAACAAGCTAGGTTTTACTTTTTAAGGCAAGCTTTTTTCATTACAAACTTGAGCAAATACAACAAAGTAAACAAAGCTTCAACACATTACAGGGCTAACTACACATTACAACTTCTAGAGTACCTTACCAGACTAGACACATACATACTACTTAACAATTTTGCCAAGCTACGATCAATTATTTTTTCATGCATTCATCCCAACAAAACTCCTAATATTGGTAAAATAGAAAATAATCAGCACATTTCTCTAAGACTTTTAGCATTATATAGGAGTGTGTTTCTGATTTTTTTTTTTTTGCATGCAGTAATTCTTTTAAATATTAAATATCTCTGGTATAACAATAAGGCACAGGATTCTAATCAGCTTGTCTCCTTTCTTCAGCAAAGGCAGGCCTTCTGTTGAAAATTGTTGAAATTATTTTTATCCTATCTACTGCAGAGGAAAGGTTATGGAGTTTGGAAAGAAATCCTGTAGTAACAACCTATGAAATGATGATCCTAATCTAAAGACACCAGCAATCTATTCTCCAATTTTTTGCTGGATTTTGTTTTTTTTCATTAAAACTAAACCATACTGGAGGGTTTATATGATAAGAATAGAAGAGAAGGTAGAGACCAAGTAAGACCTGAAAGCATTTCTGAACTCTGTTTGAAAAGATTTCTAAAAGCAAACATTTCTCCTCTTCATTTTTTCTGCTTTGCTCAATATGGACAGCTTGAGATACAAGCTCTTATAGAATAAAGGGATGGCTTAAAGGTGATCAGAAAGGTGGGAATCAGTATTACGTTTTCTATTTTATCACAGCTAATAAAAACAGTGTACTCTATCATTTATGAAATTGTAAAATGTGTAGAGTGGAACTCTAAAGTTGCTTTTTCTCCTTTGAGAACAGTAGGCAACAACTTCCATTTACTGCAATGCCAGCAGGGTGAGAAAGTGTGGGATGAATAATCACTTCTACAATAATTGCATGAGTTGCAGAAGGCTTCTAGCAGAGGGTTTAAATTTTGGATCATGATTTGGGTGTCAAGTTTTGCATAGCCTAAGTAGTAGTTTGATTTTCAGTAAAAACCTGTGAAAACTTGTTCTCTTGATTTGGTACCAAAAATTCTCATTGCTTTGAGAATCACATTCTTCATACCCCCGTTTGACATGTACCCCTGTTAATTCCTTCATCTGGGCATCATACCTTGAAAGTCACTATTTGCTGGAGCCTTCCTTTCATCTGATGGCATCTCTGGTTTACTACTGACTCCAGCAAGGTCAGTCTTCTCAGGAGACAATCCAAAGTGTCTTCTATAATATCCCTATTATCACCATTCTCAGGAAATATCTGAGTAAATAAATTCTTGTTTTTATCCATTTCTTCTGTTATCTCTTTGATTTCTTTGGCAAGAGACTGATTTTGTAGAAAACAAAACAAAGTGACAATTAGACATTCCAGAAAGCAGGTAAACATATTGCCATAACCATTGCCAATTTTGCAGTGGTGCAGTGACTTTTTTACATTGTTAATATACACACACTAGATAAAGTTATGCAGGTACAGTATTTCTGATAATAAAAAATGACAAAATGAACCTGCCCGAATAAGGGCTTCATGAAGCAGAAATCCCTGTAGCTGCTGAAAAAGTCTTTTTCCCTCCCTTTCCCTCTTCCCCCTCTCCCTCTCCATTTCATGTTGATGGTTTTGTACTGTTTCCATATCCCACAGCATTCCTCCCTCTTTTTCACTTAATTTCAATTTCAACATTGTGGTGTTTGCTAATACTTAGCAAAGAAGTTAAACAGAAGAAAGATGCTATGTTTAATTCTCTTCTGACCAGGCAAAATTCGGGTCAGGTACTGCTTTCTGCAACTTTCTTGTATTTGGTTTGCGTGGCAAGGTTTTGGTAGCAGGGGAGCGATAGGGGTGGCTTCTGTGAGAAGCTGCTAGAAGCTTCCCCTATGTCCCATAGAGCCAATGCCACCCGGCTCCAAGACGGACCCRCCGCTGGCCAAGGCCGAGCCCATCAGTGACGGTGGTAGCGCCTCTGGGATAACATGTTTAAGAAGGGGGGAAAAAAAACCACATGGGCAACTGCAGCCGGAGAAAGGAGTGAGAATATGTGAGAGAAACAACTCTGCAGACACCAAGGTCYGTGAAGAAGGAGGGGCAGGAGGTGCTCCAGGCACCGGAGCAGAGATTCCCCTGCAGCCCCTGGTGAAGCCCATGGTGAGGCAGGCTGTCCCCCGGCAGCCCATGGAGGTTAACRGTGGAGCAGATATCCACCTGCAGCCCATGGAGGATCCCACGCCAGAGCAGGTGGATGCCCAAAGGAGGCTGTGACCTCGTGGGAAGCCCGCGCTGGAGCAGACTCCTGGTAGGAGCTGTGGACCCATGAAGAGAGAAGCCCACGCTGGAGCAGGTTTTCTGGCAGGACTTGTGACCCCGCGGGGGACCCACCCTGGAGCCGTCTGTTCCTGAAAGACTGCACCCTATGGAAGGGACCCACGCTGGAGCAGTTTGTGAAGATCTGCAGCCCGTGGGAAGGACTCACGTTGGAGAAGTTCATGGAGAACTATCTCCCATGGGAGGGACCCCATGTTGGAGCAGGGGAAGAGCGTGAGGAGTCCTCCTCCTGAGGAGGAAGGAGCAGCAGAGATAACGTGTGATGAACTGACTGCAACCCCYATTCCTGTGCCCCTGTGCTGCTGGAGGTAGAGAATTTGGGAGTAAAGTTGAGCCTGGGAACAAGGGCAGGTGGGGGGAAGGTGTTTTAAGATTTAGTTTTTATTTCTTATTATCCTACTCTGATTTTGATTGGTAATAAAATTAAACTGATTTCCCCAAGTCAAGCCTGTTTCGCCTGTGATGGTAATTGCTGAGCGATCTCCCTGTCCTTATCTCCACCCACGAGCCTTTCTCTACCCTGTCCAGCTGAGGAGGGGGAGTTATAGAGCGGTTTTGGTGGGCACCTGGTGTCCAGCCAGGGTCAACCCACCACAATTCTCTACACACTGAATAAAATTACTTCTAAACAGTAGCAGAATACTGCAATTATATAGAGATTATGACAACGACATGTCACTTACCTAGCTTTCTAATATTTTCTATCTAAATATTACATAAAATGCACCCTTATTGGCAATTTAAAGAAAGTCCTATTCATAGATTCCTTACCTCTTGCTTGCAAAGGTATGTTTCTGTTTCTTCCTCTGGCAACAGAGCTGTAGAAACAAAGACCTGTTCTTCCACACCATCTAGCCACAAGGAGGTGGTTGCGACACCATCATACAGCTTCTGTTCAAGATGTAGGCTCTCCTCCACCCGTCCAGCCTGGGCAAAAGGAACCAGAGAAGTTGAGAGCAGAAGTACAAGATACTCTTTCTAACATCTAATATTTGGGAAAGGTCTGGATTTCCAGGTGGGAGCTACAGGAGTTTTCATTGTAAATGTGGCTCTGCTGGAAGATAGATGTAAAGACAATTAAAATGTTACCTCAGATGACACATCCTCAAAGGCCTGATTCAATTCAACCAATACTGGTGACACTGAGGATTTATCCTCATCCTGTCCTTCCTCCTTATACAAAGGCATTCCAGATAGCAGTCTGTTTGGTCTGCTATAAAGCTGCTGAGGGAGAAGTACTAATTAGAGTGCTTCTACCACACATACACATATACGGCACAAAATTTAGCTATATGGATTCTACCACTGACTGAGGATATCACCAAATAATGCTCATGGCCCTCCCACGACTGTTCTGTCATGAATATCTTGAACAAAATATTGCTCAACAGGAGGTTCACTAGAAGTGCAGAATAAATACTTGTGGCCAGAATTAGCAATGACTTCTTTTTACCAAAAAATAATTAACTACTGTAAAATGAATACAAGATATTTAGAACTTTGGAAGCTGATTTTACTGTAGTATTATATAAAGAATAGTGAATCTGGGTCTATTAAAAATAAAATGGAGGATGCACGCTAATATAGATCTTGGACTGTTCCCAATTTAGTTGATTAATCCCTGCTTCTTTCAGTAAAAATTCTGTGGCGGAAATCACTTGCTGCTTTGTCACATACTCACTAAGACCAAGAATTGAATGTAACCAATAATTTCAAAGTGAAAATACCAGTTTTTCCTCTAAGTTGTCGCTAAAGTACTGGTCAATTTTAGAGGGATGATTTGTTACAGAATTATCCTGGGTTAGATAAGTAGATCAAAATTTTGTCTGAGCCCTTTCTTCCTTTCTAGTTTGTTCACCTGAATGGTAGTGCAATTCAAATCACTTTGAACGAGAGCAGTGCTAGTGCCAATATTTAATAGTTTTTCAAGATGTCACAAAAATAAATGGTTCCATATTCTTTGCATTAACTACATCACCTTAATGCATCTGCTATACAAATACTGTACCTTGCGTTGTGACAACTGCTTTAATAGAGAAAATGCAAAGAGAAATTAAAAATAGCTACCAGTTGTTCTTGTTCCAAAGCTTTCTGGAGCAGTCTCTTCTTGGTATTGAATTCCTGGTTCAGGCTTTCCCATTTCATCTTCATCTGTTTTTCAGACGATGGCTTCTCACCTTCCAAGCCTAATTCCTCAGAGAGTGTATCAGGCTTCTCACTGAATGGCAAGGTGCATAAAGGTTTAACAGATACAAAAGTTATAACAGCATAAGGTGTTTATTTCCTCTTCAATTAGGAAATTCTACATTTAAATTGCTACTTTTTAATTGCTACTTCTACTTGTTTTTTCAGATAGTAGGACAAAGGCTGGTTTGTAACTGCAAGAAGTTCTTGACTGATGGGATAAAATGTACTTTCTAAGAAACTTCTTTAGATTTGCAAGTACCCATACTAAGTAAGAACCCCCAAAGCTGACTGAATATATACGACATTGAAATGTAACCTTTAAATCAAAACATGAAATTAAAAAAAAATATTTTATCTGACTCCTTCCTCACCTCAATTCAAGACTTTGGCATGCTGGAGGAGCCACAAAGGTGCTCACTACTACTGAGATACATCAACAAAGTATTTTAACCAAAGGATTGACTGCTCCTTGATTCTCAAGCTGATAATGTTCACCCTGGTTTCCTCTTCCCAAGACCTGGCCCTTCGTGCTCCCTCAAGGTCTGCATTGGCAGTAGGCAGTTATTTTCTTCTGCCTTTGCTAGGGCAGAAGTCTCTCCCAGCCAGAGCTGAGGCTTTTATAAACATCTTCTTCCCCCAAATGGGCAAGTGTGCAAGAAAATATAGACCAGAGATGAAATTTGAAAAACACAAGGCTTCAAAAAGAAAAATATTCACTAACTGCAGGAAAAATAAAATTAAGCAATGAGTATTTCATCTGGGAAATCTGGTTACGATGGCAGACTACAATGTTTTAGAGATCGGCTATGATTCACACAGCAATGCTGGACCATAAAGCTATAGTAACTGATCCACTGCTTGCCTAATGAATCCTACTAGTTTGTAATTTTAGTGTGATGCTTGATAATAAGAATAAAAGGAATTTCTAAATACTAAAGGTGATCTATTATCACAAAACAGTTTGTGTAACTATATTATCGGACTCCTGAATTATAAACCAGGACTCCAGTATCCTAGGTGCTGCATTAAAATGATAAAACAAAAATTAGTGAATTATATGCAGAAGAGGGATGTAAACATAAGGATGACAAAGCACAGAGTCATGGAAATTTACTTTGCAGAAGACCACATAAAAGCCCACCTTATACATAGGCCTTCTGGAGCACCTTGCTGTGTTAGGATTTCTTCTCCACGGCATGCTACTGACCGAAGCAGATTCTTTTGCTCTTCTAGCTCTTGTTCCAGCTCCTAGCATAGCAAGTTACAAAAACCAAAACAAACCTCAAACAGATTGTTTTTGCCTTGGAAGGATATGTCTACATTGCATAACTGCCACGCAAAGATAGCTGAGCTATTTCTGATATGGCTTGTTTGAGCACCAAGAGCAGTGCAAAATCTCCACCCAGGGACACATAAATATTGGGTACATAAACTGGACTGCTGAACCAATTGACTAATGCAATGCAGTTTCTGGAACCTAACCTAGTGTGGATGCCTGTGTATCATGCAACACAATACACCTTGTAAGGTGTGTATCTTTGCTTCTAGAAAGATAATGTTGATAACTATTTTGAACAAATACTGTCATCTCCTTACAGTAACTTTAAGGGTTGATTCAATTTAATTTTACTAATGAACAATGGAAGTATAGAGTGATTAAGTGAGTTGACCGTGGTCACCTAGGAAGTCTAGTCTGCCTGGCTGTTACAGWTATAAAATAGTGAGCTCAGATGCATCACTACAAGAGCACTGAGTAAGAAACAATGCAAAAATTAAGATTTCAGTGGAAATATTAACAAGAATGGCTCAGCTACAGTGTTACGCACAATCTAAAGATGGCAGTAAAAGAAATACAAAACACCAACTTTCTGTTGCTGCAGGGTGCTCTGCTGCTGCTGTGAGCGAGTGGTTCTTGCTTGTGCCAGCCATTCTTGGACACTGGGGCTTTGTGAGGAAACAAAGTCCAAATCACTCTCCTCCTTTTCTTGTAATGATCCCTGCTTTAAGAGAAAGAAATAAAGATTTTACAAACTCTCTCATATTGCTAGAGAGCTGGCAGGTCCAGCTCATGAACTCAAAACCACATGTAGCGCCACCTTCCACCTCTCAAGCTGCTGGCTCACATAAATCCTGAAGTAAGCAATGACTTTAGATTTGTGCCTTCTACTGGTCATTGGTTACTAGCAAGAAAGCATCCATAAAAATGTAAAAATAAACATGCACCACTGCACTTAGCAGAATCACACAACAGAGATCAGAGACCATGGACTGATGTGTTTCTGAAGACTGTTCTGCTTCTCCTAAAAAAAAGCATTGGTCTGTAATGGAGGGTACAGCTCTAACTGGCAACGCAGGGAATCAGTGGATTGTTTCTGCCAGGTTTTTTGCCTAATTAAAGCCAATTTTTTTTCTAACTAAAAATGAGAGAATGCTAATTGTCATTCTGGTCAAAATTTATTTATCAGTAAGTACATAACTCCACCCGTGGTTAGCAGAAACACAATCAGTTGACAGCAGATTATGTTATATGAAAAGTAAAGACAGTAAGAGAGACCAAACCACAGAATGTTATAACAGAACAGCAAAAGCAACAGTCCCTTCACTTCATACTCCTATCAGTATGTTTTTCCAATGTAAGTGATTAAACAGGCCTTCTGTGCAAGCAAAGCAAAAAAGAGCAAATGCCGTAATAGTTCCAAAACTGCTTTATTAACTTCTTAACTTCTGAAGTCCATGTTGGCTGTAAATTTAAATTATTTTAGTGGCCAACAGATTCAAATGCAGGGATTTTAACACACCAGGCCCAGTGTAAAAGACAGACTTGTTGTAGGTCTGGCTACTTGGATCTAAACACCTCTGTGGATTTATTTAATGTTATTTGCATGCACACGATGACTGTAGAGTTTGCGCTTTTTTTTTTTTTTTAAAGTTTTAAGAGCTAAAGCTGGGGTTTAATTCCTCTCCCGTTTTGTTTATATACCTCATTTTTGTAGGATTCGTATTTTGCCCAAGATTCAGCTCTTATTCTAGACTAAGAACGCCAAATGGTTCAGACTTTACAGCAGGCTCTCCAAAACGAAAACACGTTCCACCTTCCAGAAAGCCTTCGTCTCAAATCAGGCGGGGACCAGCAGRTCCGAAGGTGGCTGAGGAATCCCCTCTTGCCGCATCTGGTGCTCCTTATACTAACAACTGGGATGGACCTCTGCCACCAGTGTCCCTGGCATCAGGCACTGGAACAGCAGAGTTTTGCTAAATAGTAGAAGTTAGGTGTAAGATTTCAGTTTTGGGGGATGATGAGTATACTGGAGTTGAAAGGACTGATTAGTGTAGAGGATATAAACTGTAAGAGGAGCAAAACAAGCAAGCAGGTATCGAGAGCTGGAAAGAACCATTATCCCTTGCTCTATGAAACAGCTTTGTTTCCCTAAGGATTCAGTTTGCAGGTAAACTGTGATACTTTACTTTGTAGGAACAAGTTTCTAGAAAAACTGATGTGGTGGGAGTGCAAACAATATCATTATAGGACATCAGATTAGGCAAAGAAAATATTATGTGAGGCATAAAGAGRGTCTAGAATTTTAATTTTTCTATTAAAAAGGAGAAAAAGGACAATCTTTCTGGAAATTATTAAAAAAAAAGTCTGCTTCTTTTTATATGCTCTAGGGACAACAGCTGTTCAACTTGTAAATTCCTTTAGAGAATAGTATCTAGTTCTTCATTGCATTTGGACAGGCTGATTTCAGTTAGATTTTGAGTCTCCTCTTCTCTGGGAAGAGGGTTGAGAAGCTACAATTTTTGAGTTATACTAACACAAATAAATAGTAGTTCCACAGTTCCTGCAATAGCAAAGAGTGTAAAAGTGATTGTGGCATTTGTGGATGCAATGAGGTTTTGCAAATATGCTATTGTGCATAGTTTTTAGATCAAAATTATTTGTGAACCAGATTTTATCATTCTCAAATCACAGAATATAAGTTTGAAAAACACACTTGCATGTTCATTTGAATTCTGTCTAAAGGAACTCTATTACATTTCCTTCAAATAGCCAGGGAAATAAATGCTTGAAGCTGTCATTCCTGGGGACTATCCACTCCAGCACAGAAATAATTGGAAAATCTCTGAAGAAAATGGTGATAAAATTGATCTGTCAAAGGAGTTCAGAATTGTACAAACTTATATCWGGCATATCTGTCTTGTGGAAGTGAAGTTGTTCCTCCCACACACACACTTTGTAATAAGAAGTAAAGAAACACTATCTGCTTTTTTTTTACTGCAGAATACATTCTACTTCTTTGTTTTATAAGGATTCTATTTATTTTTATTGCTCCTAAGTCACATAAGTTAGCAGACAACAGTAATAAGGCAATGTTTTGTATATCTTTCGAAGTGCTTGAAAAATGCTACATTTGGAATCAATGTAGTCTGGAACTCTCCTGACCCAGCATATTTCTGATTAGTTGCACCACTTTATTTTATAAATAAAGGAGTTGGTCTCCAAATCACGTTTTCCATATCATTAGTGTCATTAATTAATTAAAATTAGAAGGAAAACTGAAATTGCTGCAAGAAAGTCACAGAATCTCACACTGGCTCCTAAAAAGCCCTGTGTCACAGGAATAACAGACATGCTGAAATAGCACTTTAAGGAAAATATAGCTCAGKTTTTACAATGCTTTTGGTCTTGCAGTTTGGGAGGATCCTTCCTCTTCTGGGTGCAGGCTGGCCTATGCCTCTGGGCAATTACAAGGTTATCAGTACATCTAGAAACATGCGTAAGTCCGAGTTTCGTACATGCATGAGTCAAGTTCTGTTAGCATGTAAAGTTTCTCAGGGTTAATAATGGCAGAAGACAGAGTTAGTGCGTTTTTGGGCACCTGATGCTCTGAGCCTCAGTCCAAAAGAAATACTTTATGCCTGATCGTTTGGAAAAAGACATTATAGAATTTCTCATTTGAAAAAAAATTGCTTAATGAAAATTTGAGGATGTTATACTGCCTATACCTATTTTCTTCCAAGATCCACAAATGAAGTCCAAAAAAAGTTTGCAATTTATAAAGAAACTTAAGTCTTGCATGCATGTAGCATCTTAAGTGATTCATATTCTACATCTGGAACTTATTTTTTATTATTTTTGATATTAGAAAACCATCCAAAAATTTGTTTTAGAAGTTTACGTAAACTGAATCTCACCATTGTATTTTAAAATGCAGCATGCATATTTTAAAATGAAGCAACAAAGTCTGCAATGCCTTTTCACTTCACAAGTAATATATCAGAATATAGTATTATATGCCTACATGCTGTTGATAACACTTTTCATATGCCTAGTCATGAGGTTTAATATGCAAGAATAACATTAAAGTTATTTCATCTTAGACGGAACAGGAATAAATACTGGSTTTTTTCCTTCCTTTTTTTTGTTTGTTTGTCGRGGTTTTTTTGTGAAGCTATGTTAAGTTTTATAGTTATCCAGTTGCTTTGGACTAAAAATACTTCTTAGCATGTCAAGTGACTTTTCAAGCTAACCTCTCAGTAGACTTTAATCTGCATTACAAGCTAGAAATCTTCGAAGCTTATCATGTTTAATTTGCACAGCAAAGCCCAGAAAAGAAGTAAAAGAAAAGGTGGGGGAGGGAGTCACAGCAGGGCAAGCAAATTCAAACCCAGTCTGGCACATTACATGGTTGGGTTTCTTGTATATATTCGGTTCTCCACATGCTAGTTTAACCTAAAGAATGACCAAAACCAACTGTTAAGTAAAATGAACTAGTGGCAATAAGCAGACCAATGCCACTAAGAATAGAAGCCTAGGACAAGACTGAGGTTAAATGTATCTTTGTTTATATAATATTTTGTTTGGTGTAATGATGTCACTAAGTATTAGTCATATTTAAAAACGTTTCATTATCTTAATGTTATCTGTTCATTGCATTGTGCACACTGTATGGAGGAAAGCATGTATTTAGGATTGTTCTTTTTTTGGGGGAGGGATCCTGCCCAAGAGCACATGCAATCTGAAGGGACTGGGAACAGGAATAGAGTATATCCAGACTAAGCTAATGATCTAACTACTTTATTATTGTCCTTTCAGTGAAGACAGTGAGGTTAGGATAGATTCACCACGAAGTGGTGCTGTTAACTTGAAAATGATAAGCTAAAGCTTGCTAGGCAGTTCTTTATTTTGGAGYGTAGTTCCATTTACTAACTAAAGATTAATAACTCAAACTGAATCAGTAAATTATTTTTACTCCTTTTCCCAGTTGCGTAAAACTGCTATGAAATCCCCCAACCTCCTGCCCACCATGAAGCCAGTTGGAAAGAGCCACTTACSCGAATGTTGATCTGTTTGTCGTGGAGCACTCTCTGCAGCTCCAGAAGGCTGCCCTTCAGCGTCCTGAGCTTCACAGCCAGCTGCTCTGCCTCGTCCTTGGTGTGAGCCTTCCCCTCCATAAGCAAGTTCTCATTGTGCACAGACAACTCTGACAAGGCTACCACCTTCTGCTCTATTTCAACCAGCATGTTCTGCAGCAGCAAAAACAAAGAACCAAATTCATACATTTTCCAGCATCTGTCATGCTTTCTGGCAAGATGACCTGTGGCCTATCTCACCCATCGCCAAGCTAAGGGCAAGTCAGATTATCATTGCTTTGCCTTGCAGTCCCTTTCAGAGTCCTTAGGAATATGTTTGCAAATGTTTGCATTTGCAATTTCTGTTTGCAACCTTTTTCAAAATAGGAAATTAAAAAGTTATTTGAAACAAAGGATTTGTTGTAGAGAAGATGCTCTTTATTTGCACATTAAAGGTAAGGGTGGCTAAGATGCTAGACGGACATCCATAATGACAAGAAACAGAGCACGCAGCTAGAGTTACTTCTTTCCTCTTCTTTCATGTACATTTAGTGAAATGCTTCCTACCTCCTCCTATGTGTTGCTCTGGCTGTGTTGATAAGCTTCTCTTCCTACTATTTGCTCTTTCTGATTGGTGCATGATGGACTTAAGGATTTCTGTATAATCCTCTTTAGTCTAAAGAGAGACTTAAAGTGACAAATCTCTGGCATGTTTATTCTCAAAAGCTACTTTCCTGACATTCCATTAACTATTTATGTATTACAGACATAGTGCATATTTTCATCTTCGAAATTCAAAGCTCATACAATTCTTGCTCAAAAACCTAGCCTGACATCAGATGTTTTTGTTTCCATAGCAACCATCAAGTATAAACTTACAAACATTGCTCCTGAAGGAATGGGAGCAGGATAAGATGGACAGAGTCTCTAAAAAGTGGAAAAAACATAGGACTTTTATATAAAACTTACTGTATTAAGATTTTAAGAACCAGCAAAAGAACAGCAGTATTAACTTTTCCACGAAGTTTACTGTTCTTAATTTTTGAGTTTGCTACAGATTATATTAAAAAAATTACTGCTTTGTTTATGTTCACAGGGTTTGCCTATATACAACAAACAGCTCCAAGGATGGGTGATGAAAGAACACTTCAGACTGAGCAGACTGAAAATTCCAATGATGAAGCGGTGTCAGTGGAAATTTAACTAGATGTTTAATTCTTTGGACTTATATGAAACTTAACTCCCATTTATCCTAAAATAGTTGAGATACTAATTCTTTAATATGAAAAGGGATCTTTTGTCCATCTGTCTCTTGTCCATCTTGTAATTTTAATTATAATGATCATACAGTTCTAAACTCTCATTTAAAAATGGAAAACTCCCACTAATTTGAGAACCTGGATGTTATGACTGAGACAAGTCTTGTTAATAAAAGTATATGCAATTACTCCTATTGCAGCAAAATGTTTTTTCTCCGTTGTTTTGGTATTCTGGGCTGATTAATATTAAATTCATAAAAATAGTAACTACTGATGATTATACTTTACTTTTGAATGTGGGTAGGGGTTACTCCTGAAAAAAACACAACACTGTCCCAGTCACCACTGCTAGTGGGAGTGTGCTCTTCAGCTGGAAAAGGACGAGTAGGAAAGTACACTGCAAGTGTTTTCATACCTATCAAGTGAGCTGTTCAACAACTCTAGCTTGAGTGGAACAAAAACAGCCAGTGAAGTAAATACAAGGCCTTTAAAGCAAAACAAAATGTCCTCCAAAAGTTGTAGAGCTTCAAATATTTTGCAGTCAGGATGTCTTGTTTTCCTACTGCTATGTTTACATGCGCTTTCTAAAGCACTGCTTGCAATCTTTAATAAGAGATGAAGAACAGGCTATATTTTGTTTCACAAATCGTTGATGAAGCTAACTGAGCATATATGAGCTGCTAAGGAGCTCAGAAACTTCCTCCCCMCTAATATGCTGGCTCATCCCACTCAATAATGGTCTTAACATTAATGCTCCATATTTGCCTCTTCATTCAAATAAAGCTATGTCCATCCTGTTCATATTACACATTACAGGACTGACAATTTTACCTGGCAGTCTACCAGCTGTGCTTCCATGTCCATAGGTTCCTCAGCAGTAACCAGAGCAGTGTCCAGTGTTGCTCGGGTATTGAGTAGCCAGTGGTCAAGCTCATCAGCTTCACAACGGTACCTTTGAAGAGCCTGCTCTTGCCGCTGTTCTTCCAGCTGCTCGTTCAGTTTTTCCTAGAGGTACAAATTCTATTTTATTTTTTAAAAGAAATACACCACAACAGTCACTTTTAAAAAAATTTCCCTCTCTGTCTCTCACAACTTCTATACAGTATTTTTAAGCCATAAGAAGTCCTTTCTTTCATAAGTTGGAAACCTTTACAAAATATTATTGCTTTCAATTGATGAGCATGCTTTTCTGCTGACTGAAATTCTGTTTCAGTTCAATCACTGTACTTCTACTTCCTTCAGTAGATCTCTGCTATTAAGCTTTCTAAAGGTGAGGTCTCTTCTGCCTCCTCTTGCTGCTCTCCTTTGGGTTTCCCCCACATTGGTTCAGTTTGCTCAACTAGCACAACTAAGCACTGTTTGCTTAGGAAGGAAGATTCATGGGGACACAGAGCTGGGAGTGGGCTGCAGGGAAAGGAGAGCAGCTTTGCCTTTTTGGGCAGCAGCAGGCTGTTAGATAGCCTTATTGTCGCTCAATTGTCTTATTGTCTGAACAGCTGGGCCCAGAAGGTGGTGATCCACTGATCACAAAGTCTAGCGAGAGGCCAGTAACGAGCCTCAGCAAGTTTACTGATGACACAAAATGGGAGGAGTGGTTGATATACCAGAGGGTTGTTCTGCCATCCAGATGGACCCTAACAGGCTGAAGAAATGGGCTGACAGGAACCTCATGAAGTTGAACAAAGAGAAGTGCAAAGTCATGCACCTGGGGAGGAACAACACCAGGCACCAGTATATGCTGGAGGCCGACCAGCTGGAAAGCAGCTTGGCAGAAAAGGACCTGGGGGTCCTGGTGGACACCAGGTTSAACATGAGCCAGCAATAGGCCCTTGTGGCAAAGAAGGCTAATGGTATCCTGGGTTGCATTAGGAGGAGTGTTGCCAGAAGGTTGAGGGAGGTGATCCTTCCCCTCTACTTAACACTGGTGAGTCCACACCTGGAGTACTGTGTCCAGTTCTGGGCTCCCCAGTACAAGAGAGATACAGAGCTCTGGAGAGAGTAGAAGGGATTTTGGGAATAAGAAGCAGAGAATGGGATGGTCAGAGGATACTCAGATGTATCAGATAATGTGGAATCTAAGCATAATGCAAATGGTATGGAACAAGGGGAGAAGATTGTACTGGATCTGGCTGGAATGGAGTTAACTTCATTGCAGCCTGTACAGTGCTACGCTTTGCAACTGCGGCTAAAACTGTGTTGATAACACAGCAATGTTTTGGCTACTGCTGAACAGCGCTTGCACAGCATTAAGGCTTTCTTTCCAACTGCCCCTCACAAAGGCCAGTAGGCTGGGGGTGGGCAAAASGTTGGGAGAGGACGTAGCCATGACAGCTGACCTGAACTGACCAAAGGAATATTCCATACCATATGAGACCATGCTCAGCAATAAAAGCTCAGGGAAAGGGCAGGAGGGGGGCCATTTGTGGTTATGGCATTTGCCCTCCCAAGCAACTGTTACACATGCTGATACCCTGCTTTCCAGGAAAGTAGCTAAACATCTGCCTGCTGATGGGGAGGTAGTAAGTTCCTTATTTTCCTTTGCTTGCATGCACAGCTTTTCCTTACCCTATTAAGCTGTCATTATCTCCATCCATGAGTCTTTTTTCCTGGCTTCTATTTTTCCCCCATCCCACAGGAGAGGAGAGTGAGGGTGGGTGTTTGGCTGCTGGCCAGGGTCAACCTACCACACTTCTGTAAGGAAATTCAGACCCATATGTGCAGAGCAAATCCCTCACACAGGGAAGTGTTTGCACAGCTTTTCTGAATGCTTAATTTTAATGGGAAAATCAATAATTGCATGTTAGAATAGTTTAAAGAATAATGATAGTTGTTAAGTGTCTCAAATAATTCAGAGCCAAATAGTTCTCAAGCTCTAGTTATTTAAATTATGTCTACATAAAGAACAATATTACCAATCCACACCCTCAATAGCATTTTCATTACCTGTTCTATCTGTATTTCTACATTTACATCCCTGCAGTGTTCTGGAAGATTTTCTGTGAAATCTGAGCTATAAAGTGCACAGGTTAAATTACTGAATATTGTCTGTATACCATACATATTTTTTAGCCAGGATTATCGGGGGATACTTGTGCTATTGTATCAAAGTAACTATCAGAATCCTAACCATAGTTACGAGTAGGATGTTTGACTCATGCTTTATCTTGAAATTATTAGTTAGCATCTCCTCCTAAGTACTATCAAGAAGTTTGTAAGATCCTGTATGGGGTGTAACCTGTAAACAGTAAGATGCCTATTCTAATTCCAGCTCCTTATTTTTACATAAAAGCCATTTTTCTTCTGAGAAGTAAAACTTAGTCCAGTTTTTTTAAGAATAACAAAGATATTTTCTAAGGACCTGTTCACTGTCTCAGGTGACCGCACAGAACTAATGCAGCTGATGCACCCTGGGACTCCCCTGTAACCCAGGTAGATCCACAGAGCCAGTTCTCACTCAGTCTCTCAGAATCGATTGATGCTGGAAATCACGAAGGCAGCACTTGCTGTGTTTATGAATTCACTGCTGCAGTTCTTAGCAGTACAGCAGTAAAGCTGCCCTGCAGTGTTCAAAGTAGCCAAACTGTAGCCAGCTTTAGCATGACTGCTTTTTCTCACCTGTATAATATACACAGCAACATTCCTACATGTAAAAGACTTTTTAAAAATCACCTTAGTATTAAAGGATTTTTGGTAAAGCTGGTAGATAAAGAAATAAAGGGGTGCATCTTCCATGATAAAAGTTTGCATGCAAATCACTGGGAAGATGAGCATAGACAACAATGCAACAGTTTGGAAGAGGTGTTATTTCTTGTTTTAAGCTTTCCCCCTTCTCTTGTCTCCTGGTTTGGACTGGTGACTCCTCAAAAGTTTACTGTAGATAACGTGACTTTTAATACCTGCACTTCATTACTTCTCCTGTGGAGGACAAGGAATACCAAGGGAAGCTATTGAGAAAATGTCAATGTAGATATTAAAAAAAATAAACACCACCAAACCAAAAGACCCCAAAACAAACAAATGAACAAAAAGACTCCTGGACTCCTGCAGTGTGTTTCCAAGTTCCTTCTGGTTACTTATCATCTAGCATTAAGATGAGAGGCTCGCTAAAAAAGAACTATAATTTATTAGTGAAAAGAATCGTGAGAAATGACCAGAACTGAAAATGACTTTTTTAATTATCAGCATTCAATGGTGACTAAGAACTTTGGTGAAAGTACAGGTCTGCCAAAAGTGGCTCTCAAAATCTGGAATGTGATCCAGAAGACCCACTCCTAGCAGTTTTTTCTTGTACCTCTAATAATTGTCGTTTTCCTGATGCCTTCATTCGAATTGTGGCCATTCGTTCTGCCAAGACCGTGAGAGTGGACTGCAATGCCAGCTGATCAGCAGCTTCTGCATCCAGTGGTTCTGAAACCAGCTCCTGGGCTAATGATGTCTGAAGCTCAGTGATTTCTTCTTGTAACATTAAAATCTCATCCATCAAAGCCTATTTAGAAGTGAGAGCAGAGAAAGTATTTGCTTCATTTATCAGTGAGAAGAAAGTATCTCAGGAGRCTTAATATAAAATTCAAGATGACTGTCCCAAGGGAGCATGAGGAACACAGAGTAGTGCAATATATCACTGCTGGTTTGGTAGAGTCAAAATTCAGGACTGAGTTCCGCTTTCAGATGCTTAAGCTAGTATCATGCATCCAATAACTGAAATATGGATTTAATTACTTATCTTGAATTTTAAACCTATCACGAGAAGGAATTCTTTTGGAAATATTATACATACAGATTTATTCTTCCAACAAACTTTCTGGAGGGTATTCTAGTAGATACAGTGAAGATAATGGACAAGTAAGTGAGTGTGTGCTTGTGAGAAAGAAATAGGGGCATGAGTTAGCTTCTAGTCTGAAACCTACTAACTGGAAAAAGAACATCCAGCAATATATGTAAACATCCAGAGATTAACTCCATGATGTAAAAGAAGTTCCTCCTATCATTCTTATCCTATAAATCAGTTTCCAAGATACCTACAAAAGGATGCTGCATTACCAATACCTTAGAGCAGATACTTTACTTTCATATGTGATAGTATATACACATTGGATGCACAAGACATCACACAGTGCCTCAAAAGCCAAATGTTATCCTTTTCAGGTCATGGAAGTTCCTACTGAAATAAGAACCGGCCCCACCAGATAGTTTCAAGCTATCAGATAGAAGGCTTAGATGATTACAACTTGGGTATATGTCAGATTGGTTACTTGATAAAGTATTCTCTTATTATTCAGAGCATCATTTCTCAAGACTTCCCTTGGGAGGGAATATTTTGTGTGCTTTGGTTTGTTTGTTTTGTTTAACAAGGCAAAGATTGTAGTTAGACCAATTTACAATGCATCAGAGTATTGGTTATGATCTTAGTAAATTTGGGAACACTATAAATAGTCTGATATATGCTAGTAGCACTGATGCTGAAGAACAGTATGTGTAGGTGTCACTCAACACAATCTTTGACAAAAGATTTTGCTGAAAATTTCAATTGGACAAGCTCTTATAATCTATATGACTTTTTAAAAAGGCTCCTTATTAAAAGAATCTCCATTACACCATCTTTAGAACAGCAGGAAGTCCAGAAAGGCAAGACATACAGTTAACAGAGAAGTTTCATACAACTAATGCATGTTTTTGAGGCATCCAGCCATGAAGAACGCCACTATCTAAGCAAAGGGAACTAAAGATATACAGGTAATGCATGCTCTCCCTCTATTTCTCCCATATAAATTTTTACCTGATGTTCAGCCATCTGGCTCTCCGGGCTTTTGGCTGGTTCCAGACTCTCATTTAGTTTGATCTCAATAGTCTCCATTTTTGTGGATATAGACTGGAGTGTGTCCTGATATTTCTGTTGACGCTCAAGAGCTTCATAGAGGGTGCGCTGCTTTTCACTGATCTGAAGAGGAATAAAGGTGTAAATTCTGACCAATAAAGGTGTAAATTCTGACCTCTGTTACAGGATTTGCTCTTTCTTCTGCTTCATACATCCCTAGGCTTACAAGACTAAAACCAAAAACTTGCAACAAGTTTTTGAAAGTATAAATTATAAAGCAAAACATCCATATTGAAAATATTTATGTTTAAACATAATCAGTCAAATCCTAGGTCCCGTGACTGAAAAAAATGGACTTTAATAAGCAGGGAAAGCCTAGGCACATTCTCATGCCTTATTTTAGATTTTATGCACTCAAACATGTGGCTGTGCACAATTTGCCAGACGAATAGTTCTTAATACCCCATAATATCTACTGTGCCTCTGCAAAGAATTAAAATTTATAGCATGTGATCAAAACTTTGACCATTTTCATACATCACTGAATGATTATGCCGCACTACTATGTAGAAATGTGTTAAGTTGACTCAGTATTTGGAGAAATTGGATTCTTGGGCCTTTTTTGCCAATTCATCCAGCATGAGTGGATATCCCTATTACGTTATGGAATATAGTCTGACAATAGCCAATATTTCTGAAGGCAACTATCAGCCTTAATGACTTTTATTTTTTCTTAATGGAGGTCCATCCTGCACAGGCTTTCAAACAAAGAACAAAGCCAGAGTAATATAATATCACAACTAACAACTCTTGTTACCACTTGAAAACCAAGAATTGCAGAGAAGAATATTAGCTGAGCCAGTTCTTTGCATTTTATTCCTCACAAGCTAGCTGATTATTCTGAACCCTCCAGATGAAGACTTACCACATTTTTCAGTGTTTCCCAAGAACGCTGTAAATCGTCCAATTTGGCACTAGCAGCTGATTCTAAGCCTGGTTCGTAAAACTCCTGGGTGGCTGAAGTACGGGGTTGAATTTTAGTAGCTTCTGTCTGCAACTGTTCAGCAGATAAGGCCAACTGTTCAGCAGATAAGGCTTGGTAATAAGCAATGTCCTACAAGCACGAAGCACATTATTGCATTTCAAAATGCAAGATACTGCATAAGAATATCCCCCAACATACTGCTCCATTGCATATGTCCATTAAAATAAAATCCACAAAGCCAAAACCACCAGGAAACCTCTGAGCAACACAGTAAATAAATATTTAATAGTAGTACACTGAGTATGGTTTGGRGCTTGACTATGGTGAAGATTGTGGATGCATTTTTCTCATGTTCATATTAGCTAGGAGGTGCAGGAGGCAACTGTGGACAGACATGGAAAGACTGGGAGGGGAGCGCTACAGGTGGTAGTGTTGTTCTAGCATCATCACAACTACACATGGGGAAAACCCATCACAACAGACAGTGGGTTACAGCACAGTAGGTGACAAAGAATAGCACCCTAATGAACACCAGCACAGAGAAGACAACAGAAGAACCAAAAAGGAATATGCCTGTCGTGGTTTAGCCCCAGCCAGCAACTAAACACCACGCAGCCGCTCACTCACCYCCCCACTCCGGTAGGATGGGGGAGAGGATCGGGAGGGCACACGGAGGAAAAACCCGCGGGTTGAGATAAAAACAGTTTAATAATGGAAATAGAACAAAGTAGAACAGTGATAATAACAATGATAACAACAATAACAGAATATACAAAAACAGGCGATACACAATGCAACTGCTCACCCCACGTGTTCCGCACCAAAAACCCTGCGAACCGTGCGCCCTCACACCGGGACCACCCCCGGTTTTTAAGCTGGGCATGATGTCACATGGTATAGAATACCCCATTGGCCAGCTGGGTCAACCACCCCGGCTATGCTCCCCCCCAGGTCCCCCTGCACCTTGAAGGGCGGGGGAGGCTGTCGGTGCACCCGGCAACAACCAAAGCATCAATGGGCCATCAACATTCCTATCACCGCSAAACCCAAAACACAGCACCCCCTCCAGCTACAGGAAAGAGAGTTAACTCTGTCCCAGCCGGAACCAGGACAATGCCGAAGGACTAGTCAATCATGTAAGAAAGAGTATGAAGCACTAGCTTATAGTAAGCCTTCAAACAAATGGGTACTCTCAACTAACTTATAAAAGAGAATGGGAAAAGGGACCAAAAGTGCTAAGGAAAATGGGCAAATGTTCAAATTACCATTGAAAATTCAGGGTGGAACTTTTTCTCACTAGAACTTCTATACTTAGTATATGGGGATTTCTTCAGCTATTGCAGGTGACAATTAAAAAGATCTACAGAAAATGTAAAATCAAGGAAACATGGACAGTATCTATATTTAAGTCAGGAAAGCAGACTTGACGACAAGAATTATTTAAAACTGAAACCATGTATGACAGTTACCACCACATCTATTTGGAAGGTGAAAAATGCTACAGCCTTCCTTCTTCTCACTTTGTAGCCCCACTTAGTGAACTATGCTCCAGATCATGCGACACAGAAGCTGTTGTCCAGTTTCCTCAATAATTTTGAATTTGTAAATGTCCCTGGTGAAAACCTTAAGACACAGTTTTGCTGCCAGTGAAATCAGTAAGAGATTTTCCACTGATTTCTGTTAGGTTGGACCAAACCACCTTTCAGGCAGCTCTCAGAGTTATCACAATATTTATATAAAAAGTTGTTCAAAATCTACTGAAAAGTATACTTGGAAAATCCTCCTCCAATGATTGCAAATTTTTCAAATTACTTGTTTCCTGACCCTGTGTGATGGGAAGGAAAATTCAGCATGTCGAGCCATGTGATTGAGAGAAAACTAAGTGCCTTTCACTTGACAGCTTACAGAGCCGTGTCTACCAAAAAGACCACAGACCATTTGCTGTACTGCAAATGTAAGAGTATAAATGTGTATAAATACCTGAAGGGATGGTGCAAAGAAGACAGAGCCAGGCTCATTTCAGTGGTGCCCAGTGACAGGACAAGGGGCAATGGGCATAAACTGAAACACAGGAGGTTCCCTCTGAACATCAGGGAAGATTTTTTCACTGTGAGGGTGACTGAGCATTGGCACAGGTTGCCCAGAAAGGTTGTGGAGTCTCCGTCCTTGGAGATACTCAAAAGCCACCTGGATATAGTCCTGGACAACCTGCTGGACGTGGCCCATATTGAGGAAGRGGATTGGACCAGATGACCTCCAGAGGTCCCTTCCAACCTCAACCATTCCCGGATTCTGTATAGGTATATAAAAGCTAGGTACTAATCAAGACTATTTCTGAGGTACCAGAGCTCAGAGTAAAATTAGGATCCTAATTTGGAGCAGAATCTTTATCTCCCAATTTCATTTCAATATGTTATCTAATACCATATGTGAACAAAACCAAACAAGCTCTGGAAGAGCATAGAAACCAGGTCACTTCCCAGGCACAGCCACCTCTTGGGCTCTCTTTTCTAACCAAACTTAAGGAGCACAGAATGCCCACTTGTCCCAGAAAACACCCCATCACCCAGCAGCTGCACAGATATGGTTCATCAGTCCTTCCCCCAAGAATGAACACTTATCAGATTATCTGCTTCATGTATGGTGCTACCCACAGATCACCACCAATATTTTTAAAGGGAGGCAGCAGCCAAGAGTGTATTTTACAGACAGCTCGACCACACATCTTTACTGAGGATGCCGGAAAACATCAGCCTCTCCAGAGAAACAGAAGACCCAAGAATGCACAGCACATTAAACTGTCCAAAAGTGTCAGATGAGGTACTTCTTCAAAGGCAATAATTGGTAAACTTGAAAAATTTAATGATGAAATTGTTTATGATGTCCAGGAGCCAACAGGGAATAGGTAACAGCTTAGCACAGCATTCAGTACTGCAATTTCAGAATTTTTTACTCTGACCACAAGTGATCTTTCCAAGTCACAGTGAAAAATTGCACCAGTGCAAGCAACTTCTCATTTTGCCTTGTCTGCAGCTACTCTCCAGCCCTCAGCTAGTCCTCTCTCAAGGCCAAGAGAAAAGCTGTGCTTCTGAGACTTCTCAATCATCATTTTCAGAATAAAGGCCTTGCTTTTAAAAGAGGGGAAAGCAATCCCTTCCCCTGTCTGTTCAACTACTTTTTGGAGTAAACAACATGGCAGTTCCTTTTTGGTAGGGCTTTAATGCTGATAGTGTGAATCCAGATGTTCTTACACATAACAGATTTTGTTCCCCCTATAACGGGCCTAACATCTCATGCCCTCTTTTATGAAAACTAGCCAATGAAAAGTACTCAAGCTTTGTTGTTAGGATGTAGAAGCAAAAGGTGTGTTTAGATTTCAAAAGATATATAACAAGGGCTGTTGCAACCTCCATGAGTTTTCAGAAGGAAGAAGAATGATTAAGTAGGCTGTGAACAAGGAGATAGAAAGACATTTAACAGTGACCCAGTGCTGAAGACTCGAATCACAGGATCAGCAGTGACCTCCAAGGCTTTGTGTCAACACTTCAGCTTTTTCAATTCAATTTGCACATTTTAAAAGTGTGCTAAATTTTAATCAACTGTATCTTCAGGTAAGTGTGGGAAGTTTTAGCCCCAAGAGATTCTCATTCAGTACTGCTGCACAGATGAAGTGCCTGATTTTGCTATACATCAAAATAAACTGCATTAAAGGACTGTTATCTATTGTTGATATATTATACACTATGAAATCCCTCAGCCTTTTAAAAGTTAACATTTTTATAGTTGTTCCCCACTCCCCCCCAGTTGTTTTCGGAGGAGTTTCAGTACAAAACAAACAACCTGGGCAGCTGTTAACTTTTAACAGTGCTAGATCTGTCACTTTCTTGTATTTATGGTCTTGGTTTAATCTATTTTAATACATAGAACCAATATTTCCACTAATATGCACTTGGCATTTGTTTTATATTTTCATTACTTGTTAGCAATGTAAAAATAGTGCATAGATGTCTCAGTTCAGACTAGCCACATTTCACCATTAAGAGATGCTAGGAAACCCTGATGAAACACCGTACATAGATTATTAGGGATGAAACTAAAAACAGTCTTAACACCCAACCATCCCGACTAAAAACATTCCATTTCCTATGAACTTTTAATTTTTTTCCAAAGACTAGATTAATGTAATTCTTTGCTTCCTAGAGTTCCTGTTCATATGTTTTTCTGGTACTTTGCAGGTGATCTTCCCGTGAGAAATTATTTCTTTCAACACCGGCTACTTTTTAAAACAAAACATTTCCAAATTAGTTTTGCTGAGTCTTTTACTGAATACAAAATATTTTTAACTTACACTTAAGCTCATAATTTGCTATTCTCTAGATTTATTTTTTTTTAACCAACCTTATTCCCTGAAGTCTCCCTGGGCGTTCATCATGAGCAGCACTGGCAGTTTCACAGCTTCTTTAGTTTTAATCTGAAGTGAGTGTGAACCTAAGCATTTTGTAAGTAAACCACTGCATTTTGGAATGTTCTTCCGCTTATTGTTTAGTACATGCAGCTCATTTCAACATTAACCACACTGAAGAAATCTTAATCTGTCAGTTTTTTAGATTATTATAACACCATAGATTTTATCTCTTTCAAAGATCTTCTGCTAAATGGAAGACAATCTTTTTGTTCAATTTTGCCCTGTAAATCACAGATTCTAAAACTTGCATTTTGGTGTCAGCTCATGGTACAACAGCATCTTTACTGGATTTTCCTTATTATTTGAACTTTTAATCTGTTGTTTTTTTTTTTTTTTCATTTTCAGAGAAATGTAATGAGCTGACACTAAATTTATTTATTAGAAAGCAAGCTGCTCTTTCTCCTTTAACTCTTTCACTGATTAACATAGTCATAAGATTTTTGTGCTGAAATACATAGCTGCCTTTCTACTGTAAGTAAACTTTAATGGGAAATTTCTGATTATCTGAAATGACAGAACACTAGAAAAATCCTTTTCATTCATTATATAACTTTTTTATTATGAAGGTTAACTTTATAACTTTATTATTATGAAGATTTTGTCACCATTCTTACTATCTTACCTTAGTATTCTTTCTTATGTCAGTTCATGAAAATGAATAATTTATATTTAGCAACTTCTATAGCACCATATGCATCTTTGAAATGAGTGGAAAGGATTAGTGGGCAATTTACTCAAACTTCTCTATTTCTGCCCAGCAATGCAAAGCAACACCATTGTACCCTTTAAGTCTGCAATGGTCAATTTTGGAAGCAGCCACAAATGAAAAAACAAACAAACAACAAAACCCACAACATGATGAATGCAGTGAGGTGGTGACTGCACCTAAGGCTCATTTCTAAACTTCTAAAGTGTAACATTTTATGTGTGTCTTCCTGTGCATGATGCTCAATGAGCTGGTTCACTGCACACGTTTTAATCAATGCTGATGTACATTTGTTCCTATTAGAAGTGCCAGGGTCCTCAGTTTTGATTTAAAAACTAACTTTAGCGATTTCACTGATCTGCCTTAGACTGTCACTGAAAGTATGGAATGAACAATACATGAAAGTTAATACTTGAAATGGTTTGAAGTGGAAGATATCAGACTGTGGCTTCAATGCTACAATGCCAATGGTACCATGAGATAGCGATATATGGACATAATGCAATGTTTTATTATGGGCAGTACAAAATCGCATTTTTTTTCTCAGGATGCAAGATTCCATTAAATGCTACTGTGAAAATAAAAATTAGGTTATAAACAGAAGATAGTAGTGATATGGAAGAGCTTTGTGATTGTCACTTAAAATTTGTTTTTAAAAATAGTTAATAGCTGTAACACCAAATTTATACATTTTAAACTCAGAAGTCAATATTTGTATCCATTTTAGACTAGAAACTAAAGGTTCAGTTAGGTCAGAGATTAAGCCTCAGATCCTGGGAGCTATAGGTAAATATTATTTCAAAGGATTAAATAAACCACCTGTGGAATGGAACCATGCATGTCTCTGAGATAAAAGCTGAATGAATGCCAAGAGGGAGGTACCTGGTTAACAGAAGCATCTGTATTAGCCACAGGTGAGGGAGAGCGACAGGCAGGTGGAGAAGAAATCTCACTGTTGGTTCCCTCCTCCCCAGACTCTTCAGTGACAGGGGAGAGCAGCGTGTGACAGCGACCAGCAGTCATCTGCCACAGGAAAAGCAACCCCAGGGCACAGGAAGAAAATCAGTTACCTCAACTTAGGTTTGACTTAGATTGAGATCAAAACAAGAAAAACAACACGTGGCTAGAATTACCATCACATTATTTAGTCATACTTAACATTATTACATTTACCAGCTTAAAAATCTGGTTCAATTAATGGTCTCATTTACTTGTCATATTTCAGTATGCACATGCTCTCCTGTACCTTAATGAATTTAAAAGAAGGTGTATAGCAAGCAACTCAATAATAACAAATTTTGGTTTGCCTAAATGTCTTCTAATACAATCRCTGCTGCATATGGAAATACTATGGAGAGCTACAGAATAATGTAGTATTGGCCTCAGTATCCAGGCCTGGTTAGAACAACAGGGAATAGACTTAAAATGTAAAATACACACAATCCAGTAGCAACATATTTTTCTTGCTTCCCTAATGCTGTTATGCAGTGATAAATCCTGAAATCCGCACTCTGTTTTCACTTAGACAAAAATCCCAATAGCATCAGCAGTATGTTTGTAATGAGACCCGATTAGAAACAAACAAAAGCAGAGTAATTCAAATATGAGGCCTGTGGCAGTACTTAGCCAGCTTTCATTTCCAACACACTCATCTGAGAATATAAGCAGCATATTGTCAATTATCACATCAACATTTTAAGACAAGAGCTTTATGGTGTGTAAAACCTATACACTGCAACATATTATGAAATACTTATTCTGGTTTTATCTTATTCCTGCAATTCAGTAGTTTCTTAGCATTTGCTCTCGCATGCTGACAGCTACAAAAAAGCACTATATTTGCATCTCATTACAGACAACTTCCACTGTATTTGTCTGTTAAATAACTTCGTCCTTTATCAACAAGTCTTGAAAACCCATATGAAGCAAAACACAGTAAGGGGAAGCTGCAGCTTGTTTTGTTTGTCATGCTCCAGTCATTTCAAAAGAAAAATGTAGATGCGAGCTGCGGCAATTTGCTACACGGGAGTGTTGCAACGATGCAAAAGCAAGCTCAGATAAACAGTACCGAGACCAATGCATTCCTTACCATAACCACCGAGGGATGAGYGGGGTATGCTGGGAGCAGGTCTGAATCCAGCTCCTCCATTCCCTCTGAAAGCCCCTCCACTTCTGTCACTGTCAGCAGCATGGTGGCATGTTTTGCTTTCATTGTCAGCATCTTGCACTTTGAATTCAAAGCAGCAATTTGCTCCTGGTATCCTTTGATCTTCTGAGCCAGCTCCTGAGGAAACATTTTTTTTTCCCTAACGCAGAGGCAGCCAATAGAGGCCACAGGACCCGCAGCATTTCAGCTTCCGTGGCGAAGGCAAGCTCTCCCCTCCAAGCCCAGCCAATAACATCATAGTGCTGCCTCTCAGAAACCCCGCATAAGCCGCCGCAGCAGCTGACAAGCAGGATGTTGATAGTGGAGGGAACAAGCCAGGCTGCGTCTGGCTGCACAGCTAAACCGCAGAGCCGCTTTTTGAAGCAAAACCGGAAAAGTGCTGCGAAAGGCTCTGTGTGCGCGATAATTGCAGAAGGGAGGGAGGGAGGAACACCTCACGCTTGCATCCAGCCTGAACCTGACACGAAGTCTGTAAGCTTCAGACTGCAGCAAAGGGGAACGTCTCTCCCTCTTCCCGTCCTATTTTCCCCCCTCCCGTTCTATTTCCATTTATCTGAGGAAGATGAAGCTTCTCCGCATCATGCATGCCATGGAAATGAGGGCATGTGGTAACCACAACTGTAAAAAATGCCCCATTCAGCTCTCGCCAGAAAGAATGAATTGTTCAAACAATAACTCGCAGGGTCTAACAAGATCAAATGTGATATGAACAATCAGTCACATAATAAGATTAAATGCAGACTGGATCGCTTTTTGCCAGTGTTTGGATAAGCTATATTTTAATCTTGTTTTGATTTTGTATAAGTCTTCAGAATTAAAAGCTGAGCTGCACACAGTACTGACTTTTCTTTAAAGAGAGCTGGGGAATCTGGCCTAAAGCAGAGTATATTTTAAAATATTTTTTTTTATGGCTATGAAATGGTCTTTCTGCGTGGCCAAACACCGTCATAAGTTTAAGTTTAGTCAGAGAACAAAGATGGAAATGAATAGTCTTAGAAACCAACTTGTCTTGTCTGCTACCCTATACTGCTGCCCTGTTCAGTGTCCAGTTTCAAAGATTTCAATTAATACACTTAAAATAAAAAATGGTGGAAGATTTTCACATTTCTGACAAAGCTATTGTTCCTGTCTCCCTAGAGGCTCAGTAACATGGTAGAATCTATGAAGTGAAAACAACATTTGTGTAAGTTTGCCTGCTAAACCAGTGATTATTCATTCAAATATGTATTTCTGCTTTATTTTTATACCTGCTTTTATTTCTTCAACAAACACAAGTTTTCGAGGAAAAATAGCAACTGAAGCTGCATGACCTAGTAGGTATAATAATAAATAATTACAATATCTTTTAAAAAGTAAATAAGTTTACTGCTTCGGGCTGGTAAAATKAAAAGATTTTTTTGGTTGTATAACATTTTCGGGAAACCATTTCCTCAAAATCACAGTGCAGAACAGTCATAGCGAGAAATACAGAGTTAAAATGGAACCCGCACAAAGAATGAGGATGACACTTTACTGCCTGGGTTTCAATGGTACCTGGTCACTGTCTGCCATGGTAGCAACAAAAGGAGCTCTCTTTGAGCTCCAAGGCTTACCTTGGAGACTAAGCAGAGTCTTGAGTATAAAACATCAACTAGATCAATCAAAAACCAAACTGCAATCAAATCAAGCCATAACTTTAAAGTCTAGCAGCTGGAAGAGTTATCTTCTCTGTTTGGCAAATACCAGTCATTCACTAATGCTCCATGAATGACATCTCTGCAGCTCAGTGGGAAATTATTGTCATTCAATATACTCACTTAACTCCATCAATATTACTGAGATGCAATAACATTTGTGGCATTAATGTCCAATGCACTGAATATCTAACATACCTCTTGCAACTGAAAACAAAGAAAAGGAAAAGGAGGCAAAAATGATTGTGAAAAAAAATAAAGCAACTTATAAAAGCAATGGCCTATGAGGTACTGTATTATCCATTAAAATAATTCACAAGTRTGGAGATACTTGCCCACATTCTTACCTGAAAGTCTAAAGAAACGTGGTTCAGTAAACATAATTCCAGACTGTAACTAGTTACATACATGCAAAGTAATACAAGCTTCCTACAAATCAGGGTGTACTTTCCTTCTACTTTTTTCTTTCTCTTATTTTAATTCTAAATATAGCTACTACAAATGTCCCTTTAAATTCTTGTTCATGCAGGCTTCAATAGGGAATCTGGTAACTAGTGTTTTCTTAAATTAATAACAAACATAACAAGCATCTTGACAGACTTGGCTTTTGAAGTAGTATAATAATATAGGGTTCAATATATCCCCTTTATGCTATGCTTTCCACAGGTATTTAGCAGACAAAATATGAACCAAAAAGATGCATATCTTCAGCCTTTCAAAACTCCTTACCCCTAAACGTGGAAAGCTTGCAAGTATGAAACCTGTCCACTCTGGCTGATCCCAACATGTCCAATAGAGTAAAGCTGCTGTCTTCCTGCAGAAGGACTCCTAGCTACTGAACTTGTTCAAATGCAGATGAAACTTCAAGCTGCCCCATTTTTAATTCCTTCYTCCCTGCAGCGTCATTCCTTCCTCCAGCAATATTACCCTGTATCGCTGAAGTCACTCTCCTGCATTTGCTGTTCCAGAACATTTGAATAGAGAATAGTAGCATTTTTAATTCAGTACTAAAAAACCCAGAAGTGTTTGTTTAAGCAAATTGCTCTGCATTTATACTAAGTAACTTTTGTAACAGCTGGATAGAAAATGAGCAACACATATAACATTAGGTTATATTACATAATAGCACAGATAGCTTTTAATCCAAAGGTGAAGAAATGGTGCCATCTGGTGCCAAAAGTGACACACAGAGTTCAATTGTGCGTTTTCTATCCCAAGAAATACACAACAGACAGGGGAAGGGCAAAGGGGCTCAGGAGCTCCCATGCCAGCACAGCGAGAAGGCTGCACAGAGACTATCCCGACTCATTCGAGGGTTGAAGATCAATGAGTTTGGGGGCAGGACCTGTAACTCCACAGGACAAAACTCTTCCCAACAATGACTTTAAAAGAAGCCTTTGGAGTGAACGTTGCAGAGTTTTCCTCCAAATCTGCTGTGGTTTTCATGTACTTCAAGTCCCTTGGTGTTCTTTTACAGAACGTTACTCAGATGGAAATCAGTAAATACTTCTGTGTGTATATATATATGTATATATATATATATGTATATATAATAAGGATCATATAGGAGCTAGCAGTAATCACCTGACTAACTGCTCAACATTAACTTCTGGGACACTTCTCAGCCAAGTACCTATGTTAACTGTCCCTTAATTATGCAATGTTTTCGTTTGTCATAATGTTGCCTGGAGATTAGGACACGTCTAACTGAATAAACAAATGAATACTCCACACTATACCAATAGCATGAGTTTCCTATCTGGTATTAAGTCTATCTGCTCAGCTAGCCTTGAGCAAGTCTGAAAAGCTACTCAAGTAATTTATGACCGTTGCTTATGAAAAGTTTTTTGGGTCAATGAGCTGCCACTGAGCCCACGTTGTTGCATTTTGGCTCTCCTACCTCATGACGCGAAATCTGGACCTGGAGTTCCTGGATGTTGCTGGTTGCTATTGGCTTGTCTTGGATCTCACGATGGGTGTTCTCTATCATTTGCTGTAAATGTTTCATTTCTTGCTCATATTGCTCATACTGAACCACTGCTTCCTAGAGAGGGAAAAAAAATATTGAGTGTCTACATGAAAATAAATATTTACTTAGTCCAAGCATGACTGATCTCCCTTCTGAAGTGGAGCAAACTTACATCTATCTGGCACTCACATCTGGATAAGCAAAGCAGGAATATAGACAGGAAAATGTCCGGTCAGAAACATTGTGAATGGCAATGAATTCAATGGCTTCATTTATTTAACTACTTCCAAAAAACAGTTCACATAACATGATATTTTAGATATCAGATATAAGGAGCTAGAACTTCTGCTTCCAACAAGTATCTGCAACAAACATACCCACCAAGAGACAGCATTGCCTAGTCTCATGGTTTTACTATAAAGCATTTTCATCTGCTTTCTCACTTCAAGCCTTCATTTATGAAGTGGAAAGACTATATGAAAAAGTTAGATTTTACAGAAAATACGACTGGGAGAGGATTATGAAGATTGATTCAGACCGTTTGTTTAACCTGTTTTTAAGACTTTTCAGTGTGACATTGTATCTTTCCTTGACTTAAGTATTATTAAGTATCCTTAATGATCGAAAGTCTCTTTTGTTATCTAACTTGAATCTCTGTAGTTGTACCCTAGCTCAGTATGTATTTTTCTATCACTATATAGCAGGAAAGAAAAGCTTATTCTCTTCTTCTTTGAAAATACCTTTTACATGTTTAGGTAAGAATTCAAACAATCAAACAAAATCTAGTTTTCTTGTATTTAGCAAAACTTGAAAATGTGAATTTAATAGATGCTGWGTGACTCCAAAATCAGAAAGCAAATATATGTAAATTTTAAATAAAGAGAAAAAAAATCATTATTTTTATCCTAGAAAGCTATTTAATTAACTCAATATTTTTTATGCAATCATTATAAGCAGTTGATGTTAGAATGATATATTAATTTAACTGATTATATATAAAATTAACCTGCATACAATTGTATATTAGCTATTTGTCTAGTTAGTCCTAAGAGCATTACAAAAAGCATAGTAAGATCAAGGAGAGAACCAAGATGAGAGTCTGATGAGTAAATCAACAATTAACATGATCATGAATGTTAAAACCCCCAAGAACATGGAGTCAGAAATGACTGAAACTTAGTGGGGAACTTCCCAACGGTACTACACGGAAAAGAGGAATGCACAGAGATATGAAATCCTCTGTTTTCACCACAATTTGTACAGCACCGTTCAATTTGCTCAGAGTAATTTAGGGGAGGGAGTTGCACTTGCCTGCATGATGTTGCACTGCTGGATGGCAGCGTGCTGCAGGCGGCTGGCCTCCTCCTGGAGCCGCAGGGCACTCTGGCACAGCGGCAGCCCYGTGACCACCTCCTCAGGAATCCTCAGGGCACTCTGACAGACTTGTACCGCATGAACCTTTGGCTTCAGTGACTCCATTTCAGACAAGAGATGCTAGAAACAAAGTCAGTGCCACAGTAAGCCCGTTTTGCAGAACTCCCAGAGCATTTGATGCAGCAAAAGAAAAATTATGGTGAGTTCAAGCACTGAAACAAGCAACAAATTCGATTATCTGTTTTCTAAATTGAATATAATCAGGACACGCTTTGTCTGGAGTTGCTCATTCTGAAACGGGCATTCTTTTAAGTATTAAACAAAAAGCCCATATAATAGGAATAGAAATAATTTATTAAAAAGCATAGTAGTACCTATTTCTAAGTGTCTAAGTACAAAAATATTTCTGTTAACATATTTGAAAAAAAAAAAAAAATCTTTACAAAATCCACAAGTCAAAGCAGCATAGAAGTCATTTATGCGTACACATATTTTAATGTTAAAATCCAAGTGGAACTCCCTGCTGAGACGCAGAAGCACATTTTCAAACCAGCAAATGAATCCCATTGTGTTCACAGCCTTCCTTTGAAAATACAAATCATGGCTGAAAATGTTGCTTAAAATTCAAAAGGCAAGCAAACAGAAAAAAACCACAGCTACACAGAAATCTTTTCCTTTGAATAATCACGCGCTGGATGCCTTTGTTAATAGTCTCTATTCCGTTCACAATGTCCATTCAAGCTGTCTGTTCATATGCATGAGAAGGGCCTAAGTGCAATGACTGGACAATAGATTTGATCAACATTATTTTATCTTCATTGGGAATTTAATGTATTCACAGATAGAAAAACAATTTAAAAAAGAAAAAGGCAATGTTGATGAAAAGGGCCTTAGCACAATAAAAAAACATTTTAAGTTCAATAGATAAAAATCAGCTAGACAATGTACGTGGCAAACAGGGATAAAGAGACTGGTGTCTTCCTTCTCCTATACCATATGCAGAAAGATTGCTAAGTGGGTCTGAAGTGCATACTGATGAGGGGATTGTGGTTTGCTCTCTACTTCTGTGCCTTCATGACATATGGTGGATAATCTAACCAGAGATTTGGTATAATGACCTATTCCTCGGACTTCACTGGCGAGGCCTCTCCTCTAGCTGGCCCCAAACTGCTGGCAAAAGGTGCCTGCAAAGGGTGCAGCCGGCACCCAGAGGTACCCTGGGGGCTGCATGCCAGCCAGGCCCTCTCCAAGACCCCCTCTCTGGTCTGGTGAAACAGGCAGGCAGGGGCTAAGCCCCTTTCTGTACAAAAGAAAGTCACACTGTGAGACCTGCTAGAGCCAGGACAAAGAATACACATAAACAACAGTGTAAGCTCCATATTATTTTACTCTTATGGTGGACAATGTGTTTCACTTACACCCTTCAGTGCCATACTCTGAAATTTGGCTGCAAGTCCCTAGAATAAAGACTGCAAATTTTAATTAATATAGAAAGCTTTACAAATTTACCTTTCATCCGTATGTTTTTCTGCAGATTTTAATCCTAAAGTGGACCTGTTGACATTTAGTTTTCACTGCCAGACTATGACAGTTAATCTTTATATTAGCTTGCAGCAAGAAACATTTCTTAAGCAACTCAGAAAGCTATAACTTGGGTTATTTTTCTTGTCATGAGACTGAAACCAAAAATAACAAATGGACAAATCTCTATAGTAGGCCATTTGCAATACAGAAAGCAGCAATATCTTATGGAGGTAATTCAATAAAACATACAGAAAAGTAACTGGCTTAAGGAAAACAGAATTTTCTCTTAGCTTTCCAATTGACTACTGGGGGAGCTAGCAACACACTGTCTCATTGCATCTCTATCTATAAAATGGCGATAATAATGCAGACTTCCTTTTGAAGTACTTTAAGAACCTGTTAATGAAAAGCACTGGATAAGAACTGAGCTTTATTATTAATATGGATTAAACTTGGATTGGATGCACATTTCTCAGAATTGCATCAACCTAAGAACAGACTCATGAAGGATTACCCTTCAACAATTCCCTTTGAGGGAATGATTTTTTTCTGATCCATCCCTTATTCCCTTAGCAGTAATCTGGGGCTAGACGCTGAAACAACGACCCATCAAGAAACACTACAATTGGTCTCACCAACATTCATTCTTCTTTGTGCAAGTTCACACTACTCAAGTGCTAACTTCGAGGTCCTGGCCTTTTACCTGTCTGTGAGAAAGTTGCTCTTTCAAGCTCAAATGCCCGAGCTCTGGAGAGGTCAGTGTGGCTTGGGCTTGCTCCAGAGAAGCCTGCAGGGCTCTCAGCTCAACTTCAAATTTCTTCATGTCCTGTAACACAACAGATTTGATTCAGGGATGAATAAGAAAAAAAATTAGAAAACAAGAAAAAAATCACTATAAATATATCTGTCTGGATTTTGTAGCTATGTCCCTTATATGCAGTGCCAAAACTAAGTCATAGTTTTAACAATGAATTTTAAATGTTTAAAATATTGGATAAAAATATCAGTCATATGACAGTCTGGAAAAAGAAGTCTCAATGACAGAGTTATTATTTTAAGTACTTCCTCAATCGCAAATACAGCATGTACTTTATAAAGCTAATTTCATAAAGCTCAAGGCCTAGAAAGGAACTCAAGATGTCCTGTAGTCATCTTCCTGTAATAAGACAGGACATAAATGTCTTATCTTTACAGATTGTTCTTAAAGACCACAAGCAGTGGAGTCCCACTTATCTCTACAAACAACATATTCCACTGTTTCAGTACTCTCTTTTGTAGAAAGTTTTTTCTGATGATCTGACATGAAGTTATCTTTTGTTGCAATTTCAATCCTCTGCTTACTCTCCCAATAAAAACGGGCATGAAGAACAAATTATTTTTATTCTCTCGGAATACATCATATGTCAGGATAATCCTTTTTCATGCATCTTTTCTACAAATTTATACACATATCACAATCATCATTATCCTCTTTCTCCAGTCAGTCCACATCTTTTTTCAAGTGCAAAACTGGACATAGCTGAAACCTCGCTAGTGACCAATAGGTAGAACAAAAGGACTACTTCACATACCTTACAGTTACATACTTTATTTTCTGCAYGGTGTTTGGATTTTTTACAGTGATGTGACATTGTTCACTCATTTTTCCATGACCGGCATTATTAAACTTGAGACATTTCAACAGGGTGCCTCAAGCCAGTAGTTCCTAATTCAGATATGCACATGCCTGGTTCTTAACATAACAATTTACCCCTATCCCTGTTGATTAGAAGCCTAATTTTTTTCAGGTAGTCCCTGTACATTTGGTGTTGTCTAAGCATCCAAAAGCCATGATCTCTAAACCACCATCCAACTCATTAATGAAAATATTCAATAGTACCAGATCCAAGAGAGAACCCTGCAAAATCCTACTTGATGTATTCCTCCTTTTGGGCTGTGAACCATTGATAAGTACACACCAGGTAAGTTTTCTAGTCAGCTTTACACCTACCTATTGTATTTTCAAATAGATAAGCTTATTAACTTTGTAATAACAATATCATGTGAAACATTATTAAAGTCAARATATATGACATGTTGTACGTTTATCTATGTCCTGGTTTTGGCTGGGATAGAGTTAAATTTCTTCCTAGTGCTATGTTTTGGATTTAGTATAAGACGAATGTTGATAACACACTGATGCTTTTAGTTGTTGCTAGGTAATCTACTTCTCAAGGACTTTTCAGCTTCCCATGCTATGCCAGGTGCACAAAAGGCTGGGAGAGAGCACTGCCAGGATAGCTGACCCAGCTGGCCAATGGGGTATTCCATACCATGTGACATCATGCCCAGTATATGAATGGGGGGGGGGTTCCAGGAAGCGGCGATCGTTTTGGCCATTGTCTCGACGGGTGGTAAGCAATTGCATTGTGCATCACTCATTTCGTATATTGTATCATTATTATGTTATTACCATTGTTATTATTATTATTCCTTTCTTTTCTGTTCTATTAAACTGTCTTTATCTCAATCCGCGAATTTTTTTTTCAATTCTCTCCCTGTCCCGGTGCCGGGGGGGAGAGTGAGCGAGCGGCTGTGTGGCGTTTAGCTGTCTGCTGGGTTAAACCACTACAATCTACCAAGCCTATTACTTTCACATTAAATTGGACTCTCTTGATATAATTTTCTTTCTTCATAAATCTATGTTGGCTTCTATTCACCTCCAAGTTTTCTAACAAGAATTTACAAATAGTTTATTCAATTGTTCTAGTATTTCTCTGAGAACTGAAGCTAGTAAGTTTCACTTCCACTATGCTTACTTGTATGCAAACCTCTGGTGGTTTGTTCCATGAGAAGGAAAAAAAAAAAAAAAAAAAAAGCCTTCAGCTCATAAACTGTGGTTTACTGATTCGTGCTTTTGTAATGGAAAGAAGTTTTCTTCAAAACCTCTCTGTTACACTGTTATGGCTGCTGCAGCTGAAGAATATCTGCTATGTTGTATAAATGTTGTGAAATAAGAGTCAAATGTGGAGAAGGACCATTTTTAACCTTAGCTGCAATTGTCCTAACAACTGGTGATAGCATATTCTCTTAGTTGCCTTTAGGTATTTCCCTATTTAGTAGTGTGTAACTGTAGCGGGTGACAGCAGATTAAGCCCTATAAATATCCTAATTATACCATTCCAATATTCCTTTTTTCCTGAATTATTGTCTCAATTAAAAAAAAAAAAAAAGGTAAAATTTCTTGCCCTGAAGGTAAGAACAAGTAGAAAAGACTTCTATGCTTTTCTCTGTGTCTTGCACCAGTTTACCATGCTCTCAGGCATTGCATAGGCATAACACAAATCTACATTAACAATAAACCCATATGGAAGAGCTGCACAGAAATGTCAGGGACATGAAAAAGCATGTTCACTCTTTTCATTGCACTCCCTTGTAGGGGTGGGTCTTACATTATGGAATCCTGGTCTGGTCCAGTACTGATCTGAATTAATAGATAGTAGGCTTCAGATAACTTATTAGAGAAAAATAAAGGAAATGGCATAGTATAAGTGCCAACACAGACACTTTTCAAGTATCTAAACGTAGATGCTCAGTGCCATTTAAGATGTACCATGATCCGCAATACATCCATCCAGAATGGGCAGATGTGACAGGACCYGCAGGAATCTTGTCCCCGTCTGGAACAGCAGCTGAAGGCAGTATCTCAAGCGGTGCAAGACATCTAACTTTAGACAACACAATCATGCCCTTTACAGACCACAGATAATCTGCACTGCTAATAGTCTCAGAAACATGATGCACACACCACCCTAGCTGTCAGCTAGTGAGAGAAAAACTGCTTTCATATACCTTGGCAGCATCTTGGAGATTTGGCAGCCGCACTTTGATAACTTGCTGTAACTCCTCTGTCCGCCGCCCCAGTTCCAGCACTTGCTGCGACATTCCTTCAGTACAGTATACGCTTGCCAGATACTCAATCCTCTCACTCATGGCCTCAAGATCACCATGAATTTCTCCGGACTCATCAAGCATAGTCTAGATGGAGATATGAAGAAAGTGAATGTCAGAGTTGAGCTTCAGATTAAAGACATCTTTAAGTATATTCCTGTTCTGCAAACTCTTCATTTGTACACATCTGTAAGCACATGATTAAGTTCTACTTATTTCCTGTAAGGCTTAGGCAATATGCTTAATTCTAAGTGTATGCTGAAGTGCGTCAGCTTATGGAGACTGGGAAACAAAAGAGTAAGTCATGAAGCTTCAGCAGCTGTACTTACCAACACATTCATTTCAGTGTTTTGCTAGGCACACTTGCTTGTAAAAATATAATATACACAATCTATGGATAGGGTTTGTTCTGGAAGCCTGATGTACCTAATAAGAAGCAGCAGAAAGCACTTGGGTGCAGTGTTATAGCAGGGCAGTAGTCATTAATGCTGCCTAAAAAATGGCTACCAAAGTGTTCTGTGGGATGGCATGGGTTAAGCCTGTATCTTCATCAACTTTTGAAGCAGGGAAAAAGCCATAGCAAAAACAAACCAGAAATGCTATCGCCCAGATATCCTCAGGATAAATTGCCTGGAGGTTCCTATTCAGAATAAAAAAGCGTGACATGCTACGTTGCCCCGGTGTAAGTGAATGCAGCTGACAATTAACTAATATATATATAAAAAACATAATTAATGCAGTCTTATTTTGGCATTAGCGAGACATGACCATCTTATGACCATCTTATGATTTGTTTCATGTAATCATGTAACACTGGGCAAGCTTGAACCTTATTAAACTGCTCCACCGATCCCACCCTTAACATTCCACACACAGAACAAATTGCTCTGTCACAGGGACAGCAAATCACTCTGATGGGAGATGAAGCAACTGGAAGAAACTCATCCATTGTGTATCAGTCTGAGAACATTTGGTTTGAAACTCACCAGATGAGAACAAAGGCTATTCCAATTTAGTGTCAAGGAGAAAGAAAAAAAATAAACCCAAACTGAAAATCGTGTTTGGTTAACTAAAATTTTAGAGGAACATTAGCTGCAATGAGGTACTCAGTGTGATTGAATCACAGTGTATAGACATGCTATTCAGTCAAAAGCTGGTATGAAGCCAAGGTACTTGAGTAAACATGGAGATCAACTTTGAATCACATAGTTTTATTCAACAACTTATCTTCATTTCAGTCTTAAAAACAATAGTCCAAAACAAATTAATTATCTTCAGGACTGGGGGGGACAGTGAAAGAAACCTGGCATTTTAAGACTTTTCTTCCTCAATGAAAGGAGGCAAAAAAGGTGTAGGAAATAAAACTCCACTGCTTAGAAAATAACTACTTTTATACATTGCCCTTTAAATTTCATAGCTCATATAATCACCTGGTAGGCTTTAAACTGATCACGAAGCTGAGAGGAAGAATTCCATATTATACTACCGTGCACTAGGATATTTGCTTTCTCAATCCATTTCAATATGAACTCCAGCATCTCGTTGTACTCTTCCAAGTGTGAAGAAGCCTGGATATGAAAGAAAAATCCACTTAAGCCTAAGATGTAATTCTGTACAGTTCTTAGACAATGATAAAATTAATTTTATTTACTGTTTTTAACTTGGGGATCGTTTTAACAACTTTTCTTTACTGTTGAATATAATTTAATTACTTCTGTATTTATGGAGTTAAATAGGTCTGCTTCCAGTAACAAGCATATCTATTTCAGGGGAAAAATGGCACTATAAGAATGTAGGCCACACTGGGAGAGTGCATTGATATGCTCAAATATATCCCTAGAGGGTACACGTCCTGCATATATTTCAGCCTCACATGTAAGTTCCAAAATACCTTCTTGCTCCATTTGTGGCTCACTGCAAGCCCCCTTTATGTCATTCCTTATTTTTCTTTTTCTCTTTCCATGTCATACCCCAAATCACCTTTTTTTTTTTWAAACCTGTTTTGTCCACTCAGCCTGACATATTTCCAAAAAGAGAAATGTCGCACTTATTTCAAAATACAGGACAAAAGCTCTGCTTTTGATTCATCCAATTTCTATTTAGCAAAGTACTCTTTATTTCTAATTTTCTTCTCACTTAGCAGGAATAATTTCACAGATATTCATGCATTTGTCCTGTATGAAGGATGGATCAAGTCCTATGTGACTGAACTGTATTTGCATGCAGTTTGCCTTACCTATCATTTTTTATGATAGGAAGTGGATTTCTTGGTGATGAACAAAAATATTCTAATGGCTAAATCCCTTCACCAAGTACCTTTAAGTGAACTCTTACTTTGACAGTAATTTTCTATCTCTTTTTAAAAATAAATTTTCAGAGGAAAATGAAAGGAATAGAATGAAATAGTTATCTTTTTAAAGACTTACAGAARCTTCTTTATGCATGAAGAAAAGAGAACTCATAATTTATCAGGGTATTGATGGCAGAACCATAGAAAATCAATTTCTTTGTTTTTAGCTAGATATTTTTGTGATAACAACAATTAGGAAAAAAAATACATGAGAAAGTTTCAGGGACTTTGAACTGCAGGGAAAGCACCTTTATGAATGCTGAAATGTTGCATAAACATTATGCATTATCAGGGCCATTGTATCTAGGCTTTTCTATTGAATCTACAAATTATATTCACCCTCTATAGATTGCACTATAGAGAAAAACATTTTTTTTTTTTTCAATGCTGCAAATATAGGTAACAGTGATAAGACAGAGGCCCTGAAAAGTACAATGAGATAGTATTTCCTAACATGCTATTGTTTGTGGAAAGGTCTATAATCTTTTCAGGGCACCAGAGGAACCAACCAGCAGATGATTCATGGAAGAGGGTGTTAAAGCAGCATCATAGAATTATTCCACCCTCCTGATCTAACCCATCTGTGCCTTTCTTTGAGGTGTGATGCAAGCCCTGACTAATAATAGGCAGATGTGCCAAGGAATGCCCCTTCTTGCATAAGTACAGGAAAATAAATGAGAAGTTTGCATGCTGCTTCTGCTTCTGAAAGGAAACAGCAGAAAGGATTTGAGTTCATACCTGACTGAGCTTGGCTGCTCTGTACTCAGCCTGCTGTATGGTCTGTTGGTGCAATGCAGTGAGTTTCCCTATTCTGTTAGCCAGTTGCTTAGCCAGCGGTACGTTCTGCTCTGCAAAGTCCTGGACTGATGCATCTAATTCCAACAACTGTATATTGCAGCTGTCCAACTCTTCGCCGAGGATCTAGACAGAAACACGAGAAAATCAGTCATCCAGGAAGTGTTAGCTTTCTGGTTGATTATTTCTAGTCCAACTTGCAACTTTTATACCCTGTCCAAAGTCTCCATAGTTTGTTCCATTTTTACTCTGGCTGGAAACCAACAATGTTTGTCTAAGCAGGAAGGCAGAACAGCAGGATGTTTGGTCATCTCTTAAATGTGTGCCATTACTCTCTCTTCTCTGACTTCCTGGCTGAAATGGATAATCATTTTCCCCACCATAGCAACAGACTGAGTTGCTTCAGAGTGACATTAACTGTTCTTGGCCATATTTTTGTGTTTGTTTTTGAAATTAATAGCCAGCACACATTGCCATGACAAGGATTTTTTATTGGAAAGGAGTTTTGTTTTGTTGCTGTATTAACATATACCCTTACAAACTCAGAAATATGCAATTACTCATTAATGCATTATAAAAACTTTCAGTTTCATTTGAAACTTGCATTTTTATAGCTTGATATTGACACAGAAGCAGTCTGAATCATGCTAGACTGTTTCAACAGAAACAGATTTTAAAATCAATTTTTCTTACCACAGTTACAAAGTTTCTGAAAAGTTTAAAAAGGAAACCTAAAAGGTTTTTATGTTTCTCATAGATTGATAACAAACTTATGGGCTACAGTTTCATGGGAAGGGGGTATTGCATTTTTTTTTGTATTTTGTTTTTATACCTAAAGTGTTAACTATTCATTGTTTTTGTAATACAAAGAAAATAAGTCTCATCAAACACTCTAGCCCTTTTACAATTATTTTTAGAAATATAAATTGCAATCATCACATGAAAATTGATTCCAAACCCTGCTCTAGCTACAGGTGCTTCAAGAAGGTACTTTAAGCTCTTCAGGTTAGGGCTGTCCTGGCAGACACACCTTGAGTGTAAGTTATGATCTACTGTTACAATAAACAAATATTATTCCATGAACAGTGAAATGACTTAGTGACATAACTGTCTATATGTAGACATAAAGACAGACATTGAACTACTCATCTAAATACAAAGACACATATTTCAGGCAGGCATAAATAAATGTCTCTACTATAGAAATGATGCAGAATTTACATGCTGTTTAAAAGCAAGGGAAGAATMCATTTGACTTGGGTCACATGGATTTAAAACAGATTTTTATTTTATTTTTCACAGTCTGTTTCAATGTTAATTTAAAAATATTTACTGCTGTAATAAAAGCCAACCCAATCTCAGGAGTATCAGCTGAATGCTGACATAAATGCAGTTGAGGGAACTTTATTAAATCTCCAGTGACAGAGAGTTTTTGCCTATGTAACATGGGAAACCACATTTCACTGGCTTTCTGCTTAATTACTGGGATCAAGGAGATACACCAGTTTTAAAGGGATATAGTTTAGTGACACCTCCTGCAAAGCAAATGGTACTTTGGAGCATATTGAGAGCAACTCATGAAAATAAACAGCTAGTTTTTTCCATACCAGACATGCCAAATCTTCTCCTGTTTGGTATACCTTGCTTACTTTCAGACAGTAACTTGGTCAAGTTTATCTTTGACTAGTTAAAAAAACAAACCAAACAAAAAAAAAAACCCCACCCTCAACCAACTCCTCCCCCATGTCTCCCTCCAAAAAATTCCCSTACTTTCATATGGTAATCCTAACTTGGCCATTACACCTCAGTACATATGAGCTTTTCTGAGTGTGGTACATACTTAAGATTAAGAAAACCTACAAAAAGAACCAAGAGTCCTTTGCATTACCCTTAACTGCATCAGTAATACTTTACCTCATTATTGCACCAAATAATATGAGATGGACTAGTGGCTAAGTAAAATTCTATTTATCGCAAGTAAGGGTGTACTGTAAAGAATGGTCTTTTCAGTACAGACTGGGAAAAGGAGCAGTGTGGGAGCCTCTTAGGCTTTCCCAGATTGCAGTCATACTCATTATTTAGAGGGAACAGCATAACTTTGTCCATCTGACTTGCTTTTAGTCTCAGCTACTTCCTCCAAGTTCTGTTACTCACTCAAGTCCCTGTATGGGCTAGTTTGCAAAGAATATAATTAAAATTCTCATCAATCGATCCTTATTTCTGTCCATTCTTCTGTTGAACTACATTAAAAAATGTGCCATGCAAGTCTTCACAAATACAACTTTGGTATGAAGTGAATTCAGAAGAATTTATGGTGTAACCAAATAAGGAAAGCCTTGTCTTACCTTCTGTTCAAGTTTAGCTTGTGCTATATCATTTGTTTTCTTTTTCAGTTTGGAAAGAATGGCATTTAGTTCATTTGCTATCCCTTGGATTTTCTGACCAAACTCYTGATTCAATGTTTTGATCTGCTGAGTTTCTCTTTCTTTGGTTTGAATCTGTCAACAATAAGAACTAAATTCAGTAACCAGAAAACTGTCTTCCTGAAAGGAAATTAACTTTCATTTAACTTACTTTAATTTAAAGGAAGAAGGTAATGAAACTACTCTACATAGTCATAGTTTGACCACACTTGGATGCCGTATTTCACTAAGTTATAAAGTCTAAAAAAGGGCTATAGATCTGTAATGCATTTATCTACTATGCTTTACCTGATCTTGTACAGTTACAAGGGCCAGTCCAGCTTCTGCTAAATGAAGAGAGAGTTCAGAAGGCAAAATGGTATAAAGTCCCAAGTACTTATTCTGTTGTTGTTCAGCCATTTTTTCAACAGCCTGGCGATGAGTAGTTGCTTCACCAAGGAGAGACTAATGACAGAAAAACAGTATTGTTAAGAACAATGGGAAAAACATGTCCGTGTAAATTTAGCAAATGCAGACATTACATGCAGCTTGCAACAAAGTTAATTGTTTTCAGATTTTTAATTAGTCCATTAAAAAAATTGTATCTTGGGATTCCCTGGATTCTCATTTATGACTGTCTGTCCAGTTCTCTGCTCCTGTGTGACCACATGCATATAGAAAATGTCAAGTTTTCAGCACCTCCAGTGAAATGAGTTTATTTTGTTGCTTCCCTTCCCGCCCCAAAATGCTGAGATAGAAAAGAAATGTCATATTCTGTCCATTCACATTCTATAGTTCCCCCGTATTTTAGATGAGGAGAAAAATTACTAAACATTATGCTAGTACGTAAAATTGCATAAATGCAAATATTTAATATATCTTAAATATTTTTAAAGTAAGGTATTACAGCCCATCAGCTACTTCATGCTTTATGAATTTGTCTAGTGACTTACTCAAAAACTAATGAATATTGTCTAATTTGAATTTGTGGTGTTTTTGAATGGATTAACACTCACTAGCAGATTACAACAAAGACAAATATTGTAATTTAGAAATTGATAAATTTGATATACCTGCAACTCCTGAAGTTGAGTATCCACTTCTACATCAGGGCTCAATAAATATTCTTTTGTTTCCTGGATCCAGGACTTCACAATATTAATCTCTGCTTCAACCTCCTCACGTTCCTTCAGCTCCTGCTTCACCATCTTCACACCTTTCTTCACTTTCTGTTGCATACTTCAGAAACAAAGAAACAATAACTATTTGTGAAGAATTAAGCAATGTCTAAAAACATTGCTTTGTCAGAAATACTGAATAATAAAGATAACGATTGGTAGCCCCACATCCAGAGTAATAAAAAGAGGGGTAGTATTGCAACAGATTACTAAAGCAGCACAAATAAATTTCTCACGCTCATTCTTCAGTTAATTCCTTTTAATTAGCTGTTTTATGTATTTTGACATTGATCACATAATTCTTTTGAAGAAATGCAAATGTTTACAATACAGACACCTACATCTGAGCTCATCACCACAGACTGCCCTTATTGTCAGTGGAGGAAGCAGGCAATTCTAGGGCATTATTTAGGATGATTCATCAGCATTCTAAAAGAAACTTCTAAAATAGGTCAGAAAAACTGCATCTTAGGCCTGTCTATTTCTCTCCACTAATTAGAGAGCGAGAATTAACCAGTTCAGATGCGGATATCTCTAATCTAAAATAATGTGAGATAAATTCCACCCCTATTGATGGGATTTGCATTGGCAGAATACCTAGGATAAGGCATGGATCAAACATCTGAATACCATTTTTGACCCAGCAACCTATCTCCACACTTCCACTAAGACAGAACTTCCGCACTTTCCTCAAGAACTAGGATCTCCTGTAAAACATAGAATCTTTTTCAGATGACAGCTCTGTGAAAGATCTACAGGACTACTTGTAGCTCTTATGTATGTGACATGGGCTTACTTTGATATTCCCATATTTGATTTATGTTTGTACAATCTTTCATAGCTGAATCATGCCTTATTTACATGAGCATGAAATCATTACAGACCCTGTTTGCTGGAAACCAATTCTAAGGGAAGAATGGAATTACAAAAGTGCTTAATGTCCACACATTTTCTACAGGGATTGCTATTCTACTGTAATTAGTTATGCATGCACACAATGAACTTTGCCCAGGCGAGGTGCAGGGTTTACAGTTTTTCCATTCTCTGTCTCTCTCCCTCTCCCCAGTGTGGAGATTCAGTTAATGGCATCTTAGTGCGGTTATGAGGTGGGTATGAAACTTAGCCATAAAACTGCCCTACCTGTTTTATACATGACAAGGAAACATTTTAGATTTAGATAAACATTCATATAACCACAGGGTGAAATGTTAAGATATGTTTCGTTTGCATATGCACTAAATTGCCCTGTAAATTTCATAAGATATCTACTTTTGGTACCTATGTGCTTCCAACAGGAAAAACAAAGTGATAAACTAATCTAAACTTAGGATACAAAAAGATAAAAGGTCACCGTTAATGGTGAGATGCAATGGAAGGGTTTAAAATCAGTTATAACGTTAATGTACTTTATACAACTCTTATATAAGTTATATGAGTTATTCTTATTATGCAAGGCAAGTAGTACATATTCTAAAATGCATACTCCTGCTGAAGCAAATAAAAAATAATGGTAAAAATGTATTTAAAAATTAATAAAAGATAATTTAAAATTAAACTGATGCTTATTTTAAATATAATAACTAATATTTATATTTTAAGCATGGTAATTGTTAATGATAACAAAAATTATATGTGAACTCTTATTAATGAATTGTAAGGTACCATTTTTCTAGTGAATCTTTTAAAATATTGCCTTACTTGTGGCATCGATCTTGCATTGCTTTGATTTCTTGCATGACTGGTAGTTCCTCCTGAGACGGAGGCTTTATTTCCACATCCTGAAGCATGCTGACAGCGTGCTGTTTGAGCAGGCCCAAAGATGACAGCTGGTGCTCCACCTCCAAAAGGAAACTGCTGTGGTAATCCAGGAGTTCCACGAGCTCTGTCTTGGATGCCTTTTCCACTGAGCTTTCTGGTAAGCGACCTTGTAGCTGATCTATTGCTATGGTGGCTTTCTGAATCTATGGAAAGAAATCCAGTCTTGCCAATAATAAAATTAAAACAAAGCTAGTACAACTGATACCAAAAGGTGCTAAACCCAGTACTGTATATTTAGATGCTGTAAAACAGTTGTAGTATAGGGCTTGTGCAGCAGTCTCTATAGCAGATATAAATCTATGCTCTAATGTGCTAAATCCTAGCTCTTCACACTGGACTAGGACTTGCTAAGGGACTTTTTTGTCGAGTGATGAGTGGCTCCTCATATTTTTTAGCATTTATTATCTTTATTGCCATAGGACCTAGAGCTCTACCCCAGGGCAGACCCGTGTTTGGCATAAAGCATACATTTAAGAAAAAGATTATTCCCATTCTCAGAGAACCTGCAATCTGAGCATAAAATAATGGACAACGACAGATAAAAAGAGTCAGGTAGGATATAAGGAAAAAAAAGAGACACATGATCAGTGAGCAGTGACAGGCAGTAATATCACTGCATAAATTTAGAAATAGTAACTTCATACTCGTCAGAGGAAAAAAAAAAAAGGAAAAAAAACAAAGTTTGACTTAATCTAGAATAGACCATCTGGGGAAGAGAAGCATAGAGAAACCAATGAAGAACCACCAGAAACCAAAACAACTCTGTATTTACTATACATGTATGCATATAGAAGAATAGTGCCAGCCTTGGAGGAAGTGGTTCTAAACCTAGGTCTTCCATAGCTGGCTTTTTTCTATGACCTGAGAAAAATCACTGTTATTCCTGCTACCAGCTTTCTCTACTATGACGTGATTAATAAGGCAGTATAATGAGTGAAAACCTATGTACAGTTAAAAAAGGAGGATTTACTAAGACCAGAAGTTACCTTATCATTAAAGCCCTTCCATTCCTGCACTGCACCTTCCAAAATTTTCTCTTGTTCTTGGGCTACATTCCGGAGCCGCGTCCAGCGCTGCCAAACTGTTGTCATGGATCTACTTATAGTTGCCTTACTGGCATCATTGCTAACTTTTTCCAGCTGTGAAGCCTTTTCTTCTAGGGCTGTGATCTTCTCATGGAAAGAATTCACTACAGACACAAGAGTCTGAAAAAGCAAAAATAAGCACTGTTTTCCTCTTTTAAAACACAACTCATAACTATTCAACACACTTGCAAGCAGATGAGCCACTTCCATCCATTGCAGACAAAGAGGAGGTACCCTATGCTGAGTGAGGTGGTTAGGTCTCATTTATTTTTCCTACGCAATATATTAGCTACAGCTACTTGAAGGACCTGGTCCAAAATGCAGCTCCCTGGAAGCAGCAGAAATCTGGTGTAATCAGATTTTTCTCTTCCTTGCTAGGCCCTCAAATGGGATGGAAATGAATATTCAGGACCCTTCTCATAGCAAAGACTGACTTCTGTTAGAGTCTAAAAATGAAAGAAACAATTCAGGTGTTTAAGCATATGTTTATGTCATGTTTATCTCTAATGTCATTTTAGATGTCCAAAGGTATCAGGATATTCTCATGAAGCTGGCAGACATGACATTACTCTTAGAGGAGATTCCTGCCCTCACAGAGACACAACTGGAGACCAGGCAGGATGTCTGAGGTGCCATTAACTGCCTATATTAAGGCAACTGATTAGCACCCTAAATACTAGAGAAGAAAGTAATCCTTTTAAATTACATTTCTTTCTTTTAGACTAAACAAGAGTTAATATTAAACTCCAACCCCTCCTGTCCTAGTAAAACTATTTCATGTGATCCAAAGTAGATAGACKTTTCTATTGATCTGAATTTCTTGTAGGGTACACAATTTTGGGACTTATGCACCCAAGGCTTTTAGGAACCTCCTGATTCCTTCCAGTTCTCTACAGTCAGCCACATAGGCAGACATTAAGCTGAAAAGTGATTAAAAATATCTGTCCCAGTCACCCCACAAATAAAATGTGCTCTGCACAACACAAAACACCTCTTGGTGTGCTATGACAGTTAAGCGCTACAGGAAAAGATCTAAAAAGTCAAATTCAGGTTGCCACAGGTAGGGACCTACATAACGTACATTTATTTTCACTGAAGGAAAAGGATTTCATATAATTTTCAGTACCTTACCTTATGTGTTAGCAATTTCTCTCCTGCTTCATGAGAAGAAGAAGCTTTAGCTACAGAGAATTCAGATAATTTTTTCTCAGCCTCATTCATCACTTCAATAACCTTCTGTCTTGCTGTCTGGTACTCCTGCCACTCAGAAGCACACCTTAAAAATATAGTTCCAGAAAGAACAATTTAATGCAATACAAAACCATTCCAAAACCAGAAATATTGTTGCATCTAGTTTTCAATGTAACTACTTAGTCTTGCTGTTACACAGTATTTTCCAAGAAAAATAAATATTATTGGGAAAGAGCATACATAGAAGAATATGCTCCTGATTTTCAGCTGTGCCTTACAGACACAGCTTGGCATTTAATAGCCCTTGACTGACTTCTCATCAGTGATTTTGTCTAGGTTGTGTTTTAAACCAACCCAAATTTTTGGAATCCAGAACATTCACAAATAACAAGTAACATAGTTACACTCGTTAAAAAGGTATTTCCTTTTAATTCAAAATGTCTGTTTCAATTTCATTTGTTTCTGCATAGGTCTTGTGCCAGACGAAATAAGGGACAGTCATTCCCTACTCTTCTTCCCGGTGCTGTTCCAAGCTTTATATAATTTTAACATAGCTTCCTCAGGATCACACATCTAGTCAGTCAGTGTCCGAGGAGAAAACAGAATCCGAGCGCTCTGAATCCCAATATCCACTTCTTTCTTCACCAGCACAAACATTTTACAAAACTCCAATTAATGTTGTGATCTCTTTCTTTCATCACCAACAAGGTGATCTTAAAATGAAAGAAAAAAAGATGAATATACCTTTGCAACTGTTCTTGCTGGGTTTTGGCTTCTTGCTTTGTCCCTTTGTCCTTTTCCTCCAATGCAGCTACATTCTGCATCAGCTGCTCTCTTGCTGTGGCTTCAATAAAGGGCTCTATCTCAGACAAAAGGCCCTGTAACTCTTTCAAATGATTACTGAACTGACTTTCTGTGCTGAAAAATTCAATGTGGTTCCTTAGGTTCTCCTCAGAGTTCTCAACATCAAGACCATTTCTTGCTAAATGTAGAAATTCCTGAGCATCTTCAAGCCAGTCATTTGCTATCTGCATCACTTGGTAGTATCTTTGGCAGAGGCTATATAATTTATTCAAGGTAGCCTGAAATAAAAGGGAAATTTATACAGAGGGTCACAGACATAAAATTCACAGCAGCAACAAAAATATCCTCTGCTGAGACTCTGGATTTTTGCCCATTCTTACTTTCTTTTCCCTTTATTATATCTAAAATACAGGTCCAGAGATATTACATGGAAAAAGGTTTTGAATGAGTTTGCACTTCCACATGGAGGTATAAATGTAATATTAAGRAAGCCTTTTCCCCCTTTCCCCCCCGCCAAGTCATCCATGGCAACAGGCCATAACCTAAGTCATTAAAAAAAACAAACAACAGGATTATTAAAATCAGTCTTTTCATGATGATTACAAACATCAAGTCACAGAGCCATATTTTTCAGCTTCATGAGCAAGAAACTAATGACACTTAGGGTGCACCAACCTGTCTCATGTGTATAGCTTCTTGAACTTCACCATCTAGTTCTGTCAGCTCAGCAAGAGTGTTTTCCAGGTCAGCAGGTATCAGCTCCTTTGCTTTCATATATCTTTCTTTCTCTTTATTGCTCAGTGCATTCATTATTCTCAGGCTTGATTGCACCTCTTCCTGATGTATCTGAACCTTTCGGATTTCTTCTTGGATGCTTTGCAGTTTGAGGTCCAAACTTAATGTTCCATTAAGTTCTGTTTTCACCCATCTCAACCAGTCAAGTGAGCGGCAGACTTCTGTCTGGAAGTCTATGCTTTGCACAAGTCTGTTCTCGCACTCCATCACAGTGTCACCAATGGCAGCATGCAAAGACTTTAGTTTCTCTTGCCAAGACTGCACTTGGTGATTTGTTGTCTCACASGCAGATGAGTCAAGCTGAGAAGAAAGGGCTTCTAGATGTTCAGTTATTCGCTTCAGAAGACTCCCCAAGTCTTGCAAGCTGCCCACCAGAGAATGGTATATTTTCAACTTTTCTTCTATTGGAAGCGTTTCTTCATTTACCTTAATCTGCTCCTTCTTCACTGCCTCTAGTTGTGCCTCAAACTGCATACACATTTTCTCATGCTCCTGGCATGCTTCTATTGTGTCTTCCAACAGGTTGATTTTCTGTTCTATTTGCCTCCTCAACTTGTGATATAGCGTGACAAGTTTTAACATCTCATCTGGTTGCCATGGCTGGCCAGTGCTTCGAAAGGCCTCCTTCTTCTGGTTTAGTTCATCCACTGCTGCACCGAGGCTCACCACTTCACCTAAGAGATCTCTGTAGGCTTGCTGGAGTGACACAGCTTCTTTGGCTAAAACAGCAGCTGGAGCTTTGTCCATGTTAATAAACTGATCTTCTAGCTCAGTCAGAGCTTTACTTGTCAAGTCAATCAAAGAGGCATACTCTTTTCTGGCACAAATTGCTTCCTGAACCTTATATAATTTTTCTTTTGCTAGAGCAGTGACAATATTGAATTGTTGAGGGATAATGTTAAGTTTTTCATCCAGATAAGAATGATCCACTTCATTAAGTGATGGTAGGATTTCTTGGCCATCTCTTTGCAGTGCAAGTAACAGATTTTCATATTCTGGAGATTGCTCAAGAATCTGTTGATATTTTGCCAACTGCGTGTATAGTTCAGAGTTACTATTCATTACATTGACTTCTGGGAATGTGACAATATCAGCTTGTTTTAGCCAATGGCAAGCTTTATCCAAGTCTTCTTTGAAATATTTCCTGGAAACTACATTTTTCTCCAGTTCTAACAATCTCTGGTTACACTTTTGTAAAACAGTGTCATACACATTCTGTAGTTCTTGCAGTTTACCTAACACTTCACAYTTTTCTTGTTCTGTTGCTTCTTTCATTAAATCCCTTCCTTGAGCCCACAACCCCGTGACTTCATTTTGATAGGTCTTCAGGTTAGCCTGGGCATTCTTACAAGTCCTAATCTGTTTGTTCACATCTTCCGGCAACAGACAAATGTGTTCCGGAAATGTTACCTTCTTCTCATGCTGGTGAATTTGGTTTGTAGCCTGAAAGACTGCCATAAGAAACTGCGTCTTTTCAGACAGTGCTTTATTCAGGTGCTTTCTCCTCTGGCCAACCAGATCGCTGAGACAATCTACATGGTGCTGTGCATCAGAAAGTGCTTTCTGCAGCTCCTGCCTTTCATTGAGCCCCAGGTTGGTCATCACCCTGTCAGCATCCTTCATAAGTGTCTTCAGAACAAGCTGTTTGGCTTCAATCTCACTGCAAATGGTAAGATGATCCATGAGAAGACTCTGAGCCAAATCTGGAGGAGGGCTCTGTTTAAGAGCCTCTGAGATACTAGGTTGCTGCTCCTCTGCCCATTCCATCAGTTCCTGAAATTTGGAATGCACCAAACTAAGCTCTTCTAAGGTTGAAACAGAAACTTGAATTTTCCTTTTGACAAGGTCCTCCAGCTGAGCCCAGCGTTGCTCAAAATGACCACATTGCTCCTTCACTAATTCTTTGTCATCAAGATTCAGATGTTCTATCATCTTCTGTTTCTGATCTTTCAAATCTTCCAGAGCAAATCTCCTTTCCTGTAGTGCCAGTGCCAATTTTTGCAAAGCTTCAAGGTGCACATTTGTACTTTCAGCATCAGATCTGTTCTCAAAATGGACATGACAGAAATTAATTATTAGATCTTATCTCAGGATAGACTTTTAAAAGAGGTCAGGATGAATGAGAAGCCCACTATATACTGAAATCAATATGATATAAATACCTACAGGTTTTACATTCTTTTGAAGGTACCAGTCTTGAATATTAATTAAAAAGTTTTTTTTCCTCTCCCCTTCATCTGCAATGTGGTCATCAGGCTGACCATACAAATTAACATGAATACTACAGAGTATACTGGTTATATTGCACATATGAACAACAACAACTACTGAGGCTGAAGTGAATCCTGTTCCATGACAGTGCTAGCAGCAGTAATAGACACTCATAATTTTACACACAGCTGGTGTGTTTACGCCAAACAAAGCAGGTGCAATCACTTAGCAGAAGCAACTAAACTTTAATATAATAGTCTAATAGATAAAACACAATATCACAATGAAAAACACATATGAAACACACTAAACACAAATGAAAGACTTCAAACAAAATAGTCAAAATGCTTGAAATATCAGAAAATGTTATACCCTGAGATGGGATCAATCAGAACTTGCCTTAAAGACAAACACTGCAGATCTGTCTTTTCAAACTCTATTTCAATACAAGTGATTGTCCTATAAATAATAATGGAGGCCTGCTTTTAATTAAGCATGGAAAAAGGGATTTTTAGTGGATCCAACTTAGAGACACTCTGTAAACAGCTCTTTTAGCATATATGCACTAAGTCAGCTTTGGGCATGCTACTACGTTTTTTACCTAGCCAGGTTGTCCCACTCTTTTGTGAGCTTTTCCAAGAAAACTTCAACTACATTCATGCGATCATGATAATCCCCCGTCCTCTGCAGATCCTCCTCCCTCTGTATGAGCAAACTGTGTGCCTGAAGGCAGAGGTCCAGCCACTGGTTGCTCAGCTCTCCTATTTCCTTGTGTTCAGGTGACTCCTGTCCTTGGGTTAGTTTGTTCATCTTCTCAGTTACAGAGGTAAGAGCTGACTGCTTAGACTGCAACTTCTGACTGAATTCCTGAAAAAGATACAAGTCAAAACCAATATGGTGACACCTACTCAAAATTATACGATAGAATTTAAATAAAAAATCTGAACTAAATAAATTGTGTAAGGACTAATTATCTGCCCAGGCAAATGCTGTGCAGATGTAAATTGGAAGAAGTGCCTTCTCCTCTCCCCTAACCCTTCTCTTCATCTTCTCTGGTGAGGACAGGTTTGTTATAGACGTGAAAGCAAACCAGGGCAGTTTCCAAGTGCCAGTGATAAACAGAAATCATGGTCAAGTCACTCCTTTTTGTCCAGGCTTCTGGACTGGCACAGCTCCCACCGTACACTAAAACATGCCAGATAGTCTGGGTCTCGTGAGAATTCATTTTACCAGTACTGTTTCTAGCTCATTTTTTTCCTTTTCCTTTTTCATTAGAGACTAAAAATAGGAAGCAGAGTCCATGAGTCAGTGAGTCCCCACATCCATAGTTTGTTTTGTTCCTATTTCTATAATAGCAACCATTATTGCTGTCATTATTGAAACAAAGCCAGTGATTATCTAGGTATGATTGCTATTTGAGTTAATAAACTCCAGTAAATAAAAGAGTCCATCTGCACACACATTTCTTACTGAATAAGAAGCCACAGAGCACACAAAAAAAGAATATACAATATACTGACAACTAAAACTAACCAAATATTTTTCAGCACTTACACACTGTCTAGGGTAAATACAATCTTTTCGCAAATTCTAGTTCCAATAACTGTAACTAAACAACTGTGCCAGCTCCAGCACTTTACTGGGATGATGTGTTTTCACCGAGAGCTGGTAGGGGTTCTGGAGAAGAGATGCTACTGCCCAGCTCTGCCTCATTCCTCTTTGTGACTGCTTCAAATGGAGCTAGGCATCTTCAGTTACCAGGGCAAATTCAAGGGAAAAATACACATTGTGCTGCATCTGACAGCACATCAAGTGCCTGCCTTTCATAATAATCCGAAGTTCCTGACTGAGATAGTGAAGAAATACAGACTCCTGCTTCTTCTTGGACTCTAATGATATCTAGTGTAACAGCTTTCAGTCCACATTGTGCTGAGGTATCTTCAAGGGCTATGACTTTGTTCAAATACTTGTGTAGAATAGACACGAAGAGGAAGTGCTGTTTACTTTTCACCTAACTCCTAGCATATCAGAAAAAAAACACAAGCAAAATCTAGATCAAAAATGCAAAACCTAAGCATTTCATCATTTATCAAAGAAATAATCTGTTTTCCTGTTTCTTCTTGTTACTTTACTGATGTTTGTGATGTGTGCAGAATGGCCATTCTCTCATCTGTAAATGAATGAGTGAAGATCTGAAGGCATTTGTCTTGCTACTTTGAGTAAACTAAATTGGGTTTCTATCATACCTATTCTCCAGTGGTTTTCAGAGTCCAGAAACATTGAATGGTTTCCTAGACTAATTTTAAAATAGATCTAAATAATTTAGAAGTATTGGAATCAAAGAACCTAGCAAGAACAAATTGCAGATCTTAACTTCAGGTCCACTGTGATCAGCAATTAGCCTATTAAAATTGAAAGCAAATCAAAACTGTAGGCTGAAAATCGTCTACTGTTAAAAAAACAAAACCAGAAAAATATTAAAAGTACAGTGTTTCGCTTTCTGTGTCACCCTGTAGCATCAATAATGAAACCCTCTTTCCTCTGTCTTCTCTGCTCTTGCTTAGAACATATTAGCAATCCTATGCAATACGTACATATAACATGAATTATAATAATATCAGCCACGGGATGAACTTCTTCCTTATCTTCTGTTCTTTACCTAAAGTCTTCTTACCTTAACCTGGAGTACCATATTCTGGGCAATGTTTAGCTCCAACTCCGCCCGCCTCCTTTTCAAATTCTGTAGTTGTTGATCTGCATCCTGAAAATATATCCAGAGCTCAGCCTTCATTTGTTTGATCTCTTCCCAACCTTGAGCCAAATACTGTGAGTGCATTATTTGTTGCTCAATCTAGAAGATAAGAAATGAAAAGGAGTAGGAATGCTTTAATGCAGCTATTTCTGGAGAATGGAGAATGAATACCATTCTTCCTCCGAGCACAATACTGTACTAATAGCAAATTTCTGCACTAGATTCTGAAGGGGCTAATATTACCCACAAAAAGAGTCTTAACGTTCAAAAGTCATAAAAATCAGACCTATCAAAGGAAAGCTATGGAAAAAAAAAAGAATTATCGTTCACCCTTGAAAGAAGCAAGTATATTTATGACTGTGTGTATTTCAAAGTGTTCTCAGCCTTCTGTTAAAGCTTAAATTAACTRTATGATTTAGTCTGTTGCATGCCAAGAATACTGCTGGACTGTGCCCTCCATGCCTTCACAATGACCAAATAAAAGCTTAAACTAAACACTTTCATTTAATTTGCTTAGCCCAGTTATTTTGCCTATATACCTTTTGTAAAATGCCAATAAGAAGAATGCTCACCGGATCCGAGCCCATCAATCACCTTAAACCAATAGTCACACAGCTTCTTTTGCTCCAAATACAGCAGTAGGGCTCCTTTAAGGTTTAGGCACTCAACCAGCTCAATGTATCTCAGCACTGTACCATCTGTGATTTCTTAAAAGTATTTCACTGCTTTATATATAAAAGGAGAATCTTATTCTGATGTTTTGCATACTTTTTAGCTATTCAGTATTTGGACTGCCATTTTTTGATGGATTACTTGGTTTTGTACAATTTGCTTCTTTGGTATGGAATACTGGTACTGTATATATTAGATTTTTAATCTTGGTAGATGTAGTTTCAAAAGTTTCATATTGTATGTATGTGAAACTAAAATTTTCATGTTTACAACAACAGGAATGCTTATAATGTTTCTTTTCTAATAACTCTTATGTTTATAATTTTATTCTAMAGCCAAGAATTAAGCTACTTTAAAACTTAAAATTGACGTACACTTCTACAAATTCATATGCTGAAATAGATGCACTCTGATTTATGAATTGAACCATCATAATTTCTTATGATTATAATTAATATTTTAGTATATCCTCATAAGAACATCACTCTACTGTTGAATAAATAATAACAATAAAATATGTCTAAACTTTAATAAAATACAGAGAAGAATAGATGGAATTGTGTTTCATGAAAACAAATAATTTGGATCAGGTTTTCTTCCATAAAATGTTATTTGTGTGGCTTTAGGCCAACATCTTGTAACATTGCCTAAGTACCTTTAGCAACCTTTGTCATGTGTCTTTGTATTACTACCAGGATAGCAATGTGTGGATTTAATTAAAAAAAAAAAAAAAAGTAGAAAAAGAAAAAGAAAACTATTTCTAAATTAAATACTCAAGATGAAAGTAAAAAGACATTTCTTTAAACCATTACCCAATATGACCCTTTTAAAAGAGGACAGATCAAGGCCGTTAAAGCTCAAAATAGGATTAAAAGCAGGTTGTTGTGGTTATCTTGTACCATTTGTTTTGTTTGTTGAATATCTGTTGCTGTACTCTTCACTGTGGCATCTGACAGATCACACATGGAGCACAGAAGATCCAAGTATGTATTGGCCTGCTCCTGCACTGCCCGGAAATGTTTCACCTGAGGGAATACAATCCTCAAATAAACTCTGAGACTGTGGAAATAATCTCTTTTTTTATTACATAAATGCATTTTACTTTAGCTTATTATTTCCAAAAGATGAAATGTAGACATASACTATTTTATTAGGTAAGGCTGCTCTGTCTTAATTATGGAAAAGAGTAACTCTAATTAATTGTCATCCAGTTATCAAAGGGCTTAGTGACATATGCATTACCTAGCTTATTTCTTTATAAATAAAGTGTTGGATAAATACAAACAGTTTCAACAACGTGACTTACTCTCCCAAGGTGAATGGGAAGCAGGGCTTTGCCTGATTATTAAAGTGTCATGTTGCCCATACCTGTAAAATTCTCCAGTGTCTGACAGATCATGAGAAATCCAGCCCAGTGGCACAACACACTTTCCCACACTCTCTGAAACCCTCCCAATGTCCCCAATATCTACAATTGCCAAGATCAGACAACATGACATTGTTGAGGATTCTTGTTCTCGATATTGCCCATACGAGCTCACCTCTCCCTATAAAAAGTTTCCTCATCCCAAAAGAAAACGATGACATTTTCCCAGTCATCAGGGAGGGATGACTCCCTCCCAGTCCCAGGGAGGAGGGGTGAGTGATCACCTAACGCAGAGGGCCAGTGGTGGGTCCTTGTGGGCAAAAAGTTGAACACGAGAGCAGTGTGCCCTTGTGGCAAACCCAGATTACTGTATTAGCAAGAATGCAGAGAGCAAGCTGTGGGAAGCAATTATTCTCCTGTACTTACACTTGTCAGGCTGTGCCTAGTGTATTTAGCCCAGTTTCCCTCTTCCCTCATAGAAGAGATATTGGCAAACTCATGCAACTCCAGCAAAGGGCTGTAGTACATGGCATTTGGGCAGGTCTGAAGGAACTGGGTTTATTCAGCCTGGAGAAGAGAGGCTAATTGTGGTCTGTCATTAGTTAAAATGGTAGGGGTCAGGTGGGGGCAGTACTGAGAAGACAGAGACAAACTCTTTGCCGAGGTGGGCAGAAAAAGACTAGAGGGAAAAGTGACAAGTTGCAACAAGCAAATTCTTCCTAGATATGAGGGAAAAGATTTTCTTACTGAGGACAGTTAAGCACTGGAACAGGTCCCTAATCCTCAGGGATGGTCAAGGCCCTCAGTGCACCAAAGGGCTCCGCAACCTCTATCCCCTTCTCCTTGGGACAACCTCTGCTCAAGGCCAGCCCCGACTTGGGGGTCCCAGCTGGGACCTGGCCAATGGAAAAGCATTCAGAAGCCCTCTGCCTTGTTCGAGAGCTGCATGTAAGCTCAGGCCCTCACCCACCTCTGGACCTCACCTGAGCTACGCTATAGCTGCATCTGTGTCTGGCTGATCCTCCTGGTCTTGCCTTGCTGCCCTGACCTCCTGGCCTCCACCTGGGACTGGCCTCATCCCTACAGACTTGCCTGGCGATCACCAGATGGTGGCTGACACCAGGGGACTCTGCTCTCCTCACCTGCCTGCTGCAGGTCTGCATGTCGTTGGGAAGGTGCTGCCCTGATGGCCCCACTGTCATCCCCCGCTCCCCCTGCCCTCGCGGAGCTGCCATCTGTGGTATTTCAAGGTCTCTATTAAGCCACGTGGTGGATGAGACAGCCCTGAATTCCAGCATTTTTAGTACCATACCCGTTTAATTTGAAAATAAGGTACAAATCCAATGTAAAATACATTAGGTTACTAAGAATAATCAAGAAGCAAAGAAACCATTCTTAATGGCTAATGTGGGCTAGAGGCAGTTCTGTGCTCTTAGGCTGAAAAATTGTTTTAATTGCCTGATAACAAACTCTGTGTCCATGGCACTATGAAACCAGGTCGCATATAGGAACATTAGTAGACAGATGGGCAATTGGACAAGCAGAAAGACATTACCGCTCTGCTAAACACATCTGTGGAGGATGTGAGCAGGTTTGTCCAATTAGCCAACTTTTTTTCAGGTAACATATTTCCAAGCATTAAGCTGAACTAGCAAAAGCCCTGTGTGATTTTTCACCTACAGTTATTTTTCACTCAAGGTATTTCTTTTGGAGCTGGGAACAAACAATGAGGCTACACAGCCCTCTGAGAAGGTCAGAGAGAGTATCTAATTTCTATTAATATAAAGCTCTTACTTGAACTCACCTTATTAAGGACAACTGATTATTTTCAAGTGCTGAACTTTTACCTGTTTAACTGCATCTGCCAGGCTGAAAGGTGGCCAGGTAGTTGGCTTTAGCTCTGACTGCACTGTAGACAGCCAAGTCTGGCACTGTTGTAGGGTATCCTGATGATTAACATGCTTCTGGAGTTCATGTTCCAAACTCTGGTACACCTAAAATAAACATTTTGTAAGATCATTGCATTTTCAAACACCATATTGGCTGTCTTCTCCTACCTCGAAAACCGCAAATAAAATTATTAAGACTGTGGTTATTTTAGCCCATGTAGATGAAAGTACCAAGGAATGAAAGCTTCTTAAGCTCTCACTGCACCTTGCTAATTTGGGGAGAAGATGKACAATATCTGAGGCACGGCTTCTGGGAAGAAAAAATAAAGATGCAAAAGAAGAGCGTTGTCTCTTATTTCTGTATTCTTTACCATTGATCTAGTATGAGGTTTTACCTACCTCTACAAATCTTACTGACTATGAAGTCTACTTTTTTGTTTGTTTGTTTTGTTTTTAGACTATGCTGACTTGATCTCCTAATTGGATTAACAGAGTGACCCAGCTAGCCCTTCTTAACTGTATATTCTCGTTTTACTGAGAGAGTATTTCCTAGCACATAATTAAGACCCTTTATGTATATATGCAAACTACTGACATTAAGAGTGCAATTTGCTCCCTAGTTTTTGAAGTAGGAATAGTTCTGATTTCTTTGCTGCAGCTGCTCAGAAGCTAGTGTAACATGAAGGTAGTGAGAGTGTGGAAAGATTAAGGTAAGAACTGATAAGCAGCTAGTTCTGCTGGCTGCATGGATCACAAGGAATTCAACTGTAGCACAGTAATGATGAAGTGCTACATTAGTAACTTGCATGCTCAATTTAAATGGAAACAGTAGAGTTTTACACCATTTAAAGAAACAAGTACTTTGAGAAATAATAATGCATGTTATTCTTAAATGGCATAAACCCATTTTTGAAACAAGACTTACTCTTTGGGCTGTGCTACATATGGCAGAATAGCTGTCCTTTGTCCCCTGAAGATGGCTTTGTATGTTTTGTTTAAATTTTGCTTGAAGATGTTCTGTGCATTGATTGATCAAGTAATCACCTTTACTCTTAAGGTTGTTCAAACGATCTTCAAATCCTGCAATTTCTTCCATGATAGCCTAAGAAATAGATAAAATACTTTTGAAGAAACATATTAAACTTAAAACATGTTCTGCATCACAGCGTTTTAAATTAGCTTTTTTTTTATTATTATTTTTATTTTTTCTCCTTAAACACTCTTTGTCTTCAGATTTGGAAAAAAGTTTTCAGACAATGTGTATTGTTATAGGCAAGCTATTAGAGTGTATACTCATTGTAAAATCATTGTCAAAAGTCTGTACACAGATATCCCACAGAAACAGCAGTAGCACTGTCATAATGAGTAAACATTACATGCTCGTGCCCCAAGACTACCCTTAATCTTCCTTTGTTGCATGCTTTCCAGGGCTCCACCAACTTCTCTAGTGTCTAGTAACGAGGACGAAATCTGATGCTGAATCATATCTTATTCCATAAGGTCTTCCACTGTAGACCGTTCTTTCCACTGACTTTGGTGGAGCCAAATTTTTATCTAAGGAGGTTACTTAAAGAATAACATGCTAAACACAATGATTAATTAATTAAATAAATTAAAAGATTTCAATATTTGCCCGTGGAATCTCAGTTTCAGGGAGTGGCAGGGAGGGTTGGATTTTGCTTTCTTTTATCTTCTAGAAAGCATCAGCTATCAATGCAGTGAATGATTACTACTAACAGCAACCATAACAATACCTTGAATAAAAGCAATGGAGAAAATGTTACAACCTAATGGAGGAGAAAAGAAAAAAAAAAGATTTGAAAATTTAAAATATTTTTTTATCTTTAAAAGTGCCAAAGCAAAAAACGCCAGAGCCTTAGGAATAAAAATGACCCTAATCTGCTTTTTGTGGTCTATTTCCTGGGACATCTCAGTAAAAATCTGACACAGAATTGAGACCAGTGTACAACAAAGCTCTTGTGCAGATGCAGTCTCATCCAAGAAACATGTTGTGCTAACAACAAGGTAGATTTGTTAACTGCATTAATGACACTGATGCTTATTTACACAGTTAGCAGTAAGAGAAATAAAACAGGTGAATGACAAATAACTACAGCTCTGGAGTGGAGACAGAGAAGCAAAGAAGAAAAATTCTATTTTACCGGATAAAGGAAATTTACCCAATAGTAAACCCACCTTGTGGTTAGCTAGTTGCTGAGTGATTATTTCAAGATTGTTAGTCTCCATGAGGTCAGGGCTGACCAGCCTGCTGGACATATGTAATAACCATTTCTCCCCTTCTTGCAAATCACTATTGTAATCCTCATGTTCTTTTACTCTCACCTCTAAGGTTTCAACGTATGCCTGCAGGTCCACAATAACCAAAATTAAATATTCAGGTAATTACAAGAATTAAAAAAACAAAACCAAAACAAAACCCACCAAGAGCTTGAAAGCATACTAAGAGAGTTATCTTCTAAACTTTTATTCCTGTGAGGGACTCTCACATGATTAGACTGTTAAGGAAGACATCAAAGGGATTCCTTGTGTGAATAAACTCTGTGGTACTGAGCAGTATTTTCACTCCAGATGAAATACCATACTTTGAAGACTGAGAAAAACACTGAGGATCTCCTTACTTTAAGAAAAGGAACACTGTCAACTTGACATTAAGTTCATTTAGAAACAGTTATTACACTCTCTTTGAGAGGCTGCACATGACCTATTGGGTCCCTGACGCTTACAGCCTTTGCACATACATATTTTGCCTGTGATTGTGGTAGGCAAATTAAGAATGTACATATTGAGTTTAAATGTATTTATTCTTTTAAAGAAAGAGTTTTCATAAGTTTCTCTACATTTAAGTCATCAACATTACATCCAATGCAACAGATATCAGTTTTGTGGTACAGATCAGAGGAATGGCTGTAAATTAAAAATCAACTGTGAAAAAAATAAAATCATCTGCTATTGGTGGATGGATTGGTAATTAAAGGTACTTAGGTCAAACATAAGTACTAACATGGTTTGCAGAGCTTATCCTTGTTAGGAGTATAACCTACTAAAAGCTTTAGGAATAATCATACTTTAGGATGTATTTAGAAGTATTAGATCTTTGAAAGTACTACATACATGTGGACTAATGAATCAATGTTAATTAATAATGCCCTTGCTGAGTTAAATTATATCCATCTTGTAGTTCATTTTCTCCAGCGACTTCCCTTCAACAACTAAACTAGATTAAACAGGGTTTGTGTGAGATCTAGCAGAAACAAGAGACAAAATGGTATAACTTAAGGGCATCTGTCTCTTCAAGAAATAATGTATTTAGAAATCTATTCAAAGCAATTAAAAATAGTAAAAATAGTACAAACTAGCCACTGATATATTTCCTCTTAGTGCTACGAAGACTTCACCTGCCACACTCAAAATTAATTTCAGCTACTCTTGTTAGGTTTATTTAGGTAGAAGTTCTTTCCATATTCAAGAAACACCCCCTCCCACTCCCCTCCACCTCCCCCCCCCCAAAAAAAAATCTAACTAGCTCTGTGGACAGGGTGTGAAATGACAGCATGAGACAAATAGTCAACTTCGTAAAGAGGGGAAAAAATATAGCAAATCTAAAGAACCTACAGTTTTCTTCCTGACTTTTTACCTTTGTTGTGCTGCAGAGTTCCTGGTAACTGCTCTGAAGGTCTTKAATGTTGTTCTTTAGAGTCACATCATTCACCAGATCCAAAAGTACTTCTCCCTTTTCAGTCACTGATTTTATTGAAGGCTCATGGGACAGAACAGTCTGCTGTATGGACTACAATGCAAGCAAGAATTAAAATATATATATTGAACACTGAAGATCTATTTCACTATCTTCCCTTTGATTTGAAGCACAGCCTTCTATCATGGTATATACCACCCTTTCCAGATGAGAAGAGCTTTGCTACCAGTACAGGACTAGGTTCTCAGCCATGCCCTGAGACTTTGCAGCCACCTAAGAGCAATTGCTCCTTTTGTGAGTGGCTAGTAGCATGGTCGATAATCTGGAGCTGGTGAAGGAGAGGGAGTTAATATGTATGAATGGGCAAGTGCTAGGGCTAAAACTTGCTCAGAGGAACAAATTCTGCAAATAGGTGGGAAAGCATCACCAAAGCCATCCCCTTAATGAGACAGTATGCAAACGAGCGCGTAAGACTGTACTCTCAAGAGTATGCAGTCTGATCTGTTATGTCATTGTTCCGCTGGCTCACACAGCATGGCACATGCCAGCATCTATCAAATGACAGTGAGATACCAGCTCCCCAAACATGTAGAAAGCAAGCACACAGCTATGACATATTACTTTGAGTCCTGAAGCTGGCGAGGGGTAGTGGGCAGTTTCAGAGACAAAGCCTTGATGCTGTGCAGGTACTGCTCAGCAATAGCCAAAACATCAGTTTGTTAGCAAYACTGTTGTAGCCACAAAGGTAAAGCACAGCGCTATATGGGCTTCTATGAGGAGAGTTAGCTCCATCCCAGCCAGATCCAGTACACATCTTATGAAACATCTGTAATCCTGGAGTACTTTACAAAAACATCATTAAGAGAAGCAATGGGGTTTGTTGTAAATTTTTTCTACTCATTTTTACAACTAGAAAAAAAAMCAACACCCACTTCATTAAAATCCTAACTAAAAACAGAGGAGGCCATAGCAGCTGACTGTCTTAGATGTCAGTTGAGCTGGGACATTCAGCTTTAACCAGAAAGCTAATTAAGCCAATGTAAACAGGGGCAATGTCTGCAGTGAAGAAAGACCAACTGATTTCTATCCTTTCTTAAACAGCAGTTAACTCTGTTGATATCAATGGAATTACTTATATGTGTACTCATAAAAGAATTTTGCTCCATAACAGGAAATTTTCAGATGTGGAACCCTTATTAGCACATTCACATTTCAAATCCAGGTGCTCACTCTGGTTCGTAGATGCAGGTATCATGCACCTTTTCACTTTGATGCTGATTTGGACATCCAGATCAGAGGCATCTCCTACATCTATTAAGGAAACTTGAACAGATACCTGGATCAGAGGATCTATTGTGAGTCACTAGGTCAAAATCGATTCAATAGTACAATGATATAACCCCTTTTTACCTTGTATTTGGATAACTGGGCCTTCTTCTCATAGAGTTCACTTTTTGGCTCCGCTGGAACATGTAACATGGCTTGGTACTCCGTGACCCACTGTGTCTGTGCCTTGTACTTGTCTGAGAACTCCTTTGCCAGCTGAAGGCACTTCTCTGAAGTCATGTGCTCTTTCCTAATGGAGCCAGCCAGCTCTTCAAGCTGTTCCATATGATCTCCAATCTCTTTTCTTAACTGGTCAACTTCATTTTCTTCCATGTACTTTATAGCTCTCTCCCCCTTCTCACGGGCAGATTTCAGTAAACTGTGGCCTATGTCCATATCACTCAATAGCAGCTGTGAAGGAAGTGTTGGTTAATGGAAAATGTATGCAAACTCTTGCTTTTTTTTTTTTTTTTTTTTTTTTAATTCATTGTAGTTCTATTATCAGTCAGAGGTTAACTGTTTTTTTTTTTTAATTTTGCTAAGGGCACAGAAGGAATTACTAGGGAAATTGAATGGACTTTTCATTACAAAATTGCCTGGAGTTAAAGTGTGGTAAACTAGAAGGAAGCAGAAAAAGAAAATACTTCTGTTCTGCAGTGGGCTTGTGAAGATAAACATAGAAACTGAGGGCTATCAGAAGAGGATTCATACTCTAAATTCTGGAAGAGATGAAAGTTTTCTCTTAGCATATTATGTTTAAGCTGCAGGACGTATGAAAAACTCATCTACAACTCTGAGATGAAACATGAGTTTTACTACTGAGTTATTTCAATGAGGAGAAATAGGAAGCACTTCTTGCCACTGTGCATACTGATATAAAATATACATGACAGGATGCCTTGCGAGGGGAATTTATTGTAAGTCTTAACCTAAACCAAAACACACACAAACATGCCTTATGGAAGGATAGGATTATATTATTTAGGACTATTCATAACCTCAACAACCAAACTGTCATCTAATGTATATATGACATGAGAACAGAAGGTTTTATACTGGGTGGCCTTTATCTTATTTGCTTCTCTGGGCAAGGTGAAGTCAGAATTCTGAGCAGCTGTTCAGATGCATGTTAAAACATAGCCTCTTTTTGGCAAACAGAAACAAAAATTGCATTCAAGAAAGCTGTACCTCTAGTTTCTGCACTTTTCTCTCCATTGCTGTTTTATCAACCACGTCAAACTTGGCAATCGTATTTCTGAAGTTCTTGTTAGTAGCTCCATACCAGTTTGTGTAAGCACTAAAAGCCAGTTCTGACTCTTCCATAGAGCGTATTTCTTCTTCCAGAAATTTTATTTGCTCCTTCAAACAAATATGGAGGGTAGGGAGAGGAAACAAGAACCACCCAGATGTTTATCATTGTTATTGGCTAAAGATAGCTATAAATTGCTATTTATGAATAAAACCTSTTACACTAAGATTAAACACATAGGTTTTGAGTTCTTTCATATCTAATGGATAACTCCCACTGGGGTTATTGCATATAACAATCATTAATGTTAAAACTGAGTTAATACTAAACACTGAAAAGGTACTTATATTTTGAAATTTGAATTGTGACTTGTGACTATGGTACTATGAGACACTTACTACTTAAAGTGACATAAAGACTGTACCTTATCAATTCAAATTTCCCCCGTACCTATGTGTTTCAGTGATAACCTGAAAACATTTCCCTAGAGGCCATTCAGCATTCAAAACGTACTGAATTATGAATTTCTCTCCTGAAACTGCCAAAAAAGACAGTAACATCATCTGATTAACACTGAATGTTTTTGAAASGGCATTATCCCAATTATGGTTCTCTAATACATTTAGTCCAATGAAATCTACATGTATGTGTGTGTATATATATGAATATATATATGAATATTATATTATTGAGTCCACAGTAATGAATAAACTCTGATAAAGTCTAATTAAGAAAGTCTGTTTATATTCGCTTCTTAACTGACATTTTATGATGTTACAATGAATTAATTTTCGTTACTTACCAACACATGAAGAAGAAGAGTTTGGTAGCGAGATGTAAGCTGCGTAGCCTGGCTTCCCATTCTACTTGCAGTGAGACTTTCCTCTAGTATTTGCTGAGCCAATACCCCAACTTCCTCCACATCATCTTTGTAGACTGTAATTTCTTCATGCCATTTCTATGACAAAGACATTATCCAGCTTATATGACCGATTCAAACATCTTAAATATAACAGGAATTTATTTGTAACTAAGTCAGGAAATCATTGAAAAGGAAAAAAAAGTGGTTGTAAACATGGATTTACAACAGGAAAATAAAACAGAATCTGATGAAAGTTAACGTAACGAATATGCTGGAAGTTTTATCATACCATATGGACTTCATTTAATTATAATAGAGTCAATACTACTTTTTTCTTTTCCCCCAAAAAAATAATAGAAATGCAGCCTGCAGTTCCTATAAAATTTGTCTGATGTTTTAAAGGTGACTGTAAACCATAACCTTGAATCTCTTCAAATCTGCTTCCTGTGTTTATTCAGAACCATGTCTTCTCCTTACAGTGACTAAAGGAGAATTATTACATAAACACAGCAGAGTCTACACAACATAGTTGGTCACACTTTACTCTTGTTACAACATTAACACTTTCCCACTCCAGGACCAACCTTCATCCTCAGTTATGCTTTCATATACCACAGAACGTATGACTTCCAGTATGAGATTTCAACACTGGTATAGCCATACCTTTACCAGTAAAATGGGAGGAACCTGGACCCAGAAGGCACGAAGCTCTCTTGGATCCATCGTTCTAGGCACCACCTCAGAATAAATTGCAATGTTTCCTGTCATTTTCACAGTGCAACCAGGAACTGGTGTGGAAACCTCACATGGTATTTTGCTTAAGGAATGCCTTAACTATATTCTTTACCTTCATTTGTTGAAGCTGCATCTCCTTTGTTGCTCTACCAGACTGCCTCCCAGTCCTGATCGCAACTTTCTCCTCCAGATCTGTTAGCCAGTCATTAACCTTCTGAAATTTTTTCTCCATTAACCTCAGTCTGCTCACAGTGGCATTTAATTGGCTTCTTGCTTCAGAAAGCCTGTGCTGATAAACTTGCCAATCCTGCTGTAAGGATTCCAGGGCTCGGTCTTCTATCTGGGGAATGCCCCAGGGAATCACCTCCTCTCTGGCATGCACAGCAGCATTCAATAATGCGTGTCCTTCTGCACAGTGGACCTGCAGCTCCTGTAAAGGCACAATTATGGATACATACCCTACATTAACAGCTTTCATTCACACATGGCAAACAAAGCCCTGGTTCTACTTAACACAAAAGCAGTTACCTCACATTATCTAGATATTCCCTTTAGTTATCTATGGCTGGACACATATTACACTATCTCTAAGAACACCTATGACGGCATGCTCACTTACAAAGCAAACTGAGTGTCATTATTATCAACAAGTAAATTGGAAAAAATTCTTTCTCCTCCTGCTAAGTTTACCATCAGTTCTAAAACATTAGCTGCCTGAGCTGGCATGGAATGGATGCAAGCCATTCCGCAGAGTCTTAAATTCAAAACTTTCCAGCTGTGGCAAGCAGACTGTGAGACTGATTCTAAAATTGAATCTGTTTAAAAACAAGGAACAAGGTGAGGCTTCAGTCTTTTAAAATAAACACATTTTTATTTATCTATTTATTTTTACATATGTGTGAGATATCATTCCAAAACAATTCTTGATATGATACCCTATTCTGGACAACTGTGGCATTTTCATGCTTAACAGAACTTGATTAGAAAGTATGAAGGGATTCAATCTGATTAGAAAACATAACCAGGAAATTACCTTAACAAAGTACAGCTGTGTGTTGTCTTATATTTGAGATATATATTCAGATTTTCAAAATGGATTCAGCTTTTGTAAAGTAAACTACAATAACAAGACATATATGCAGAGTCCCTGATCATACAAAGACCTTCTCAGTATCCTGAATAAAGTAATAAATATTTCATAACTCAAATACAGTCCTTTTGCTAATTCAACAACAGGTATGAAAGTATTTTAAACTGGCTTAAGATCATAACTGGGAAATTACTGAAGTACTACAGGTTCACCCTTCACTGTCACTTAAGTGATTCAGTAATAGTCTTCCCACCTCACCATGGGAGCTAGCCTACRTGACTGGAACTGCCTGAAAGTAGATGCATCTGCACTGTAAGCAATAAAAGATGAAAACCCAATGAAAAGAATACTTTTGATATGCTATGAAACACAGGGAAAAGAAGAGGTAGGCCAACATCTAAAACAAATTCAGTATTTGCAAGAAAGCATTAGTATGCCTGGAGATTTCATTCAAGGCCTGACACTTCTTTCTGGAAATGAGTGACAATGTTTCCACTGACTTTATTGGAACCACTTTTGAGCAGCAAAGTACTTATACATAATGTGATTCCAAGCTGTTCTCGAGACAAAAAAGAGATGGAATTTTTGTCTGATAATTAATATTATTCTGTTATTTTACAAGTAGGTGGGTTTTTTTTTCTTTACTTAGGGTGTCAAACATTATGTACCTGTAAGTCTCGGAGTATTGCCTCCTGTTTCTGGGCATCACCATCGAGATGTGATAAACAGTCAAGTTTTTCCTGTTCCTTCTCCAGCCATTCTTCAAAGGTCTTCAGATTTCTTTGGTACTCTTGATGTAAGTTAAGCAGTCCTTCAGCTTTTGTTACCGCCTCCTGCTTGTTAAAATATTTACATATATGTATATATATCTTAGTGTATCATCAAACCAAGAAAACATAAACCCCAGACTTCCATCAAGGTGAAAAGTTTGTATCTGATGCTGAGCTTTCCTAGAATTCAAGAGTACTTGGATTCTGAGGATGGTTTGATCAATTACAGGGAAAGAGGGGGAAAATGTGGGGATACAGATACTTATCCTAAAAGATTCTTCACGTAAGTTTGTGACTTCTGGGATTTGAAGTTTTGATCTGGGATCACTTTTAAATAACACCTTAGTGTCTAATAACAAAAGACCTTCTTAACTTTTATACCGATTTAAATTTACTTTACTGAAGTGATTAATAAGAGTATGAGCTTAGAAATTGCATATTTTTTCTTCACATGAATTTTTTTGCCAATAGAATAATAATCTTCTATTAAGAGTATCTAGTATCTTTAGGTTTGAAGACTACCGAAGTCCTTTGCGGGCAGTTCCTACAGAGCACAGTGAGAAACAGACTGCTGTGTATGTGGGTGAGCGAGTTACAATAATTTCACAACCCAGAACTAAAATATTACCATATCTGGGGTGCAGCAGGAAAGGCGATATATATTAGSACTAGACTGGTCGTTCTAAGCACAAGAAAAGTATACCACATGTAATTCACATCCTCTGTGAAATGATGGGAACGGGGAATTGAGTTCGGATGGAGGCAAGACAGGCTGCACCCCAGGGCAGCAGGCTACATAAGAAGAAAAACACTTTCATAAACAGCAGCCATGAACCCACTGTCTGCTTTACCTATTTCTAACAGGTCTGGGTAGTGGGAGGAAAGAGGAAAAGAGGAGTGTTATCAATCTTTTACAAGGTCTGTCCACACCCAGTAGCAGGAAGAGGGAAAGAGACTAGCTCTCTTGACAGTTGGCTGCAGGGAATTACAGGTCTTAGTCTGCTCAGGCTTGGGTCACAAACCCTTGGGGAAGCTTGTCAGATTTCCCACCTGGCCAAAGGATTATTAAAGGATTTGACCATTCTTTACTTCCCAGCTATTTGCTTTGAACTTTGAATTTCTTTCTAAGGGTTGGATGTACTTTTGACACTTAACATCATCACCACAGTTCGGAGTGGGGAAGACCAAAGTCATCTGGGGTATTAGGTGGGAAGAGAAAGAAGGGATGCTTCTTGCTACATGAGGAAAGAGGTACAGAGCTCTTGCCTCTGTGAACTACCACCCATTTCTCATTGTTCCCATGCTGTTGCTCAAGCTCAGCAAATACAGGCAGTCTGTATAGCTTTGTGCATGAGAAAAAGGCAAAGGTTAGAGGATGCCCATGCTGAAAGTAATACTAGGTATTTGCTAGCGCTTCCCAGGACTTACTCATCTCTCTGGCAAACCTAAGTGAGTTCATTCACAGAAGGTCCAAAGAAAGACAGTGCATTGCATTCTTTGCAGTTGTGGAAGAGAGTACCACAAAACAGCGAATCACTTATGCCTTTGAAAAACTGAATTTTGGCCCTTTCCATAGGACAAAGACATCATTGAGACAACAAAGTTCAATTTTACTACATTGCTGTCAAGAAGAAAAGTTGCCTGTCTAAGCATACATTAGGAATTATTTAATTACCACAGAAGAATTTGGGTTAACTGGAGATAATCACCTAGCTTTAAATGTATCAGCAGGTCTTTTATTATTTCTTCTTTATCTTATAGCTTACATTAAAACCCATCTTTGCCTGTCTCTGCCCTAATCTCTTCCAGATCTACAGTATTAACATTTATCAGTAAATGTAGTACTCATCATGCTGGGTCTTTTGACATTAGAGTCAGTTTATTTGCTAATAAGGTTTGTGTTCAATAGTAAGCTTCTATAGTTGTCAACCATTTGTGAATTACCTGACTGACTGGTTGCATTTATTGCAAAACATACATTTATGCAAATCACAGATTCAGAGGTGCTTCCAACTTTTCAGTCACAGTGGGTAAAATCATGTCTGTGCTGAAGTCAATGGGACTTTTGACATGGAATTCCTCAGACTAGTCACCTGATGATTTTTTTCAGATTCAGATTTTTAGAACCTTTCTGAAAAGATCTGAAGCTCAGTGGCACAGGAAGACAGATTGATAAATCACACTAATAACTTTCTGTTACATTAAGTTACAGCTGTCCCCAAACTTTTACTCCACATTTAACTGTAAAATAAATGATCAATGAAAAGACTTTCTCCTYTTCCTTGTTGCCAGCAAAACAAGGGGGAGTGGTATCAAGAAAAACTGTACCCTTGTTCTGTCTTTGAGGAGCTTATACCGCTCCTGAAGATCCTGGAGTTCAAGCTGAGTGACATAATGCTCAGCCATCCCACTTCCTTTCACTTCAATCGTCTCCAACAGGCTGCTGTGACTCAACACCTCTTCACCGAGTAGCTGCAAAACAGAAAGAGAAGAACACATTTATGAATGGGCAGCATTAAAACAAGACTGCAGATTAATCTTGCGGTTATTCAGACTTTTTTGTTGCTTTTAAGGTGATACGGGTTTGTTGCTGGTTTGTTGTAAAGTAAACACACCTTTGCTTTGCTGAGGGCAGCTGCTTTTTCCCTCAGTTCAGCATATTGCCTTTCAGAAGCATTCATACTTGCTTCTACTTTATCCATCCAGCTGGAAAACTGACGAACATCATCCTGGTAACTGGTCCATTTGGAGAGAGCTCCTTCCAGTTGACTGTAATTTAAAAATACATATTTGTTGTGATAGTGGAGGTCCTCATGCTATTTAAGCAGTGAGATATAATCATCTACAGTTATTCTAGACTATATTTATAAGAAAGATATATCTCAAGCTAAGTAGTCTGAGACAGAGCTGTTAAAACCTACAGGTCTTAACTAGGAGCACTGTTTGGCTGATAAAGAGAAATTATGTTTTCCAAACTTGGAATACTAAGGAGGTCTGTAAACTATGTAGCTAGCTGACGTGTTCTAGCTTTAGTAAATAAAATGCAACTGAACGCATAAGAACCAGAATCAGAAATTTTCTGTCCCTTTGCATACATTCAAAAGTTGCTGCATTCTAATGTTTAATTACCTTTGTTGTTTTAAATTGAAATATTTGCAACTAGTGATGCTCCACTAATGAAGGCTGCATTTTTTCCCCTGTATTTCTTTATTCCATCACTTTCAGAATCACTACTGGACACTGCAATTACAGTACCTTCTGTGAAATGTTAGCAAGTGGAAAACCAGACAGGATCTAGACAGAACAACCATTAATGTCCACGGCAAGATCTTCTCATTTCCGAGAACAATTCAAGGCATCAAGTGCAACTCAAAGTAAAATTTACAACAACATTATGAACATGGAATCCACTTTTAAGAGTATATTGACAATAAGTGTTAACAAAGCTTAGATCCCTCACAGTTTCCTCCCCATTTTCTACTTCAAATGAATATGTCATTTAAGGCCTCTAGACCTGCAATGTTAGGCACATGCAGTCATTTTATATGAATTTGACTCTTGTAATAATAAAACTCTGGGAATTAACTTTTCAAAAATGTTGACAGTGCTTTATTGCTAAGCATCATTCTGCACCTCACACCCTTTTTACCTCTTGCACTGGATACAAGCAGACAGAAGAGAAGCCCAGCTGTCCTTCAGGGTTTGCAACTGCCGTTCAATCACTGGTACTCCCTCCAGAGAAGTATTTTGCAGAACAGATTCTCCTCTTGTCAGAACCATTTTCATTTGGATTTCTTTTTCTTGTTTCACTGCTAGCAGTCCCTAAAAAGTGAGCGGATATTATTCTACTTTTATCATTAACTGGGCATGAATATACTAACTGGCTTTACTGGAAAATGAGATGATCAAAATTAGCAGCTTGTACAAACAGTCAATTGGAAGAGGGACAGTGGGGTTCACAGCTGGGCCTCACAAGGAAAAAGTGACTTTCAAAGGGTAGGTTTAGGCCATTAAAAAAAAAAAAAATCTTAGTTGACAGGGAAGTTTTCATGGAATCTGTGCAGGTACTTACAGTGTATCAGAGGAGGTATTGTTGGGTGGAAAAGCTAACATTCCAAAGGGAATGTCATTTAAATGGAAAACAGGAGGATTCATTCATAGAGAAAACAAGATGTGATGACAAAGCTCTTCTACAGGGCTGAAATACAGTTCTACAACTCTGGGATTTATTTGCAACACAAAGGTACCAACATATAAACTCAGTAGACTATCAGCAACGTCAGCTTAGAGACTTCCGCTCCTGGAGCTGCACAGTTGCAAACTAACAGCTTCTAACACTACACAAAGTCATCAAAAGCCTGAAAGCATGAACGTGAAAGACTCAACAAACAAAAGGCAAAACATAATTTTAGTATTTTTCTACAATCTCTTGCTTTTTGAGGTATCCTTATAATTTTGAGGACTTGTCCATATTTTGGCCACAGCTCAAAATTTGAGACATCAATAATGTGAAAAGTACTGTTTTCTGAGTACTGCTCTTCAACATCTTATGTGAAGTGATATCAATAGATGCTGTTTTCTTAACTGTAGTCACCATTTCTAAAGCAAACAATTATAGGAAAAGCCATTCTGATTCATCTATATCACCTGTAAGATCTAGGAAATAATATATTAAAGTAACAGAAGTGAATATCCTACTTCTTCCATTTAACCTTCAGCAGCCACACAACATCTTTTGAGTTTTTTTAAGAATTTGCATATATGCAGTTTTCCATCTCATAAAGGTCCCTATATCCTTCTTAGAGAAAACTTCTAGTAATGCGCTCTTTCCTCTATAAAAAGAGTTATTTTTTAGTAAATTGAAAATCATTGTCTGAATGACAATAGTCGTTACACTAATATGCAGCAACTAACGTAAAGTATCCTATATTTGCATTCTTCTTACAGATCTAAAAAGAGCAGGTTTTGGAGTCTATTGTTTCCATACCTCTAGCTTTAACATCCGGCTGTCCAGAACACTCTTGTCTGCAGTGGGATGACAGTAGGAATCCAGCATGTGAATTGCATCGGCCACCCAGTCCTGGAGGTCCTTGACACTGTGTGAGAACTGCTGGTGCTCTGCTACAACCCTATCCATTCTGGAAACTTTCTCCTGCAATTCATACAGCAATTAGCACCAGTAGCTATTCAAAGGATTGCTTATGCCCCTTACCTACTTACGGACTTTAGAATGAGTTTGATAAACTATACTCAGAAATTCTCTTCATACATTGATAATTACAAGTACACTTACTTAAGCATGGAATGAATTTTGCATGCACACTCACAGACGAGTTGTCCAAACTTAATATACAAAGGAAAAATTCAGAAATGCATTTTTTTGTTTTCTAAATGTAAAGCTTCATCTAATTGTCTCCTCTCATCCAAAATAGATGAGAGTTTTCTGGTTTCACTTTTTCTTAAACTTCTGGTAAATCACACCTAAACTCCATTTCAGTGTTGCAACTGAAGATAACTTGTGAAATCTCTCAATGCACAAGACAGATTTAAGCCTGTGAAGCTATGCCACTGCAGCAACATTACTTTGTTGATACTTGGAAAAGAAAAACCTGTTTTCCTCAATGACTTCCATTGGTATAACCATTCTTCTGAAAAATCACTGACACATACAAACCAAAAATAAATGCTCAAGTTACATTGCTAAAAGGCCTGAGGTGAACAGGAATACAGAGCAGAGTGTATTTCACATGGTGACAGAAAACTAAAGTCAAGCCAGTGAAACAGGTTTAGGAAGTTACAGAGAGGGATCCTTCTCAAGCATCCATAGTTATCCAAAGAATATCAGGATTTCTCTCACAGACTCGATCATATGTATCCTCTGCCTCAGATTTCTTCTTCTCATCCTGACATCTCCTACAAGTTCTGTCCACATAAGCCAATGTTAGTAACTCATACACCTTTCCCTGTCTCATTTTGCAGTCATGAAAATTTATTATGGCCATGTATACAATTATTTTCAGTAAGTCATACAGCTCTAGCTATACTTCATAATTTTTATTTTCACAGAAAAAGTAGAAATTAGCAAACTAGCAATTTCCCAAATATAAATACTTTCTGAATTGAATTGTTATCCCATAACACACTTCCTATGCCCTTAATTATTCTCATTACTGTAGTAACTATAAGCCTAATTCAACATGAAGCCTCCTTCATGACTGGAACTTTGTGAAAAATAACAGTCCTAATAAGAMGACCTTCTTATCTGTTTACACAATAGAGATAGTAGAACTATTAAATGGTGAAGTGGGTCAAGCACCACTCAGCAAAACAGAGTTAGGTTAAACTCTCAATTCTTAGCCTGATGCTTTAGAGTTTGGCCTATGCCTCCCCTCAAACCTTCAAAAGGAAAAGCAGCCTAAGAGGTAATTTTTTTAAAAGACCAATCTATTAGTTTTAGATGAAGATGCTGACAATGCAAATAATTAATCATCATTATAGGATGCAATGAAGTAATAACGTTTCTGTATTCTGTATTTTCTAAAAAAAATAACTCCCCTAAGTTTGAGAAATACTTCTTTCAGGTGACACTTATTACAAAAATAAATGTCTTCAATGCTTGAAATAATCAAAATCAAACCTGATTACTGTATAATCAGGTAGGGTTTACTTTACTTATAATCAGGTGGGGTTTACTTTTTAATCAAAACACATTAAAAAAAAAAAAAACAACTGTTTTGCTGACAGTCCACGGAATTATCCAGGTCCTTACTTCCCACTCTTTAAAGCCAGTGTGAAAGACAAGATAGCTCAGACATACCACAGAGCTGACAAGACAACTGCAGTGTTTCACATTTCAGTCTGTCTTTTTCCCCACATACATGAAATGAACTCCTTAAAAGCATATACACTGAGTGCGTTACCTTTGTCAGATTGCTTAGAGTAAGATATTGAGAAGACAACTGAGACACTCTGCGCATAAAGCTTTTGCTGACAGCTTGCTCTTCCCACAGCTGCTGAGCTTTCTCTTTTAGCCTGTTGAGCTGATGCTCGTGGCAGCTTATTTCCTCAAGGACAGACTGTAAAGCACAAGCACGTTAATATTAAGAGTGGGTGCAAGAAAGCAGGAAATAGAGAAACATGAAGGCCCCATGAAAAATAGAAGTGACATATGGCAAGCTTGCTGAGAAAGGCACACCATACGGCTACAGCAATGAAGCAGCATGTCATAAGAAATGTGGAGATGCAAAACCTGATGGAACGGGATCATCAACAGCAACCCTTGAAAACAGTTCTCATCTTATTTAGAGGTCAGGATGCTAGAATTATCAAGCTTTTGTAAGGCATCAATGAGGCCAGGAGGATGGGACAGGAAAGTCAGGCTGTGTTAAAAAGGCTTAGAAGAAGTCACCTGCATCTTTTGCTGTTCTCTCCTCTTAGAAGGAAGATCATGGAGCCGACTGCTACTTCCTTGTACCATCCTCTCAGTTGTGGTCAGCCACTCTTGCAGAGGCTCAGCAGTTGCTTCGAAGTCCTTCATCTGGATCTTTAAGTTCTGGGAAGACATGCACAATTCTGTCAACAGTCCCACTGCACTGGGCATAACTGTAATGCACAACACACAGATGAAGCACACAAAAAGGATATACAATTGCAGCCAAATGCTACATAACTCRTCAAAATAAATTACACCAGCATTGCTCCTTCCCATCCCACAGACAGACACTGAAAGAAAAGTCTGAGAGAGCACCTCTTTAAGAGGCAAAATAGAGAMAACAACGTAGGATATGTCTACACAGTTGAGGGGAGGCTGAAGCAAATTTCCTTTGAACTGAAGGCTTCACAGGTCTTATGAGTTTGACTCAATGTAAGTCTAACTCACACAGCTACGGCAGTCTGAAGAAAGGCTAATTTGGGATAAGAGTTACCTAACATCTGACTGCAGTCATTCACACTGCACCCCTCCTTAAATGGGCTGCCACTCTTCCTAGGTGATGTATGACTAAGTTCAACCCAAACCTGGGGATCATTTCCGATTATATTCTTTTTTTAGTGTAAAATGTTGGTTATAAAAACCTGTGCGTAAGTGCATATGTAGGCTTTCCTTCAGTGCCTGCATATTTTTCTTCTAGGCTAATTCTGCATGATTAAAAAAAAGAGCATCCAAAATAATTCATATGGAATAGAAACCTGAACAGCATAGTTCCTGTGCCCTAGTTGTTTTATTTTTTTTTCCCCAGACTGATTTAGTTTTCTTTTTAGCTATAGCCTTATCACTTAAATTAAACATCAGAATGAAAAACTAAGCCTATGAGACTGAAAAATACTTGGCTCAAGAAGATTAACCTCTAAGGACATCATCTTTACGCAGCAACCCTGCAAAAAAGAAAGGTAAGTCCTTGCTACCTGAGAATTTTTTTTGAAAGGCTTTCCTACACAATGTCTTAAATGTATTTAAACTTCTCAGCTGACTAGGCAGCATTGGTTTGAAACAGGAATGCCTAGGAACTTTAATTCTCCTATGCTGTGCAGGGGATTCCAGCTAAGACCTTTTGACCGTAAAACCTATGACATTATGTTTTTAAGATATTCAGCTTCTGTGCTGGTTGAATTGTGAGTTCTGAACAGAGAAAGGCATTTTAAAAGTTGCTCACATAGATAATTACTTTTCACCAGTTTGCAATAAGAGAGACAACATTTACCCACTGTACTGGACTGTTCAATCAGCAACAGTGTCAGAAATCTGTGCTAAAACAGTCCTTAAAAAAGAAAATGTGTTTTAGTAATCCAGTACATTTGGTGAGACACATGTTAATGAATTTGAGCAACTGCTGTCTTTGCTACCTTCAGTTACTCTGGACAACACCCTTCTGCATGAAACACCCCACTTAAATCAAAGTGGAATCAGGTCGTAAGGACATAAGTAAACAAAAGTAAAATGTAAGTGGAAGAATGAGACTTCTTGAAAACAGCTATTTATTAGTTCTGTCACAAAATAAGCACTTACAGCTATATATGAAATCTAAACTGTGCTGTTTGAAACAAAAAGCAAATAGGAAATTTAGATCCAATCTTTTCCCACCAAGACTGGTTCAATACCTCCAACGCAGATTCCTTCTGTTGGAGGGTGGTGATAAAATTTTTCCAATCTTCTTTAGCGGTAGCAGATTTGTCCCGGATAACTTTAGCCTTTTCCTTTGGTAAAACAGAGCACAGCAGTTCTCCTTTGGATGCTACCAGGTTTAGTTTTTGTTGCCCATTCTCACTTTCCGATAAGAATTCCTAAAAATAGTAATAACAGAAGCTAATTGGTGAACTTTGGGTCCCAGTAAAGTTCAATGGCAAATTCCCAGAAAATTTAACAGGGATAAGAGTTTATTGTTTCTGCTTGTTAACATGCTAACTCATCTTTCGGTACATTCCATTTTAATATCATTCATATTTATGAGATTTAATATCATTCATATTTATAGAAATTTCATATTATAAAGGCTTCTTAATCCAGAAGTGCCATGCATCTAAATAATGTATATATTAAGACTCTAGGATTACCTCTATGTTCTGCATTTCATGAGACAATTACTGGTCATTTAGTTGGATATTGCACTTCTTTAAATCTCCACAGTACAGAAAGTGGTAACAGCTTCATTTCAGGGAACCAGCATCCTGGCACAGGTAACAGCAGGAGCCGGGGCCCACTCTGAGGCATGCACAGGAGGACTGAAGCCCTGCCCCCGGGTGACAACCACACCGGACTTCCAGCAAGCATGTAGGGGTGTGAGCTGATGCTTAGACCCTGAGCAATGTCTAAGCTGTGTGATTTATCCCTCTGCATCCTTAATTTACCTTCTCTGTTTGAAAGTATTTTTCTTCCCCGAAATCTTGCACAATGCTGGTGTTCAAGAAGTGTATGGAAAAATGCATGTGCAAGAATTATACAGAAATGTCAAGAAACAGACAGATTTTTAAATTCCAGTGTACTGGGATAACATTCTTATAACTTGTAATTATTAAAAGACTTCATGAGCATTTAGGACTCAAAGGAATTTAACAGTCTTAAATACCAATATTTTAAACTGTTACTATCATTATTATGTGATACACAAATAGTTTTATATCCATAATCATAAAGCTACATCCACATTCAGAAGTAACAGGCTTGATACAGAAGTTACTGAATCAGGTTCTGATTCTGTGTTACACTAGAGGTTTTAGTAGAGAATGCAAAGAGTCTGTTAGCTTTGAGATACTTGGTTCAAGTTCTGGCTATATTAAAATCAAAGATATAATTGCCTTGTGACTTAATGATGTCAAATGTGCTAACAGACAGAACATTAGCTTTTAACAAAAATAAAATTTTAAGTTTATACAGGTTACCAAGACATCTCTATAAGTCCTAAAGCAGTTACTGCATGTCAAAAAAAGTTTATTTCACCTAAAGTAGCTTACAGGGAGGAGGAAAACAAAGTAAGGTCTGCAGTGACAAAGAAAAAAAATCTTACCACTGTTAAAAAAAACCCCACCTTGCTAAAACTCTTATATTTAATGTCAAGAACTACTAGAATTTTTTCCCCTGATATCTCCTCCAAACATATTCTCATTTTGGGGTAGTCAAAGATTTGATATATTAACACAGTATTGCTTACATTTTTAAGTAAATCATTTAAGAAAGGGAAAGTGAATTTACCAAAAGGAGGAGGAAGTGATCTGGGTTTTGGTATTTTCTGAGAAATTGATATGGATTTCTTATGTTACACTATCTAACTGAAGGTTTAACAGTCCCATTATGTAATTCTCATTTTGCTATTTTCAGTTAAAATTATACTTACATACTATTCATAAAAGTATTTCTTTCACTTGCTTTATTAAAATAAACTTTTGATTGGCATTCCTTTCCACAGAGTTAGGGCTTGTTTTAGCTTTCTGTGAAAAATATATTTTTTAAATGCCTGCTCGTACTGCATACATTTTAACTCTGTTCTTCCAYTATAAGGGCTCTACTTTCATATATGAGGAAAAATATTTACATAAATTTGGAATAATTCCAGGTACTACGTCCCTATTCTGTTATCACTCTGATTTTACAGTACTCTCCTACTTTAAAAACATTTTTTTTTCCTATTGTAAAAAAGAAACAACCAAGGAAAACTACTGTGAGAGGCAATGACTACACACAAACTGTAGCCCCAAAATTAAACTAAACAAACTAGATTAAACAAAGAAAAAATAAGTGTTTATTTCCTTGCAATTAGTCACCTTTAGTGTTGACAATAACAACATTAGCAAAAAATAGTAATTAACCAAACAATTCAATCTGAGCTTTATATGAAACTGATTGGTTCTCCCTTAGACTAATATTTTTCTGCTATAGAGTTACCTGTATTTTCTGCAGACTTGCTGAAGCTTCACTGATATTTTGAGGCACATCAAAGCATTTGGCGGTGGTGACTTTTGCATTGACCAGCCACTGCTGGAAGTCCCTGAAAGCCGTCCGAAATCTTTGCTGCAAGATCTGCTCTTTGCTTTGACATCCTTTTGAAGCTTGCAGGCAGAGGCTGGGTTTATCACATCAGGGAAGCAGAAGAGAGCGAGGGAGGGAGGGAGGAAAGGCAGGACTCTGTTAGGTGACAATGCTATTACTTAGTTCTCTGAAATACAATGGTAAGGTTAGGTTAACGTTAGAAGTGATCATTCTGGGTCTTCACACCCTTCTTCTGCAGCTACAGAAGCCAAAAGCTATAACCCCCTGCAAGAGACAACAGAATCTTGTGTCTGAAATGCAGGTGTCATACTCCCAAGTAAATCAGCTAGAGTGACCTGAGGGAAAGCAAACAAGCAAATGCTAGCTCCCTTCTTTAAGGGAACCAGCTAGGCAAAAAAGAGTAAACTGAAGGACAAAATTAAGAAAAAGATCTCAAATAGCTGGTATAGCTTGTTCCTCGAGGCTTCAGACAAATAAGCCATAGTACTATCTCACAGTTTCTTTCAAGGATTCCTCCTGTAATAGGTCAGGTGTGGATATACATTAGTTTCAGCTGAGTTTAGTGGCACAGCCTGGCTTTTAGAGAAAAAAAAAAATTGCTACTTTTTACAACCGCTATTGACACCAAAATCAAAATAATCATTCTAACTGTTGTATACCTCTGTTTCTAATTCTAAAATTCTAATTAATTGTTCCCTAAAAGCCAGCTCACCCTCCCCCCCCCCATACCCAATTTATTATTATAAACAAGATGAATGTGTACCTGTTATACTCCTTAATCAACCCTGAAACTTTCGAAGAATGAGTACTCAAATCTCTGGAAAATCTACAAAGATCATTTAACTGAGTTTTGATCTCATCTGTCATATGTTCAGACTTTACCAGATCATCCAATGTTTCCTGTTAAAACAAAACAAATAAATTAACAATATTGGAGAGTAAACAAAAAAAAAATGTTTTGAATCAAAATCTATCAGAATTTAAATTCAACTTCATTTATGTTCTCTGCATGTTTCCTGTCAAGAGTATTTTAGCAGTCAAACCTACAGAAGCTTATTTGAAATTATGAGCTTCTAGAGACCAAATTTCTGGAAGCTTCAACTTTCTTAGCTCAAAATGTTCTCAAAGAACAGTTTAATATATAAATTTCATTTTAATAAATGAGCTATGGTATCGTCAGCTGTATACATATAAAAGTACATACAATTAGGGAATAGCAAATAATATATGTTTATACAAATATAATTAGCCTGTTGGCTTGAGTTTAACATGTTCAATGAAAACTGTTTTGAGCTGTATCCAAAAAATTAATTTATGCACAAAGCTTTTAACAGCTTCAACTCTTTCACAGAGGGCTTCATAATATAAAAGTACAGCTGCTCACAATCCTGTGAGAGTAAATGGGTTACTGCCTGTCATTGCTGCACTGGAAAGACTCTTGCTTTGAAGACAGCTAAGCTAACAGAAAAAACGCTTTTGCTGGCTTAGCTTACGTCACTGGGAGAGGTGTGATAACCACTCCAACAAAAACAGTCCGTGTTGGCATCCACAGCATCTCCACTGCAGAATCCCGCCAGCTACTGCAGCGTAATGAGCAGTGCAGACTTGGCTCCTTGTCTCACTAGAAACTAAATTCTTCAAGTATTCCTCTTAAACTACCAGGGAGGAAAGACAATCTTCTAGCTAGTTACATTCACCACGGCAGAGGTTCTGCAGTGCAGGCAGGCCACAGTGTTTGGCACATATAGATTAGTTTGGCTAAATCTAAGTGCCATTCTGGAAGAAATGTACAATATTAACTTAAAAAACAGATCACATGGAAGTGAAGACAGATTTGAACAGGGACATGGAAGTGGGACAAGGAAGTCCCCAAATCATGTTTCTGAATATATATAAAAAAAAGGATGATTGAAAATATACATACTAAACAGTTTGTAATAATCCATCAGCACAAAATTGAATGTTCAGGAAAGATACAAATGATGTACATGAAAATATATGCAGAAGGTTTTCAGAATATCACAATCTACATTACAGAGATAAAAATGCTCACTGAGTAGATTTTTCACTGTAAAGTATTAACTAACTCTGCAATAAACAGATATCCCTTTATGTAAATGACAAGTAAAAAGAAATATTAGCAAATGTCTAGCAAGCCAATCAAAGGACTTACTAAGAACAGCAAATGGACAAAAGCCCGGAATTCAGCTCATGTGCCTGCTGCCCACAAGCAACTTCACGCTTGCTTCATATACCTTTTCCTGATAAAGTCTGTAGAGCTGTGAAATGAACTTTTTAAGATCTATATCACGCATTTCTGAGCAAGTAAAAAAAAAAATGAGATATATATTGCTTCTTTGTGATACCTGAACTGCCAGGAAGAAAAAACACAACCATCCATTTTGAGAAAAATAAAACTACAAGCATGTGTTGGCTATGCATAACAGTGGCTTAGACCATAATCACAGCTTGATTATATTAACATTACTGAAATCTGTTTGCATTAATAGCTCACAGGGAAGCCCTGTAAAATAAAGTCTAGAGACATTTCAGATGTATTATGTGTATAAACTTCCATGTGTTCTTGTGAGTATGAAAAAACATTTTGCTACAGCAGATTTTCAAGACTCCTCTGATTTACATTATTCATGCTCCTATTATGGACTTTATGTGCTTTGAGTCACTCGTACACCAAAAATCTGTCCAACCATAATTAAAAGATACTTGAAGTAGTCTCACTGCCAGTTTGTTTTGATGCCATGTAAAGTAGCATTTGAATTAAGTAATTGTGTAATAGCAATGATGCTTAGAAAAAAATGTAAACTAACTACTTTTTGTTTATCTTACCTTATGTTAAACTACACACAGGGCTTTTTTTGAAAGCATTAGGAATAACAACACAACGGCCCTTACTTAAACACAGGATGTCACAAATTGTGTAGGGCAGGAATCACCATAATGAAATACTAACAGCTTTTTTTTTTTTTTGGTAAAGAAAACATGTCCTAAGAGTAGCACAGGGTTAGAATTGCCTGTTTTCAATGAATTTTTTCAGTTTCAAATAACCTACCTCAATAACTACTAAAAGATTATTCTGATGACACACAGTCTTAGGCACAACCTATTAACAAACAGGAACATTAACTTGCAAAACAGGGTACATTTAACTACGTCATTTTTCCATACAGAAACACTGATAGCACTGTTGCAGCCACTTGGATTTAATTTTGAACCTGAAAGTTACCAAAATAATTTGCTGAATTCCAAGTGCGAGATCTGTTGCTCATATGTTGCACATACCTAAAGGAACAGAGCTTGAGTATAACAGAATAACAGAATGAGTTTGCTAATTCTGAGAATTAGGAAATGCATTTTTAATTCGTGGCCTTGGCTTACATGGCAACAGAATCACTGTGAGACAATGGAAATGGAAAGCTGCAGTGCTATTTTACGTTCACAATAGGACCTATCCCTGGGGTCCAGAAATTGAAGGATTACAGTCACAGTTCCTCTAACTATAAATAAAATTACACAGTAGGGCTGTACATAGTAAGTCTTGAGATTCCTCTGCATTTTCCTCACTAGCCAAAGTTTACAACTGTCTAATCTAAATAAGGTGTTGTTACATAGAGCCACAGTACATACATGGTATATACACTACTAATAAAAGCAATATCCTTTGGATTTAGTACTTCTCCATTTATAAATTAAAAACTGTCTGGTAATTGTTGCTGTATGTTGATGACAATTCCATGTCTTCCTTTCCGTTTTAAAAACATAYGAACACGGAAGACACTGCGTATTGGTCCCCTTATTTGCTCCAACGCAATGTCAGCTTTGTTACTCCTACAAATATGTACTGGCACTCAAGCAAGCAGGTTCCATAAATCTGTGTCAGGGAATTCTCTGAAAGGGGAAGCCACAGAAATAACTTGGCACAGGCATCGGAGGAGGAGATTTATAATCTCAGTTCAAAGAGAAGGTGTTCTGGAGTTTTTTGAATATTTCTTCAGCCAAGGGGTCAGAAAACAGGCATCAGACACCTCTCTCTCTTTACTGAAACAGCTTTATTGCAGCACTACCCCGAAAGGGAAATACTCTGTATCTTTTCTCAACATCTGTGATTCACAGTAGTCGAGATACATACAAACATATATCTTGATTGTTGTGAAAATATACGTATATTTATATATAATGTGTGTGTGCGATACATACGCGTGGCGTTTTTTGCTAGAAGACAATCGGGAACAGAAGCAACCTCTCTACTTCTCTAAATTCCACTGCATTCCATAGCAAAGCAATTAGCAAGTATACTGGTTTGCAGTATAACTTCTTTAAATATTGGACAAGATCTCAACGTGCATAATGTGAAGGATATTTCAAGAAATGGAAAGTATAAGCTCAATACACTCCTGACAATAAGTAAGAAATGGCTCCAGCTGCTACTTGGCTTTTAGGAAATGCTTCTCATTTCCCTGGTCAAGTGCTACTCTGGCTTGAAACACTGAGTGACTCGGAAGAGAAGTTGAGAGCTGGTGTGCTAGCTCCTTCACTTTCTCAGAGGCGAGCCCCGTTTTTAACATCCAAGTTCCAGGGAGCATTTGCTAAGCCTTGTACAGCAGAGGCCAGGGAGAAAAACGTCTTCTGTAAACACTGCTTGCTACAATTACGGTTACAAGAAAAGTTTGGAAAGTTGGGATTTCGTAGAAATACTCTTCACAAATACATTTTATTACTTTCTACTTGGCAGCCCCGCGTGGCAGAAGTTTTCTGCCCACAGTGGCTGTACATTTGCAATCGAAAAACTGCTAGGAAAAGAGATGTGACCTTACTTTCTCCTTGCGCCAGCTTTCCACGACCTCGGCGTCGGTGTGCCGGCTGTCGCGGGGGGCCAGGCTCTGCGACCAGCCGGCCAGCAGCCCGCCGAACCGCTGCACGGCCTCCTCCAGCTGCCCGACCCGCGCCGCGAACTCCCGCTCCGAGAGGGCCATCTGGCTCAGCACGTCCCGCAGGCTGCTTTGGCTCCGGAAGGCGCTCTCTTCCCACTGCTTCCAGTCCGACCGCAGGGCCTGCATCTCGGCGGCCAGCAGCTGGCACCCGCCGGCGGCCGTGCTGCGCTTGGCGGCGGGAGCCAGCGTCTCCACTCGGCCGAGGCGGCCCGCGCCCACCCGGCGGGACTCCACCAGCTCCTGCGAGGCGACATTGCCATGGTAACCGGCAGGGCCGCCGCCGCCGCCGCCGCCGGGAAGGGGGGTCCGCCCCCCCCTTCCCGGCAGCCGGGGGCACGACGCCGCCGGAGGACGGGTGAGAAGGCGGCACGGTCAAGAGAGAGTGCCGGCTTCCCGCTGATGAAGGAGCGACTCTGAAACTGTCATAAGCTCAGGGGAGAAAGAACTTCTAGATACCGAAAATACTGTTTAGGTTAGGATGTGGAAAGTAACAACTTTGTTGTGCTCTGTTACGTGAGAAACACTGGTAGGTAGCTGCTCATAGCAGTTTTAAAAACACAACTGTGCTGCTCAGAAAAGCGCTTTGCAGCCTACCCGTGATGTGCCATAATTGGTTGCACATGTCTTGTTTTTTCTTTTTTTTTTTTTTTTTTCAGAAGTGAATTCTTTCTACAGTGTCCTGTTTCAATCTCACACATGCTACAAGGGAATTTTGGGAGTTTTCAATTTAAGAAGCTGGAGAATATAAATATCATCCCAAACACTGCATGCCGGAGTAGTGTTATTTATTCTCTTGTTAGTCCTACACGCTAGAAACTACTATCTCCTCCCTTCCCTGTTTTATACATGTGGAGTTTGAGCATAAAGGAGACTGAAAACTATCCAAGAGAGTACAACAAATCTGTAATTTGATCTCGGGTAGCCTGAATCTTCATCTAGTAGTCTGTTCACTGGCCCACTCTCTGGTGTTTAGGAGCAGAGTAAAATGTTGCTAGTGTGAGTATCTGAACGTAAACATCAGGCACAAGCAAAACATGCAGTCTGCTTTAATGTTGCATTCAGGAATATGTAACTTGCTTAGGCACTCAAATGCCTAGGAATCGATGCCAGGGTAAGGAGGAGAGTATACACAGGGAGGCAACTCACACATTTCTACCGTGTTTGGGGAGAGCAATCCTTGCACTGCTTTATGCATGTCCATTTCATGCAAATCAGGAAAGGTTGTTTCTGACTTTGATTCAGACAACTCGGCTCATGGAGAAAACATGTTTGGGGATGAGGACAGAGCAGTATTCATTAATTGGCTAAGCCACATTCTGCTGTGATGCCACGGGGCTTCCGCTCCTGCAAATTGCTTCCATGTGTGCTGTAGCTAACTCAGRTCTGACTGTACTTTTATTCCATCAATTTAATATGGAAAGGGAGGCGAAAACAAAATATAGCTTAGAAAGCCCACTTTCAGCTCACTGAAATGCAATCACTATGTCAAATACACAAAGAGCAAGATCCCACAACTTTTTGGCTCTGGCCTATTTTAGAGCATAGGGTCTGAATTGCAGATGAAATCATGAAAGCTAACTTATCTTACATTGATTTTGGCCAGCTTTTTCTGTATGGTTGATGTATCTCCAGATGCATCTGACCAGCGGTGCAGCTCTTCCTTTGCAGAATGGAGCCAGTCTGTGAATTCATGCACAGCATCAAGGTATAGCAAATGATCCTTCACAATATCTTCTACTTTCCTCATTTTCTCCTATCATTCAGATGAAAAAAGAAAGACCATTAAAGTGCTTAAATACCTTCCTGGCTTTTAGCATGCAGTGGTATAGAGTGCTGGTCTGACTCTACAGCATCCATTTGAATGCTGAATAGAGCACAGCTTATAGCAGCAGAACACAGTGCTACACTGCACAAGGTTTGGTTTAGGTTGGTCTGGACAGGTGTGTTCTGGAGGAGCAAAAGATGAAGAAGCCGTCTGAAAATATATGCAAAAAATGTACTTTTAACACATCCTTTAACACAAAATGTATTGTTTAATAGAAGTCAAAGCTGCAGCTGTGTAACTGAGGCACGCTTTTCCCAATACCCCCTGGAGAGGGTCTTACAGATCACCCATGAGTGCCCCGATGGAGCAGCATGCTCTTATTTAGAAGAACCAAGTCTCTATAAATGCTAAGCAGAGTCAGAGAGATGTCCCACACAAAGACCACAAAGGAGGACTTCTGCTGTTCAAAAGTGCAAAAGGTTCTTATGGTGCTGAATCCCATTTTAACCATCAGATTAGAAGTGGTGGCTGTCCCTGGCCACCTGCCTTGCAGCCCTGGAGGACGCTTTCCCTGACACAGACATACGACAGCTTCATGGCTCCATCTTAGCTTTTCAATGTAAGCTTAAAGTGGGGCCAGCTTACCTTACTAGGAAAAGGTGAAATAGTGTACTGTCTTTGGTCTGACTGAGTAGATTTGTTCTTGTATTCTTGTGAGCTAACACTCAGGAATGTTTATCAAAACTAACCAAAAGCAAACTGAGCTAATCAAATAGCTTTTTTACTCCTGTGTGGATACTCTAATCTAGATCTAAGTGTCCTTAAACCAGTTTAAAACTAAACCACTTATGAATTAAACTCCAGTTACTTTTAATTTTGAATAACTCAACTTTCAACTAATGCTTTTAAAGATTAAGTTAGATTAATAAACTCTACTCTTCCCCCTGAAAATAATCATCAGAATTTCTCAGAATGTGTCAGACCAACTAGACAATGGATGGTTACTAGCTAAACAAAGATGACCTAAAGCAAATCCTCAAAGTTTTTACATCTTAATGCATTTTATGCAACAACAGAGTAAGAAAATGCCCTGTCCTGGTTTTGGCTGGGATAGAATTAATTTTCTTTCTAGTAGTTGGTATAGTGCTATGTTTTGGATTTAGTATAAGAAGAATGTTGATAACACACTAATGTTTTTAGTTGTTGCTAGGTAGTCTACTTCTCAAGAACTTTTCAGCTTCACATGCTCTGTGAGGTGCACAAGAAGCTGGGAGGGAGCATAGCCGGGACAGCTAGGCCAGCTGGCCAATGGAGTATTCCATACCATATGACGTCATGCTCAGCATACAAGGCTGGGGGAAGAAGAAGGAAGTGGAGGACATTCAGAGTGATGGCGCTTGTCTTCCCAAGTAAYTGTTACACATGATGGAGCCCTGCTTTCCTGGAGATGACTGAACACCTGCCTGCCCATGGGAAGTAGTGAAGGAATTCCTTGTTTTGCTTTGCTTGTGTGCGCGACTTTTGCTTTCCCTATTAAACTGTCTTTATCTCAACCCACACCAAAATAGAGCACCAGTAGCGGGGGAGAGTGGAGGCAAAGTGCAACTTCAGTTGATCTCTTCTGGTGGCAATGGCTTCTACCTGTTGCAGTCAGTGCTGTTCTCCCAAGGGAAAGACTGCAAAGCTGTCTTTCTTGCTTAAGAAATTAAATTTATAGATACACATTGATTTTAGGAGAACACTGCCATGCTCACTTATGATACTTTTTTCACACAAGTTTAAAAGCATTGTGTTGAGAGAGTCATTAATCTTTGTATTGCTCCAGATTTAATGCCACTGAAAGAAGTAGACTTATATGAAGATGAAACTGCACTGATTCTCTAGAAACCAGGTTCATAGCTTACTATATTCATTAAAAAAAAGAGAGAAGTTCATCATAAAAACAAAAGCGTGTGTGAATAGATGGTAATTACAGACTAGATACATCTGAGAGGGCTGTAATATCTATGGTCTATGTTCAAAGCAATAAAGCAATGACAGTAATAGTATATCTTATCCCACAAATAAAAAAAAACAAATCCAAACACAAACTGCATGATTCCACATAATGACTTTCCTTTATCAAGTTTAGTAAGAAAAATGCATATTTTTACTAAAGAAGTAAATTCATATGCCCTGGATTTAACATTTTTCCTAACAGATAATTTGTTAGGTCTTCCACTTATTTTTTTACTTTGGTAATCTTTTTTAGATAGACTATTGATTAATTACCTACAGGCCATCAGCTCTATTCTCAATACATGAAAACTCAGATCACACTTCCACCAGATTACTGAATTTATATACAGTGTTTACTTCAATCTCACACTAGCCTGTTGTTATGTGGCCTCTTCCTGATGCAAACTTTCCCATTAGCTTAGAACGTGGAGGTTGTTAAGTCAGCGCTAGTGTCACTGWCATGATCTGGTTGGCAGGTCTCAGTGAGCTCATGTATCTTTCCTTAGAAACAAACAGAATACCTGTATAGCATGTGCAGTGCTTAGTGGCTTGAAGCACCACAAAATATGGACGTATATCGTTCTGACAATAGGATTTCTCTTTCTGACAATACGTTTTATTCCCTTTCTAGGTAAAAAAAAAAGTGCTAGGAATGAATGAAAAAGAATTAGATGAAAATAAATCTGGAAGAATGTCAGAAATATTGTTGTATATATGAAACTAGAAAGAAAATATATGCCCTACACTCTTCAAAAATCATAACCATACCAATTACCATTCCCAACAACTTTTTTGCATTCCAGTGAACTTTAGTAAACTACAGCCAACTTTTTTGTTAGACTCAACCACAACAAGAGGCAAGACTATTCAAACACAGTCAATTCTTTAGTTACTAAAAAATTATGAAAATAAAAATTTTAGCCTTATATACAGATATCTAAACATTTTACTTGAAATGGAGACCTTTGCCTTTATCTTACCTTGGCTACAGTTGTGATGTCATTAAACTGTGTTTTTAGTTCTTCTTGAGCTGCTTCTCCAAAAGAATCATCCTTTGTTTTTTCATACAGTTCCACAGCTTTTTCAATGAGTTGCTGTAAATCACCAGAGTGATCCTCTATCTCAGAAACAATAGCCTGGAAGTGGTCCAGCTGAGCAAACTTCTCCTTCAGACCAATCTGTGGTTCTAAAGGCTGTTCCACTTTGTGATCCAATTTCTCTAACCACTGCTCCAGCTGGTTTTTCCTTTCCAGATATTCATTCCACTGGCTAATGACAGACTCTAGGCAGCTTACATGAAAAGAAACAGACACAGTACAGATAAGAACTTTTGAAAGGTCTGAAAAAAAAGAGCCTGCTTATACCTTAACTGTTACACTGTCTGTAGCCATGTATAATATGTCTAGAATATTCTTTTTCCCCCATCTTGCTTTAGTTTTCTATGTCAACTTACAGCCAAGCTATTCTAGAATTTCTGTGTTCTTTGGGCTACTACACATAACCTGATACAACTGCTTCCCTATCACAGGTTACATGAGCAATCTGTCTGTCTCGGACTAATGAAAAGCACATTTCAGAGTCTGTCCAGCAAAGTAAAATACAGAGCATTACTGGAGTTCTTTACGATCAGAGAAATAAAATGTACAGCAGCCTATGAAATTATTGACAATTAAAGAGATATTCTGGCAAGTTTTGGAAGAACAAATCAATTCTATATAGTTCCATTTACAATTTATAAGAAATACTCTCTTCTGTTATATATTGCTCCTCCTAGCAGACCACCAGATTTCTCTGGGATTTGTGTTGAGGAATGTAATTCTCATTCCACTGGACTTAATGACAGACATGAGTGTGGTAAGGATTTCATTCAAAAGGTAACAGTCTAGCCTAATCTAAGTAATATTTTATGACAAAAATTGGGTGAAATTAGAGTGAAATACTAAAGGCAGCCCATTATAATTTTCTACATATAATTGTATTACTATTTTGGAATAAGTAAGAAAGTGGCACCACTTTCAATTTAAAAGCTCCAATTTACCTATATCATGGCTCCCACCACTGACAGCTGATATTTAGGACCCCGATACCCTAGCATTCAGATTATCTAAAATACAGATCTATGACCCTTCTGATGCAGATCTATGAGTTTTCTGATGCAGGGAAAACTGTGTTTTCATTAGAGAACTAAGGAAGTAGGATCATGTAGAAGTTTGCTAAGGGCCCATTTCTAACCTGTAATGACTGGGATGTTGGAGCAGAGAGTGCTTGTAAAACCCACAGAAGAAAGCAACCAGGGAGCAGCTGCAGCTAGTTGGATGACAGGATTTAAATGTCAGATGTTCTTAAAAGAAATTTTAAAAAGTTGGAATTTGATGATGAAAATAATGCTTTACTTAGGAGGAGAAATTGGGTACACAAATAGAAAACTGGGCATAACTGCCTAGGCTTAGTACTCTGGAAAAGGATTTGGAGATAGTACTGGATAAAGAAGTAAACAAAATTCAACAATATGATACTATTGCAAAGAAAGGAAAACCTCATTCTGGAGTGGATTAAGAAGAGTGTTGTATGAAGGAAATGGAAAGTACTGATACTCTATTCAGAATTAATAAGGTCCCAAATACAGTAAGCAGTCAGCCCACTTTCAGTTATTATCTTCTAAGAAAATTGTAGACAAACTAGTGATAGTCTGCAATCTATTGAAAAAGAAACAAAGATTAAAGAGGTCCAGAAAGTATTAGTACCGAGAAACATCAGTCTGTCTAGAACAGAGATGATGAAGGCCTTCAAAGATGTAAAATGGTCTCACACAGGCAATAAGAAAAACTTTCCATTTCTACTGAGGTTAAGACAAGAAGAAATCAGCGTAATTTGCAAGAAAGATTATTTGGAGTGGATATTAGGATTTTTTTTTAATTAAAAAACATAATGAAAGACAGAACTGAGAAACCTTCCTAGAGTTTTGTAAGAAAAAGGTAGATAAATATGTCAGATGTTCTTGGTTGTGCCCAAGTACAGGTTCAATAACTCAGAAAGCCCTTTCTAGCTTTTCCTCTGTATGAATTTGTATGATTTCTATTTATATTTAAATTACCATCAAGTACCATCTCATATGAAATTTGATTCATCTGAAAGGATCAACTCATCTTTTTTATAGAAGTATGTATTTTTTTCAGGCAATTTTGATTCTCCCTGATGATGCAACTTTCCCCTACCACACCAGTAATGAATGACTGGACTCCCATGTGCTGTAAGGTACCACTCTTTGTAAGTAAAGATGGCAGGGTCCGACCTGTGTTTTCCAGGGAATTTTACCTCTGCCAGTTCACTGAGGTGCTGATGATGTCGTTCCATACGTCCTTCAGTGTCTGTAGCTCTGTTTGTATCACCTTTTGTCCTTCCTCATTGCTGCTTCTAAGTGCTTGTTCTCCTTTGCCAATGGCCATGTTCAGCTTAACTTCACCGTCACCTTTGAGTAAGAGGATCTCCTGTGAGGCAAAATAAGTCAAAATATGAAATGCAACCTGCTGAGAGGTGAAAGCTCTTATTCCTTCAACAGTGGACACCATCTTCTCTGAGTTCATTTATCCTTGACAGCCATGCCTAGTTTGAATTTCTAGGCACCTTTTCTTGTAAGTGCCTGTCCCTTGCTATGTGCAAGTGATCCAGCAGTTTTTCCCACAGCCATACAGGTATTTCACTGCATTGGTCATCCTAAAATATTGCTCACATTGCGGTAGATAATAAGTAGGTCAAGCACTGAACAGAAAAACAGCACCATACAGCTAGAAGAAATCTCAAGAAAGCCCATGGTGAATCTCCTACACTGATGACCTTCCTAATAGATGTTTATCTAACCCGTTCCTGAAGACCTCCTGTGACARATATGTCACAGCCTCTCTATGTCAATTATTCCAAGGCTTCCCCTCCATTAGAAAGCTCTTTTTGGACCTGAATACACACTTTCATCATTCATTATTCCTTATTAAATGTAATACCTGACACCTATCTCCATTAAACTTCATCCTGTTTTTCATACTGCACCTCCCAATTTGTCAAGAACACCTTAAATTCTAATCCCCTCCTTCATAACTGTAGAAAGAATAAAATATAAAAATATTCCTTTTCCACTGATGTGGCCCACACCCAGCATTAATCTTGATGTGTAATCTCTAGTTGTATCCTTCTTTACCTGAATTTGTGTCAGTCGTCTCTCTAGTGTGGCTTTGCTACCAACAGTGCTCTCTGATGATGCCAGTTTATCTTGAACCTCTTTCACCCATGACCACATACTCTGCAATGCCTCCTCCAAAGTGAGATGCTCTTGGAGCGCAAGCTGACATGTTCGTAGCTTCTCCTTGAGAGTTTTGACCATGTTTTGATAATTGGTGAGATGTTGAGAGGCCAGGCGCACTTCCCTCCCTGCACCATGGCCTTCTTCATTTAAAGTCTGTGCCATTTGGGACAGCTTATCAAAAGATTCCCTGAAACAAAATATTGAGACTGAAAATTAGTTTCAGAAAGCATATGATATTGTTATAGCAACTGACAGAAATTATGAAGGTTGCTGACATAATCACCTACTCCACCAGTGATAGAGTTCATAGTTAACAGAAAAATTAGCTGGGAGAGACTGAAAGGAAACATAAGCAGTGTGTATTGATTAATATCTTTACTTGTGTACAGTGCCATTTCCTGCAGATTTTGGTGCTGAAAATGATCACACTGAAATCATTGTGTTGCACATTTGAATTAAAAGCTAACAATTTTCTTTTTGGCTGTCACTTTCCAGTTCTATATGAACTGCTACCTTTTTGCACCTGTCAAAGCTTCTGAGAAGTTTATAGTYTTTGACAGGTAGGAATGCAGGATGGAAAGGTTAGGTCATTTGTCCAGGATTAGACACTGGCTCTGGGGTTCAGTACAAGGGTCAGTAAAAGGGATTAAAACTCTGGGTTTATGCAGCCTCAGTTAATCTCAATCTACTGGATCACCCTTCCTGATAGCCTGTGATTACAGGGAATTTACAACAGACCAAAATGTGTTGCATCAGTCTCAACGGGATAAGTAGAGACTGGATGTCTCCTTTTAGCGCGCTGTGAGGCTTGAACCACTGACTACTATTTCTATTCTATCTTCACCAACCTAATAATAAAAAAAGAATTTGAAAAACCACAGTGTACTAAAAAAGGCAATTACTTCATCATCTATTGGCTAAGTTTGAATTCTAGAAAGATTTCACAGCCAATGTGGATGTTATTTGAGCTCTTTTATAAAGTCAGCTATATGGTAAAGAGGATTCTGCTAACCTGGTTGGATCTGAGTGTTGCAGGACAGAAAGCAAATTTTAAAATGGATATAATGATAAGTGTCATTTTTACTATTGCTTTTACAAGCAATATTGTTAGGATTTATTTTTACAAGCAATATTTTTAAGATTTATTTTTTTAAGATGGTATTTTCCAGTTTCCATTTATTAATGAAGTAAGATAAGTTTTTCTTAATGAGAAATGTATCAACATTAAATTTTGGAGTTGGCTTCAAATTCCAGTTTCCTTAAAACTGGAAGTATCTGGATTCAGCCTCTTTTCACAGAGTATGTTGCAACACCTTTCTCTATCTTTCACAAACACACTTTACCCAAACATCTCAGTTTCACTGTTGCTTTAGCAGAGGAAAAAGTGAGAGTATTTTAGGAAATGTATTTCATACTACCTTGAATTCAGTAACTCTTCCAGGAACTTTTCCACTTTCTGCACCTCCTTTTTCTTCTCAGGAATAAGTTGTTTACTCTCTCCTAATGCTTCTGTGCTTATTCTTTCTTCCATGTCACGTATCCACAGGCCAAGTTTCTTGTGCTGATCTTCAAAGCTACAGAACAGATAAATACTCCCTTAAAAATATTTCTCAGGTGGAGTAAAGTTAGTAAGAAGTTAACTCAGTTCTTTCAATATCCACAAGACCAGGAAAATAAAGCTAGGTATCAACTTCATGCTTTGAGAATAAGAGTTGTACACAAAACATAATTCCACAGTGACTACTACTCTAAAAATATTCAGCAACTCTCTAAAAATGTCCAGCAAAATCATGGGAACTACAGTGAGAAAAGAAGCCTCCAAAATTTAAAGTGACAGTGCTTTTATTTATTACTAGATCCAATAAAGGCAGACAAAAAGAAAGCTTTTTCAAAATCCTTATAGTGATTTAGTCTAAGATTAAAAATGCGTGAAAACGGGCTTTTACTAAGTATTGACACTTACAACACCTGAAGTGTTGTGCTTTCAATTTCTCCAACAGAACATAACTGGAATCTGGAGCACTCAGAACCCAGCAAAATAAGTTCTGGCCCCAAGTTTGAAAACCTTTTCCTTACATGAAGGCACACCATCTCATCTTGCCGTTTTACCCATTACTGCTACACTAACTTCGCTTTCAATTAGCAACAGTTTTGAATCTAGTTATACCTAAAAATATTTGAACTCCCAAAATTCCAGCCCTAAGTGATAATTTAAGAGTGTTTTCTTATTAGTTCCTTAGGAAATATATCCATCTGGAATGGGAGAGAACAGAAGCATGCTGTGTATAAAGCACACTGTCTTTGAACCCCAGGGCAGAACTTGAAAATTCATCACACCTTTTCCTTCCAGGAAATTGCATTTAAATTACTGAGATCCCAACTGCTGATTTAGGATTGCATGAGCTACACAGATCTTCCGCATATATGATCCTGACCTTCCATTCTTTAACCAAATCAGTACCCTTGGAGCAAGACCTGTTGCTTTGTTTTTAGCAGAGAACTTCATTTTCTCTTAAATACTTCCAAAGAAAAAAGCAAACAGAACTAGAATAACTGGAAATAATTTCAAATTGTTCCCTGTATTTCTGCAACTGGACAATTTCATGCAATCCACTGTGACTACTGGTATTACTCACCTTCCCAGGTGTGAGGCACAAGCTTCCAGGGCCTTCTTATCATTCAGACACTGGTTGAGGAATTCCTGGAAGTTCTGGTTAGACTTCGCTATTTGCTCCTGAATATGGCTCACAACTGGTTTGGGTAAGCAAGCGTACAAACTTTCTCCTTCCTTGCAGGCAGCATCCAACTTGTTCCGTCCCTCACTAATAGAATCCAGCRCACTCTGTGTAATGAAAGAATACAGTTTAAACATGCAAGACTTAATAACTAAAGATAAGCAATATTTCTATTAGAAGTGGTCAGATTTCCCCAACAAGATGAGAGCCATGTCTAGCTATGGAAAAAATTCTAAGCAGATAGTTCAAATAGAATTTTATTAAGTGGTGCTACAATTCACAGAGCTCATTTTCCCCATTTGGTCCCTAGGTAGTCCTGTCTTTCTCTGAATAGTTTAGCCATGTCCTGAAGATGTTATACATTTCAGGAACTAGGGCTGTTTGCAATAGGTGTCTATTATTTGTGTTCTGCCCCATCAAAAATCTACACAGACAAGCTTTGACATACCAGTGTTAATCTGAAAGATTAAATAAGCAACAGTGTAAGAAAAAGTAGGAAAAGGAAAAGAAGAGAAAGAAGGCAAAAAAAGGAAAAAATATTAAAAATCAGAAACAAGAATAGTTTAGTTACACATAAACCYTCCAGAAATTAAATTCTGATCTCTCAAAACAGTGAACACAGTTTCCACTGTATTCCCTCTACAGTACCTATTGCTGTCTTGAACCATTCTTACATTACCTTTTTTGAAACAAAAACAATAAATATGATAGCATCTACAAATTATTTTAGAGATATAATTGGATACATATAGTTAAATTGCTAATTACTATTTTTTTAATTTGTTCACTATACCTGCAAGTCATGTAGCTTCGCCTCTATGGCTTTGCTGTCTCCAGACCTGTCAGATGATTCTTTTACTGCAACCTTCACACCAGAAAACCATTCCTGGAATTCTTGCATAGAATCTTATTTAATAAAAAAGTATAGAGAAGAGAATATTTTTTTAAGAAGCAGCATTATCCACAATACTAAACAGCTGTCTTCCACAATTCTTTTATCCTTCAGGAACAGCRTGTAAAAGCTAACAGGATGAGTCTCATCGCCTTCAATGACCTTGGGGAGTGGGATTAATTTCATAAAAAGTTAGATGTTTCCACTGTAAAGATCCAAATTTGAACAGTCACACTAGGCTCCCCTTTATGGTCAATGAGAAAAAAACAGGCATTTTCAGTCTATGATATGTCCCAATTTAATGTTAGAAAGTATCTAGATTAATATCTTAATAGATAAGATTAAAAATTGCCTATTTCTCGCCACTGATTATCCAGGAAGCCCAGGAAATACTTCAGATGGGGACTTTTACATTATAAACATCTCCATTTGGTTATACACATCTCTTTATGGCAAATACACAAAGTGTATGTATGCAGTAGAGATGTATACTAAGAGGGAAGAAAGGTGGAGCTGAGCTTGCCTTTCATGTATATTATGTGTTTAGAGTTGAATTCTGTTTTTGTAAAATGCTTTGTTTCATAGCAGTTATCAAATGAACATTTGGTAACGGGACTTTCTGAAAGGCTCCATACAAAAATAAATTAGTAATTGCAAGTGACATCACTGGAAACTCTGGCACACTCCAGAATGATTCACGGCTGCGGGCTAACGGCTCATAATAACAAGCCTGAAGACTCACGGTGGAAATGTTTTTCCAAGGACTCTTGCATGCTGGCCTGTGTTCTGGAACAGAGCTGATTCACAGCTTCATACTTCTTTATTAATGAAGTGACAGTGCCACCAAGAGTTTCCAGCTCTACAGAATGGTATTTGCGACACAGGCTGTTGAGGTTCTCACGGGTCAAGTCAATATTGCTCTGCTGAAGCTGAAGGCCTTTTTGAGTTTCCTAAAAATGAAGTTACAACACAAATATGACATTTGTAAAGAAACAAAAGAGCCTTCTCTTTTCCTCAAGCATTCCTCTCCTCCCATATGCTCTTTTCTCCTATGGTCTATTGCAAGTCCTAGACACAATGAAGGGAAGTAGTCATCACAGAATAGCCATCACAGAAATGTGAAAAATTCTGTTTCTCATAGTTTACTACTCTATTAAAAAATAAATAAATTTCAAGGCATATTGAATAGCGATAGTTATTTTCAACAAAGTCTGAAGGTACMTGTGAGATGCGATATGACATTGGTATTTGGTGGGACTTCTGAATGAAAGGGAGTTTTCATCTGACTAGAGAGGAACATTTGTTTGAAAATTAAATTTGAATTGGCTAGTATATCAACATTAACATGTGCTCACACTGAAAAARATCTCCATGTGGTTTGTCATATTATGATGTGCATAATTGTATGCAATCAAGAGAGCTCTAGGATGTAGACAAAAGTATTGCTATATATGAGGACCGAGGACGACTTGTGAGGTAGAAGTTTGTGTTAAAATTGAGTTCAGTCCAGGGTCTTTTACTGTGATGAGTTATGAGTTCATAACTTATATTGCAAGGGAGTCAATGGACTTGTAAACATGCTGGAGTAATGATCGAAGAGTTCAATGTAACAAAACCGGTTCTTGTCACAACAAAGACCATATTATTCATTATAATTTTCTAAAAGGTATGTATAAAGTTAATAGATCAGAACTTTTGTTCACTGGTGGAACTTCTTAAAGCATATCGCTGTAATATTTGCTAATACTCTAGCAGCTGTGCAGGAGATGTATATTTTTTATCACATGAAAATTAAGTATAATGCTTAGCAAAAACTCTCACAAAAAAAAMCAAAGATCACTGCATAAGAAAAAGCATATTAATTTTCTTCAGCACTGACCTTCACTTTATTTAGAGCTTCAGGATCCAGGTTACGTGCACAGCTTAACAGTGTCTCTTCCACTTTTGTTAACCAGTCTGTCATCTGATCAATAAACTTCTGTAACTGCATTTTCTGAGTACTGAAATCTTTCAGTGTCTCTTTTGCTGTCTCTGACATTTCTTTGGCATGTTCCAATTTCTGCCTCAAATCTGATTCTATAAACTAAAAACAAAATGTTATGTACTAAAGCATTTAAATAAAACACTTATTATGGTGAATGTTTATTGAAAAAATGGAATGTAGGAAAGTGACACACAATGACCATTTTGCTCTCTTTACATCTGTAACTAAAGATACCTATATAAAGAAAAAATGTCAACCATTCAGGATTAAGTCTTAGATATACAGTAACTCAAAGAAGGGATACTAATAAAAAGCCAGACTGCAAACTATTGAAGTTATTATCCACTTTTGAAAAATTAAACAGTTGACCTCTTTCCTTTACTAATTTGCCATATATACAGAACATGACCTAGCTCCATAAAAAGAAATACCAATTGGTGAGGGTTAAGAGCACTGAGGCTTAAYGTATCTTTGTGTAATTGAAGACAATACAAAAATAAGTTAGAATATTGCCTATTAACCTGTTCAAAGACAACAATATGTGAAATTATAGTAGATGTTAGCTGTGCACATATTACTAAATCAAATGAGTCATAATAGGGCAATATTTATAAATGAGCAATTACTGAAAATTCTATTAAGGAATTGCTTATGTTCTTAGGATATGAGCTGATCATACTGTAGTTTACTTATTTAGCCTTTGAATGTTGGCAAATAATTTGGGGTTTTATGTTTAGTTTGTGAGGCTTTATTTTCAAATTTGCACTTATATATCAACTACAATTATTTTATTGTATTGATTTAAATTTTTTATTGTATTTATCATATTTAGTAGTTGGAAATAATGTGTTTGTTAACAGTGATATTATGCAAAATAATTTGCTCTAAGTTTCGCTCTAAAAGTGGACAGATATTTATCATGAAACATATGATTAAACCTGAATTTTCTAAACCTCTCATGTAAAGGAAACAATCTGGGAGAACATAAGCACTTCCATATAATCTGCACACCTTTATGCTATAGGGTTCTTGACCCATATCTGATTGGTAATTTAGGCTTATGTGTATGGTCACGGCAAAATGTGGACAAGGCTTGAGTGTTATATTAAGTTCTGTTAAAATCTGATAAATGGTTTTGAAATAAGTATCTATCGAGATATTTCCCTGCCTGTGGAAATCGCAGAAGTCAGCTTATCTTTTAAAACTTCTGACACTGAAAGTGAATAATGTCACATACCAATTTCCATTTGAAATCAAACATCCAAAATAGTCATATTTTGGTTTTGCATCTGCCCTAGAACATAAAAAATAAGGACCTAGCCAATAATAAAAGTTCAACAGCTCACCTTCAGTGTTCATATTTTACCCCTCCCTTGTAACAGCTAGTTCAGGGCACTAATTCCAGTCCACTAAAGAATATTTTTGGTTTGATAAAGAAAATGATCATATTTTACTGCATTATAATTCTTTCAAAGAGGCAAACTGTGTATGCACTCACATATGATGTGGCTTGATGTTGTACAGTGTAGAGAATATCATCTGTCTCATATCTGATCAGCTACCTTATTTACTTTATTTTGATTTGGTAAAAAATACTTTTACAACTCTAATGTTCAATTACTTTCCGGCATAATTTTTTCAGAAATAATCAAAGTTAACTAAAGAAATATGAACAAAGACTAGTTATGATGATACATATAAATAATGCTGTATCTGTCATCTTGAAAGAAAAAGGCAGCACAGGAGAGACAGAAATTTCAGGAGGAGTTTCTTCTTAATCATTTGAGCACAGTCTGTGAATACTAATATCTTTATTTTACCTGGAGATCTGCAGGAGGCTCTTGACTATGGGTCAGTTCTTTGAGATCTGAAATTTTGGAACTAAGCTGCTCCAGCTTCAGTTCTTTATCCTTGAATTCAGACTGTAAAAGAGATGTGGTCAAGGTTTTATATTAAACTACAAGCAGCTTTTAGACCTTCAGAACGATGCTCCATCAATTGCAAAAATTGGAAGAAAATGTAAACAAAGTTTAGCAACCAGAGAGAAAACACTGTTGTTCTATTAGTTTTATTCTCTAAAAATCTCCCATCTCTTTTCCTTTATTAGACTCAGTTCAATGATTTTTTTCCACTCCATTAAAATAACCACACACATTTTTAGCATTTAAAATGCACTAACAGCTTTAGTTTCTTAAAACTGGCTGAATAAAGATGGGAATGTCATTGTTTATTCGACTGGAAAAATCTACTGTGGTTGTTAGGTTCCAGTTAATGGCATACAGAGTATAATACATGTGCTCTCTGGTTTTTATTACAAGGAAGTGAGCTCTTGGAAAAAAATTAGACACAGAAATAAATGTTAACCTCAAAAGGGAATTAAAAAATGCTGCTATATATGCACTGACATGTCTGGACCTTGTATTTATTGTGGTAATATAGATCCAAGTTATAAAGAATATTCTGCTTATTAAAAAAATAATAGCAAAGTGAAAGATAAAGTCATAATTTGTAAAATTGTAGTTCTGAAGTATTAGGCAAGTAATTGGTGTGTGTATCCTATCAGACAAACTTTCTTTTTTAAAAAATTCAAACAGATCACTCCAATTAAAAGACTTGACAGTGGATTTCAGGATTAAATTGCTGCACTTAACATCTGCCCTGAATGGTAGAAGTTCAGGTGGCCCCAGAAGAATCCGYGGGGGTATTTTGTGATAGGGAGGATATATTATTAGGTGACTGATCAAGAAAGGGACCACTGCTATGGACCATATAAAAGGTACACTAACTACTTCTGTCCATGCTCATCTATTTCTGATTGCTGAAATGGCAGGACCATTTTGTCAGTGAACAGCATTTCCTCTTGCCTTTGCAAAAGAAAGTGCAAAAAAAGTATTATGGACTATGCATTCTGTGACTGCAGATGTATGCACAGTGCTCATGTCTTCTGCTATTCTGGCCCTCCTGTGAATCAGGAACACCTATGGTTTGGGTACTGGCTGCTCTTACTCCATATCAGTTTTAATAGTGATGAATTTAGGTGATCTGATTGCTATACTAATCAGAAAGACATTAGATAAAGCTTGTCCTGAGCAAAATACTGATTTCACACTATTTCATATTCTGTCATCATACTACTTGTATATGACATCATTTATTTCAAATGAAGTAGAATATGGCTCATTCTATGGTTGATCTGCTGTATATTTTAAGCCAATAGAGGCAGAATGCATCCTGAACACTGGCTAGATTTCTAAAATGGTTTAACACTATCCAGAAAAGAAAGACATCATCTTACTGAAATTGTTAGAACCTTACACTAAAATTTGCCCTCCCATCCAGCATATCTTTTTTATTGTCTGTAGAATCTACCTTCTTAGATGTGATTTTAGAAACTACTCATTTTTTGCTTAGCTTCAGCTGAAGTTGTCTAAAATTTCCACAATTTTCTACTGGAACAGAGTTCAGTCCAATGCCATGCTTCTTGAAATTTTTCTGCTTTTAAGAACACATTGTCATGTATTGCTAGAGCCAAAATAACTACAGAGCTTAGTTTTAGTAAAAGATGTGTTGTTCTTGTTTCTGTCAGAAGCAAACAGCTTCAAAAAAGGACTGGAATGCTGTCAACTAGCCATTGGGTTAGTGGTACCACCACTTGAACAGGGGACATGGAGGTCTACAACAGCACAACCTTATCACTTGAGATTTTGGCCCATAACATTTTTATCACAGATTTATGGGTAAGCACCTGGAAGTCTTTCAAGAGGACCTCCATTCTCTGACTGTTACTCAGGTTGCTGATGCCTTCATTCAGTTGAGAAATGCACTTATTGCACCATCCATCCATTTCATCTCCAGTTTTCAGGATGTCATCCCATAGAGACAGGCTTACACTCAGCCGGTCGATGTTGTCTTCAATTCTTTCAGACACCTTTTAGGAGAGGAGAATGTATCAATATCAATTCACAAATTAATTTTAGATTTCTTTATTTTGCAGCTAGTTGTAAGACAAGTGCATCAGAAATAATTAGTAAGCCTAGGTGAAATAATTTTCTTAGAGTTAGGTCTAAAAGTTCTGAATTCTAATTTCAATTTAGTTACCCAGGTCATAAAATGAACAAAAATTGTATCTGACTTTTTCTAAAAATTTGTATATTTTTTACTGGGAAAGGGTTTTATGTCCAAATAAAATTCATCTTTAAAACCAGCTACATTTATCTTTCTTGTGTAATGTAGGAATGTAGGAATTTGCTAATAAAGCAGTATAAATATGAAAATATAAAATATTAGCTTTTATATTATGTTTCTGTGCTATATTGTCTTTCTCAGCATATTAAAATCTTTTATGGTGCCGCTTAATACAGTTTACTGCCTAATTTATTTAGTCCGATTTACTTTAATAAAGTAATACTGGCATACATTATGTGAGAATCCAATCCAAATTTATACTTAGAAGTGTGCACTGAGCAAATTTATACTAGCAACATTCATACATTGTTATAAGACATCATTTTAAACATATCAAATCGATGTCACAACTTTGTGCGTACAATGGATACCAAATCCCTATGATTAACCCATTGAGATATACTTCAAAGTAAACTTTACTAAACAATTTCACTCTAAGATCCTAAGAAAATACTAATACTGTAACCTTAGTCCAACTTAAAAACTGTATTCAGCATGTAAACAGCAGACTCTTACATCTAGCCATTTGTCCACTGTACAGTTCATATCTGTTTTTACCGCAGTGGAGTCGCAGTTATGCACCCTTTTCAATTCTGTTAACAAATGTTTTCCTTTATTGGTGAAAGCATCCAGGTCTTTCTGTTTATCACTCAGATCATTCTTGGCAGCTTCATGCTGTGGACATAAATATTTGCTTGTTTAATGAAGCCTTGAAGAAAGAAAGAAAATTCCAGTTCTCCAGGCACCCATCCCTAGCCCCATGGTACATGTTATGCATTTGATAATTCTCATTCAGCATACCATCTAATATTTAACTATGCCACAAAATACAGAGCAACTGACATGGTTTTATCATGAGCATAATCAAATAGTATGATTGTTCTTATAAATAAAGCACACAAGTGGGAATAATAAATTCTGAATTTTCCCCACTTGGTAACCAGCTATCTTCGGGACTTGAGGCAATATTTTTTTAATTATTTTTTTTTATTCTTCAGACTCTACATGTCTAAAATTGAATAATAAGAACACATCATTGACTAACTAGTATCTAAAATCAGTTCTGGAATTACAGCAGGGTAAACAGAGGGTGTTGCAAACAAAATTTAGAATTGTAAAACCCATCACTCCTAGATACTCTGGAAAACAAAAGTACAAATGTGTTCAGAAAGGAATTAGACAAAATCTTCAGAGCTACTACGTTTGCAATCCTAAGAGTAGGGAAATCTTTAAAWCACTGCCACTGAAGAGGTGACAACATACTGAGAAAGGATCACAGCAAGCATCTCATGCTTTTTTCTTTAACGAGTATTACAGGTCAGCATTAGAGATAAACTACTAATCTGGATGCAGTATGGCCATGTGGCCATGCCTACTTTATTATAGGAGGAGATGTGCGAAATATTTATTGTGCTCCAACTCCTTCAGGCCTACATGTGCCCGCTGTTGCAGCAGGGAATTCTCCACAGTCCAAGGCTCACATTAAGGAGAGGAATCATATGGAAGTTACATGCATTTCTTTGTTAGACTGTCAACCTCCGTTCTGGCTTTCAGTTCTAATTAAAATGTCTATCAAAAAAAGGCCATAAATATGCACAGTTTAGAATGAGGTTTATACAGATCTGACTGAAGAATTTTTAATGAAGAGTTCAATAGTCTGCCAAATGAAATTGCCCTCTGAATGAACGGAAAGAATTTAACTCAGAACTGTTTTTCCTCACAGGCTGATGGATAGCAGAATTTAGAATTTTAGAAATACGATCCAGTGAAATGAATGGAATGCAGGGATCCAAATTCCTTATCTCTGCTCAATGGCCAATATCAACATTGTACCCTATGGAATAAGTCATCTTAGGGAAAGAGACAGACATAAGAATTGCACACATCAGAAATGTRTGTAATTAATTTTCTTTTGTTGACTTTTAGCTGTTAAAAAAATTACACAATACGGAAAAATATTAAAGCATGTTGACTGGAAATACCCTCTTATACTATGATAGGAATATATTCTCAAGGTATTTTATATAAAGAGCAGATAACTTATGCTTTCCATATAAATTAACATTTTGCATTTCTAGGTGTTAAAATTAGAAATAGCAACAATCAAATACACATTAACGGATCTCACCAAAATGCTGAAATGACTATATTCTTTCCACATCAGACTCAGTACAATTTAGACCCTGAATGTCAGTGTGACAAGAGGTGACAGTAAATTCAAGGAACTTTAAGCACAGCTCAAGGGCACCTTTCAAACAGAAAAATCCATCTAAATCAAAGATCATTTAAATCTCTCAAATGAAAATATATGTAATTACCTTTGAYAAAGTTCGCCTGACATCTTCATGATCCTTCCAAATGGATTTGATCACAGAAGCACTGTCAGCACTGTCTATGACTTTCATTACTGTTGACTTCAAGCTCTGGTATTCCTTCATCAGATCGATAAGAATGCAGGACTGCTCCTTTCTGTAATGTGAAAAGGCTGTGTTAGCACCATTTTCTGTCATGTTTCTGAAGGAAAGAGAATGTGACATAGCGATTCACCATGGGAAAATCAGGATGCAGTGCTAAACATATTTTGGGCAGCCAAGAAGATATTAATATTTAGGTTTTACAAATCACTGTGGGTCCATACATCACAAAACATCTCACTGAAGAGACAGTGTATGAATTGCCATCTCATATATATCAAATGTTGAAACAACTGACTTGAGCAAAAGAAAGACTGAAACTGGAATCCAAGCTTCTCACTTCCTAAGTGTAGCACCTTACTGACTGGAAACCACACTATAATGATGCTGGCACTTGCAGCTCTTTTTTTTAAACTTGTTTCTTTAACATGGAGTATTTTTGGGGGTAAAAAGAAGCAGAAGTAGAGACTAAAGCAATGCAAGGTAAGTCTGACTATTTTGTCCTCCAATTGTCAGATGCATGCTTTTGAGTCTAAAACATGACATTCAACTTACCTGCCATTCTACTGAGAACAGAATAACCTGCTCTTAAGAACAGGCCTAATATTTATTTTCCACCCCCTCTCCAGAAAAGCCTATTTCTGCTCAGGCAATGGACAGAAGAAAAAAAACCTATTCAATCCATTCCTGGTGTTTATACTGAAGAGAGAGAAGGAAGACTAATAGTTTAGATATGTTTAGTTGTAGAACAGTGTTTGCAATGAAAGGAATTTGGGAAACATGACACTGCCAAGAAAGAGAGGTAATCGCTTTAGGAGCTGGCTCTTCTCTGAATGCTCCAAAGAGCTCTCCAAAATAACCAAGTTCAGGAGGGTCTAAAATTGTGTTTATATGAGAGAGAAAACAGTTAAAATAGTTAAAATTAAATTAATAATTTAAACAAAAAAATAACATTATTTTTATGTTATAAAGGAATCATGAGGTACCTGAGTATCTTTCAGTTTTAGGTATAAAGATGGTAACAACTACCCCAGTATGTGAAAACCAGACAACTCATTTACCCTCAGTAATGTATCTATAAGGCAGGGACAGCTATTTTATGTTTTCTTCACTACCAGGCTGGTAGCTTCTGGCACATGTATGAGGAAGTTACTTGTTTTACTATTATTAAGGACTTGTAGAGGTAAGAAAAATGGGTTGCAGCAACATGCAACATGAAATACAAATTAGCAGCAGTACTGAAGAAAAAGGAGTGATGGACATTTCTAAACAAAGCTATCCTTTTCTTCCACTTTTAGTTCAGATTTATACATCTCTTAAAAATGCACTAGAAATCCAGACTGAATTCAGCTGGAAAAAAACACCAGAAATGCAATTCATGCAGCTCTGCATATTTTCAAGAGGGAAATAATACACAGAGCTGGTTAAATATTCATATTTACGAATATCTGTATGGTGTCAATCAAGAAAATGGAATAACAGTACAGTATATAAACCAAAGAAAAAAAAAAACTTTCAGCACAAATTAAATTTTTTTGAATCGTCATTCCAGTACACCAACCCAACAGTTACATGAGGATCACCAAATTGCATATGCCCATTGAAGTATCAGCCAGACTTAGAACTGTTTTGCTTCTGCACTTAGACAAAATTTATGTACATTGAGGATGATGTAGTACTGAATGAATCTAGCACTTAATTTTACCATGCAAATTTAAAAAAGAACATTTGAAGAAGTTTTCTTTAAAGATGACAAAGAGGCAGCTAAGATAAAGAAAAGGGTAAGATGAAACTTTCTTTAGTTTCTYTAGTGCCTTTCTTTACCAACTTTCATAGATATACAAAACTGTCTTCTATCACTGATTATACAYTAATGATTGTTATGAGCCTGGTCCCTTGGGCACTCTTAAATCTAAGAATGATTTATGACCACTGGATATAGGGTTGTCAGAAACACATATCCAACAGAGAAGGAAAATACATGCTAGAAGGAAAGTATGTGCTAGTTGGAGTGATAGCAAAACCTCAATGGAGATTTATCTTTCAGGAGAGTAAACAATAACATGCAACTAAAAGCCCAGTATATCTATAATGTCCTGAGGACCTATCTGTGGCTTTATTAATGGTATAATTACAACTGGTACAAATATCCTGGTTTATACCGTGTTTTATCTTCTACTCAGTATTTAACATACAAGCCCTGTTTTTTATTGGGATTAATATGGCAAGAAGATATTAAATGTAAATAACTGACTCTCTTTCCCTCACTAAAAGAACCCTCTCCTTTCTCACCTTAAGTCTAAGATCTACTTACTTTTCATGTATAACTTTCTTGGTATCCTCCCACAGAGATTCTAATCCATTTATGTCTTTGTTGATCTCAGGAGCAAGTGTAATATCTTTTTGGGCTATTTGTTTTGCTTTGTCCATGAGCCACTGGAGTTCATGCTGGTGAGAATTCAATTCTTCATCTAACTGGTTAAAGATCCTCAATCTGCAAGTTAAAAGGCAGGTTTCAAATTTACTTATCTTCACTTTTTTGCAAGAGAAAATAGGAGAAAGGAAGAAAGAAACACTTGCTGTTAGAGTTACTGTGCATAAAGTTCCCTTTTTCTAACATTTCCTACAATATCTTTAGAAAACAAGTGTTATCTGGATTTTTTTTCTGCTACAACTGGGCTCAGAATGTGATTTTTCTGATACATATACAGCTATACAATTATATAGATATACATATGCCTTCACCTCACACAGTGACTTGGAAAGATACTCAAATATTTAGATTAATACTTTATTATAGTAAGTGTTTTCAATTCCTTCAGCACATGTACAGTCTTCAATTCTGTAAGAGTAGAGATAGTTATGTTATATGGGAGTTCTAATAGCTGTTTGGGGCTTGGATTCATTTGGACAAAATAGATTTCTGAGACAAAGATTTTCTTGACTRTTCTTTCAATATAAAAGTTCAGCGGGACTTGCTAAGTGTTCTGCTCATGTTCTCCCTCCATTCAAACAGCTCACTTACTTACAAAATTTTATGAAGTAGATATATGGACTCATATATGCCTGGCAAGAAAWAAGGTACCCAGGCAGAAAACTCACACATGCCTCCAATACATCATAAAAAGTCTAGAGACTGCAAGCAAGTGAAGAAGTCCCAATCTCAAGCATTAATATTGTTTTTACCTTTGCTGGAGTGCTTGTAGTGTTGCCTCCTTCAGGCCCTCCTTGTCAGCCTTTTCCTCAGTATCTTCAATACTCTTCAGTAGCTGTTCTTTACGTTCCATGAAAGATCTTCGCAAGGCTCCAAGAGCTTCTGCCTCACTCTGTTTGGTTCCCAGCAGGTTTTGAACTGCCTCCAGTTCCAAGCAGAGATTATCCACCACAGCCCTGCAGGAGGTCCTCTGCTCAGAAATGCTGTGTTTTAGATGATACTGAGCCTTAGTAAGGGAACCATCCAAACTGATGGCAACAGATTCCAGCTTGTTAAGATCTTGAATAACATCATTGAGTTCCTTCTCCAGTAATTCAGATTTAGCTTTATCCATATTTCCTGTTTTCTCCACTGTCTGCCTCAGCTGGTGGAGCACTCCTGATGCAGCACTATGGAGCTCCAGGAATACCCGCAGCTGATCCAGAGCCTCTTGTCTTTGGCAAGTTATTTGACTTGCCTCCTGGAAGATCTGAAAGCAATCTTCAGTCTTTCCCTGCAATATCTGCTGGTCCTCTGGGCAGCTGAAAGAACACAATTTATCTACATGTTCCTTCAGACTTTGTAACTGCTGTTTCTTACTTTCAACTTCCATCGAGTGGTTCTATGGGAAAGAAAGAAAATAAGGCTGGGTTTCTTCTTCCAGTCAAAAGCTCTAATTTTAGCACTAAACTTACGAGCAAAACAAGTTCTACTGAGGGGTTTCCAGTAAGAACAGTTCAATGTTACAATTTTGCTTTAAACTGGTCAATAACAGAAAGCTGTATGTGACTGCAACAGCCTATCGCTTTTTAAACAAATAAATGATCTCATGCTAGGTTTAGATGAATATTTAGCTGAATGCACTGTACAATTTTTCTGCCTTTAATATTTACATCCAAAAGTTTACCTTATTGTGAGATGCAGCTAGTTGTTGATCAGTTGTGTTTATCTCTGAAGTGGCTTGTAGTTCAGCATGAAACTGCTTAATCCAGTCTGAAAACCTGAGCAGGAGCTCATCAAACAGCCCATGCTCAGCGACAAGAGATTGAAGGAAGTTGATCCTAAGGATGTCAGATGTAAATATGAAAGCACTTGATGCAAATTAATYACTTCCCATAATCAAAACCACAGCTGACTGGACAGCATTAAAATCAATGCCAGGTGGAAGGAAAAAAGGAAACGTTAATTTATATTACAAATGTGATGACTGTCGTGTTGATTTCTTAACTGGGGAATAACATAACACTGGAAARCACCAGTTTGGCTCTTTCCTGTTTCCACTGTTTTATTCATATTAACTGTTAGAAGTGTCTCAAACAATCAAGGTATGTTCTTCAACTTTTCTTCATGGGGGTAGTCCCAGCAAAGAGAATGAYATTGATGAAAGCTAAACTTCAATTTTCAGACATAGCAATTCTGTTTGCCCTATCGTYTGCAACACTGCATGTAAGGTGAGAGTCTCATGAATTAGGCAGGGGGTGATTAGCTGTATGCTCAACTTCCACTGAAGTAAGTGAGGGTCAAGTCTGCTCAGAGGAACACAATTCAAAGGAGGAATTTGTCCAGAGGAGTACTCAGCACCTAGCAGAACTAAGCTTTTAAACCTTGACCTTAAAAAGGGCCTTGTCATTTACCTTCCCATTTCCCTTAGAAATTTCTCTACTTAATTTTCAACATGAAATGCTATGTAGAAGATCGTTATATTGTAAAACAATCGTATTGATAAAGCACCTAGAAAATGATGTCATTGGCCAGGGTCTATTATTTAAGCTCCTTTACAAATAGTAAAATATGTATGTTCACCACCAAAACAATTGAAATCTAAATATATGATAACATACAGTTTCACAAAAGGAGGCATTGTTCTTGAGCCTAACACGAGCCAGCAGCCTAACAATTGAGCATTTATAGTATTTATGGCAAATGAAAACTTCAAAGGGAGTTTGAAAAGATAATAGTGTGGCTTTGCACAAGATAAAGCATATAACTGAAAAAATGAAGAGCAGATATTACAGATTTTGGAAGTAACTTAGGAAGTTACTTGGGAAATTGTAACTGAGGAAACGCAACATTATCTTCATTTCCTGCCCCACACTCCTTCAAACAGAACTCTTCTATCAATAAAAATAGGGACAGAATATGCCAAAAACACAGCATGATAAATCTGTGGGATTTCCCATACCCCATTCCTGGGAGCTCAGGGTTCAATATGAATCTTAAACCTTTGTTTTCCTGATGGTAATACTCTAAAAAACTATGTTTCAGGATTGGGATTCATATTTGGACATCGGTTACTCTCATTTAACATATAAAAAACATTCTGAAGCACAAACCTTTTATCAGCAGTCTGTGGTAAAGCTTTCCACCTCTCATCCAGCTCTTCAAATTTTTCTTTTATTGTTTTCACACACTGTTTGGAAGCTGTTGGGAATAGTGACTCATTTAACTGTAATAGGCTCGCATAGACTGAAGCATGGGACTCAATATCTGCTCGCAAATCCTGGGAAAACAATGGAATGTACAGCCTTTAGATTAAATATGGCATCATATTATGCAAAATAACAAAAATCATAAAAAATCTGCTAGGGATTTCCAGTACACCACTTTGAGACAAGTGAATGAATACAGTCAAATCCTTGGAGGAATTGAGGTCTATTAGGACAAGCAGGTACTCAACACCTCTCAGACAGCTAAATCTGCAACTGTAATTCAGTAAGGATTCATTGAAGGTGGTTTTTTTCCCTCCTTTAGGACAAAGTGTGACCTTTCCACACAGCTCTACTGTATGAGGAAAGTGGCTAGAATCAAGACTAAGTTTTGCAATGTATTTTGTGTGCAGCAATAGAATTGTGAGGAAATGTCACAAATTGGCCCAAACAAAAAACTAAAACCCAAAATAATTTTCCTTCTCTTCAGTAATATTTAAAACTGAAATTATGGACTCATTAGCATCATGGAGGGTGTAAAAGATGTTACATTTGGCCAACTGCTTCATATTAATCTAAAAACAAATAGCAAAAATTCCAAGGGAAGGCATACTTTAGAATAGGATGAAAGTCTTGTGTTTAAAAAAAAAAATCAGAAATCAGACTTCCGTTGTGAATTTAAAATCTTTGAGCATTTTGTCATCTGAGCAACTTTCCTCACATGGAAAAAAGGAAAGCAGCATTGTCTAACAAAGGAATTTCTCTAGAGAAAGGATCCTCTGGCAAGCAGACCAATGTCCTTCCTTGACAGATAATAGGATATTCCAGGGCATTATTTATCTTGAGCTGGCATATTGTATTTGTAAATAACATTCTTCCTGTCATTTTCTTGTCTTTTAGAAATCACAACAGTGATAATGTAATACTTCCCTAGGACATTTCCAAAGCCCAGAATCAAGTGACTTATCAGACTACAATTGAGCAAGTCCATCCTTTAAAAGACACAGAAACAAACCAGAAAATGTTTGAGGACATGGGGGGACAATCTTTCAGTTGAAACGTACCTGCAGTGACTGCAGTTCACCTTCCAGTTTAACTTTGTCAGCAGAAACATACTGCTCTGAAGGCCTGGCTATAGCTTCACACCCCTCCAACCAGGTCAGGAAGGCAGACAGCTCCTTCTCCTGCCTAACAAAATCACAACGTAGAGTTACCAACTCAAGTCATCCCCTTGGTCTCACACACTGACCGCAGGAAGGTCTCTGTGTCCATGATAACAGACATGAGAGTCTACTCACTTCTGCCACTGAGCCAGAAGAGTCTCTAATAAGGTCTGTTTCTCTTTAGCACTTTCTAGCACCTCTTCATATTTCTGCTGTAATGTTGTAACCTCCTGAGTAGCTTTTTCTTTGTTGGCTACCTTTCGGGCACAGGCTGAGAGAGACGCCAGAGCGTTGCTCAGTTTTTCCACAGTGTGACAAAGGTCCTAACGAACATGTAAAAGAAACAGAAGTCACATACATAAAAAACAGAGCTGTGGTAACGATGCTGGGAAAAATGCTGTACTTCTACTCAAAGATTGAAGCAATGCTACCTCCACCAGATCATGAAGCCACTGCACGACTTACATTTCACTCAGATCTATGGTAGATACACATGTCCCAAGCATATCAATCAACTAGCTTGTAGTGGGGAAAGACTTTCCTAAGAACAGTGTTAAAGAAAAAACAGTCAGCAACAAAAGGGTCAGATCTTCTGAATGGGCATGCGACAAGCTCCAAGTTCCCTGACATCTGTCTGAGAGTTCCTCTAGTTTATACATATGCAGTAAATACAAAAGCTCACTCCCACATGTGAGGACTGCCAGTTACTGTGAACTTCTGTCAGCATAGCTAAAGGTCTTTTACATAGAAATGGCATCTGATGTTGACTAGATTTTCCAGTGTTGCTATTTCTAGAGAGCTGAGAAGCTTGTTCATGTGAAAATGATTGAAATGTAGTACAATGAGTTAGAAAAACACAAAATGAAATAGATTTAAGACCACTAAAGTTCCAGCTCACAGGTGTGCAATAATAACAGTAGTAATGGTTATAATTACAGTCATGAAAGAAACCATATATATGAGGCAATGTGAATTATACAGCAACAAGCTGCTGATGTTTAAACTAAATAATAAAAAATAATTTCACTTTAAGGCATTGAATAATCATGATCCCATAGGCAGGACAAGAGTTTACAATAGCATAGTCAGCATATTCATAAAGTTTAAAAGTCAATAACAATAATGATTAGATGTGCTGTCTGACTAAATTTGCCATATGCAAAATATTTTTCCTCAACAAGTATCAAGCTTTTTGAAGTAGACAGGCCAGGTCTTCCTTGCTTACAGTCTTTGCAAGTAGTCACCACTAAGTTCAGAAGAAATTATATGTATTTTACTGCAAGAACAATATGACTAAAAGTTTTTACAGTATTTTCTTAGGAAGGAGGACAATGATTATTGTGGGAAGAACACATCACAAACTTATAGACACAGACAAAAATGCTACACCAAATTCCCTGAGATTTGGGATTTTTTTGTAGTTTGAATACCAACTCAATATTTGTTTTCCTTTTGTAATGGTCTGAACAAAATGTCCAAACACCTGTGGATTTCTGGCATCACAGATAAAAGGTTGTCAGTTGAAACTCTGTCCAGTCTCTGCATTGTCCAAGAAAAACTACTTCGAAGGAGATGATTTTTTTTTTTAATTAAAATCACAGTTCTCTATACCAAGACCCAAGTTTCATGAAAATCTTTGAGGAAAAATGTCTAACAGACATGCTTCTTATTTTCTATTTTTCATAATGTTTCAGATGCATAAAATTAAAAACAAGAACCTGAAGGATCAATTCATACTTTTAGGCTTTCCCTTCTCTAAAGTGGGGAAAAAACTCTCCAAGCCTGTCTGAAATGGTGAGAAGAAATAGCTGARGAAGCCTGCTTAAGCCTTCCCACCCCAACAGGCTGGCCTTGCCTCCTCCTGCCTCCACCCTGGGCTGTGTGGCATCAGCCAGCTCCTGGTCTGGAGGTTACTGGCATTTCTGGGAGGAGGTCAGTGTGGCACCATTTCGCTGGACTCGGTGGCAGGACTTGCTGGCCACATGCTCACCGTGCAATCCTGAAGGGCTGCGTATGTTGCTGCTGCTGAAGAGCATGATGTGAGAGGCTCAGCTAGCTTAGCTTCAAATTCAGACACTGTCCGCTGCACCTATGAAGAAAAGGCAAACCAGAGAGTCTAAAAGTGGCAGGAAATACATAAATGACGCTTTAAATAACATCTTTTAAATATTTAGTGCTAAAAGAATATTATATCCCAAGTTTTTTTAGTGCTAAGTGCCTTTTGAAGTTAAAAGATGCTAACTGTGCTCAGCTCCTTGTGACTGGGGCAATAATAATATTTAAATTATTCTCCTTATGACCTACTAACAACCCAAGATTGAAGTTACAGTGTTTATAAGAAGTATGGATGTGGTTTATTAGTGCAAATATCCAAGAAAATCACTTAGGTTTCCTAAAAGAGAGCATAATTTTTTGAGTGTGTATATTTTAGTGTCTTCCTGAACCTGACTTTTAAGTCATTCAAAGCACAAATTTACGTAGAGAGGTCTTGCAGTTACCTTACAAATCTACTCATATATTCTAGTCCATCCTATTATAATATGCATTTTATATTCAGTTTTGGAAAAATGAAGAGTAATTCTATAAATTGCTGCAAACAATCCATTAGATTTTGCATTCTCTACCTGTTTAAGGCTTTCTTCATATTTCTGCTGTGCTGATGCATTCCCTGTGATCGTTCCTTCCAGTGTCTGTGCATGATCTCTTAGCTCTTCCCAATACCTTTTGACCTGAGTCAGTTTGGCTTTAATATGTGCACATTCTCCAGAGGTAACAAACTGGGAAAAAGACTCGGCTTCCTCTTCTAGTTTTGAGATTCCAGTTATTTTACCATCTATTTCTTTATTAATAACCTAMAATGTAAAGTAATAGTAAATAAAGAAGCACAATAGGTTTTTAATTATCAGAATAATATTTTCTACTTCTTCTTTTACCTGAGCTACTAATATTCTCYGTTAAAAGAGTAAATAGGAGGAGAGTTCATTGACCACTTGAAATAACTAGTTATAAAAGTCTTTAATATGTCCTGTAAATTCCCTTTTCCTTCTTGAAATTAGCACTGGAAAAGGTTTAAAAAACAGCCTGCCCTAAAAACAGTGTCTATGAAGAGGAATTAGAATTACCTGAGGTGCATATTTTCATAGCATCTCTTACTTCACAGCAAATTAATACACAGTTCTCTTAAAGATTCAAAGTAAGTACCAGATGAAAAAAAGTAAGTGTATAACTGAAAACAATATCGCTAAAGAGTTGAACCCCAACAGGTGATTATTTGTGTTTAGTAAGTTTTCCAGCACTTACAAAATAAAACCTGTTATGATTTGAAAACCAATAGATATTGTTTTCATTTTCTAATTTAAAATTCTATGGTATAATAAAGAATAAGTTAAATTAGATGATGAGGTAGGGTGAGTGTGCCCTCAGGCAGAGGATTAAATAAAGAACCACATTACAATATAAATAGGAAACCGTGAAACCAGAGTGATAATGGCCTTTGATACTTTTCAGCTGTCTTCTATGTCAATTAGTAAATGCATAAAGACAAACTAGCACTGGCTTTACATTTAATCAGCTGCATGACAGCATCTCCTATTTTTTGCACTTGTTTTTATTGCAATTTAGAGGCAAAGCTGACAGCTACAACATCCAAGACAGAAAGTTACGGTGTTTCACGTTCAGTGGCTATTTATTCAGTAAGCATTGGTGAACTTGGAAATAAGATTTTTTTCACAACAGAATTCTTTTAATTTCTGCTGATGTAGCATGTCCATTTAACTTTTCTCAAAAGCAGTGAAAAACACTCACTGGGAGAGAATTGAAAGAGCCAAAAGAGCTCTTTGAAATTGAAATAGGCAATAGCATTCTCAGATATAAAAATGTTAAGATACGTACGTATATGACATCAACCAAAAACTTTCCTGAAAATGCACTCTCAAAAGCATAGAAAGTACCCACCTTCTGCTATAATTGTGATAAAAATACGGTATCTTGCTTGCCATTATAAAGCTCAGGAGTGGCTTACTGCAACATTCAGTCTAGAATTAGCAGGGTGACAGTACAGAAAAAAGTGTGGTGCTCTAAGCATTTATAGTGCCTCTTTATGCAATATATTCTGAATTAATTTGGATTATAAAATATCTTTTTTGCATGAGAATAGAGTGCTGAGGAAGAATACTGGATTTGTGGCCTTGAAGCTGAAATTATCTAACAATGCAGCAGATGATACAAATGAGGCAGCGCTTTTTCACTCCCACACTATTCTGTTAAATTCACTCAGTTACATAAAAGAAGGTGGATAATTGAGGCCTTCAAACTCTCACTGAGTCTGCCACCAATGGTAACGACTTGTGATAACTGTCATTTTGTCCACCAGGAATTTCGGAGAAATGCGTAGGTGAAAATCTGGCTCTGATGAAGTCATGGAGGTTTTGCAATCAATGTCACCAAAAGTAGCATATTACCACTGTCTATGATGATGACATTCAGCGGACCCCAGGTTTTTTATCTGGTCAGCCAGAGATATCAGGGAACACACAAATTTTTTTGGGTGCATTTGCCTCATATTGCAATATTTCTTACYAATATGTTGTGCTAGAAATTATGAAGAAAGTATGCTGATTAGCATTGTGACACAAACTCATCAGGAAACCCACAACAAAGCATAATAAATCCTTAAATCAGGCACAAAGCAATGCTGCTGAAGAAGACTTCTAGCTATGTCCGTGTATTGGAGGTCAGATGACTCATTTCACAGATCACAGTTCATAAAGCTGGTTTGTTCATCTGAGTTACAATGAGGTATCCTAGGCTTTGTCTGGAGGATTTTCTCTGCTTTATGTCTGTTCACTCAGACATTTATGAAAATTACCTGCTGACCATTTTCTTTCTGTCATGATGTTTAAATGAAGAAGGCTTATGTTAGCATTTTCAAAAACTTGCAATGCAGTGTAAAAATTACTGTTTATCTGCACATACAGCAAGGAACAGCCTTTCCGGGAAATTGGCTTGAATGGACTAGTAGGGCTTAACCAGGCTCCATTTAGACAGACAAGAGCTGTTGTCACACTGTAACGCAGTATTAATATAATTTGATGCACTTACTTTCTGTCTTAAACATTTGAATCATATCTAGTAACTACTGAAAAGTAGAGCTACAGGACAGTGTATGCCAGTGGAATAAATGCATACATATTATTTCACAAGGAAACTGCTTTTGAATTGCTGTGGGGATGAAGCAAGAATTCAAGCCTTGTTTTATTCTTCAATGATGAAATCAAGAGATTTTGTTTATTTGGTGTATGTAAAGTTGAGATCAAATTAAGAACAGGAAAATGTGTTGAAAAACTTTCTGTCACATGAAACAAATGCCTTACAGGATCCTTTGGAAATATTTAGTGTCAATCTGGTCCATGACTGCAAGCAGCTGCACACTTGTGCACTTTCTGAAGAGCAAGTAGGTCGCATGATAAAGAAAATGGCCGTGTGCACTGCATGTTGAAAAACTCTGTCCCCTGAGAAACATGCTGTTTCAGAGAATGTACGTTTTCATTTGTGGGAGAAGATGAAGTCAGCCCTTGAAATGCAATGCTTGGAGACAATATGCACCTCAGTTAGCAATAAGAAACTAAACCACTATGTATCTACAGGAATGTACACAGAATTTAAGACAGTGTAAATATAATAGCAATAAATGGTATGTAGGTTTGCAAGCTACCAAGAGCAATAGTTTCTTTATTATTTCAGCATAAAAGATACATAAATGAAGTTATAACTTTAGCTTGCAAGATTAAAATCAAGTTCTATATCCACTAGCTGATGTGTGCTTTAAAATAAGCTTTATACACCTTGTATTTATGTAGCTATTTTGTACACCAGTTGAATTATTCAAAAAATAAGAAGAGTATAAATTAAATATTATTTTTAACCATACACACAAAGGCTCCATATATGTAAACTAAACACTAACAGAGAAGGCAGCCTGTAAGAATTTTTCTTTAGTTTATGTAAAACCTTACTGCTTGGTATATTTGTGTACCAAGCGTGCCATCATTACATCATGGTGGTTCTGAAACGTGTAAAGTGTCTGTTCTCCCATTTGGCCTCTAGCAAAATGACAGATAAATGGACTTTTAATGCTAAACATAACAAGAAGCTAATCACCTGGATTTGGCTGATCTGTATGTCCAAAGGAGATGATGATGTTTCCAAAGTTTCCAGTTCTTTTTCTTGTTCAGCTATCCAGATGGACAGAGCTTCAAAATTATTGCCAAAATGATCCCACTTGTATTTCACCATTTCCATGCTTTTAATACTAAAATTAACCAAATTAATTAGAGAGAATAAACAGTTTAATATGATGAAGCTGCCCATATTCTTGCTAGAATAAAACTGTAACTTATGCAATCTACAGGAGGGTCATTTTAAAAACTCCTGGTTTTAGAGGACCAAGTTGTGCGCCTAAATTCAAACTTGGTTTTCTCTTAGACTGCACCGAAAGTCAAACAATTATATTAGCCATAGTGGGGACACCGAGAGGTGAAACAGAGTACAGCTTCATTGATCAGCTGCACATCAAGAATCTCATCATAGCAGGAAGAGAAAGGAAAAGTAATATAAATATGATTTCTATGAAATAATATGGAATTAGGATTATATCAGATATCTAAAAGTTGAGATAACTGAGTGCATAGATGTTAGTCATTTAGTTGCTAGAAAAAAATGATTAAAACCAGTGTATTGTGGATGTACATATATCCACCAATGCTTGACCACTTTATTAAACTTGGATTTTTATAACAGCAATCTGCCTATCTTATAGGAAGTTTGTGTTTTCTGAGGCAATGATTTCATATCAAGCCAAAGATTTAACAACAGATATGACTCAACTACCTCAAAGTTAATAGATTTATATTCTTTGAAACATACATTATAGGTATGTTAAACAGAGACAGATTATGACTGATTCCTGTACATATTGAATAGGAAACAAAGCACCCTTTTTTTTCATCACAAGTAAGAAGTCTAAGGCCCTTATAAGGTCTAACAGCATTAACTTCCAGTATACAAGTTTCTGCTACTTTCAAGTCATTGTAAAGAAACCACTGCTAATGTAGGCCCTACACAGAGCTTGCAAAACATGCATTTTCTATTTCATTGAAAATATTAAAATTTCATCAGAAAAGTTTGAGTATTACAAAATTCCAAAATACATTTTCCTTTTAAATGTATCCTTAAAAACCATTCCGTGTTAAAAAGTTTTTATTTTATTCCCCCCCCTCATTAAAGCTAGAGGAAGCTTTAAGAAAAGACGTAGTCTAAAAACGTAAAAATTGGCCTTTTTATATTTCCTTATTTATTTTCAAAATTAAAAAAAAATTAGCAATGTCAACAGCCATTYACTGATAAGAATGTATTTAAATTCAAGTTATTTGCAGGAAAATAAAGTGCAAAAATATTTCACGCAAGTCCAGCCCAAGAAAATACAGCTGGAAATCAGAGTCAAGGGACCAAATCAGTGGCACAACAGCTGAAAATTCTTCACCTTGGTATGGGCCTTCCTTATAGTTGTAAGAAAGCCGCAGACTATAAAGAATATAGTCCCAGACACGCTGAACTGCTACGCATGATCTCCGTGGAAAACAAATGTGCTAAGTTTGCTCTGTAGCGGACTATGGAGAGCTGCTCAAACTTTTCTTTCCCTTTCCTGTTCATTGGCATAGTATGTACCATATGTATTTGGAATACCTTCACTTTAAATTACTTGGCCAAGTTTTTTATTGATGATGCGAGTTACAACATAATTCTTACACACTGATTATACGTTCTGTAGATTCACTATGAAGAGTTGTATATATTTGCATGTTTTGCAGACGGGATTTATTTTTTTATTATCTCTCACAGTACCACAGACATTCTGTACAATCCATACATTCAACTAAAACCTATTTCATATCTACATTGAAAGGGAATATCAATGATAGCTTTCATTTAAAAATAGATGACATTATTAAAAAAGTGAATATTCATTGTTGGAAGGATGAATTTCTTGAATTGAAAAAATCACACTAGTTTCCTCTCTAATATTGGAGAAAACAATGTATAAAGTGAAGTATTCAGTAAGGTATGGCAGAATTTGATGGCAAATCACTGTAACACTTCATATTGGAGAAAGTGTTATGTAAAAAAATTAGACCACCAATAATCAGAAAGTTACATCTGCTGTAGAGGTTAGTTATTCTATTTTACAACTGCTCTTTTACATCGGGAAGAAAATGGCACCAAATTAAAGTCAGATTAGCATGACAATGGTCAATAGGGGAAAAAACCCAATAGTGTGGGCATTGCCCTTCACTCATATTCAGATGGAAGTGGTGGTACCTGCTTAAACTTATACAGTAAAGTATTCTACATAGTAATTCCAGTAAGACAACATATATCCATGACTTGTGTATCAGATCTAATATATGCAAAAATACTAATTTCATATACACATATAAATGTATGTGTCTATAGATAAAATGAGAATAGCAACAGCTGATGTTGAAGKTGAGTAACTTGAGCTCAATAACTGAGTTACTCACTTGAGAAATGGGACGAAATTTACAAATACAAAAAGTTACAAATATTTACAAGATTTAACAACGTTCTCTTGGAGTTTGAACTTTCAATTTTTAAACAAAATTTGGCAAATAATGCCTTTGTTATTTGCAGCAGCAGAAGTAGCTTTTGATATTGCCCATGAAATAAAATCTGGGCATTCAGCTAAGATGAAGGCACTTCTTGACATTCCTATGGAGAAAGTGGAATACTGAAAACCGAGGCAAATATGGTAAAGGTGTTGTTCTCATACTTGCACTGAGATTTTTCTTTCTAAAAGAGTCTAGTACCTCAAGAATGAGTTTAATTATTCCTTCTTCACAAGACTGGGGTTTAAAGATAAGTGACAGGTTAAATGTAACTAACAATGGTTTTATAAACTATGTATTATTAAACAAAGATTTTGTTTATTTGCACACACTCTTTTGACATATTTGGTACTATAACCTGGTTACTATGCCACGGCAAGCTGTAAATGACGGAGCTGATGAGACAACGCAAAATGCTAACAAGGTATTCTAGAAATCTGATACAATCTTATAGTGGAGAATAAATATTAGGACTTGTTAAGAACATACTCTTCTTCAAGAGTAACTTCCACTTTTTTCACTTGTTCTTGGAGCGATTTTGCCTGCTGTTGAAGGGACTGCTTGTTCTTTGAACCAAGCTGTATCTCAGAAGAATTCTTCACCAAATTCTCAGCCTGCACTGCCATTGCTTCAGTCTGCTTAGAAAGTTCCTGTAAGGATGCAAGACACATTAATACACAGTTTCATATATTTACATAAAAAGTATTTTTCCTCAATATTTGTGGTTAGAAAAAGTATCTGCATCCTATATGTATATTTTGAATGTCTAAATACATAAAAACAACCTCTGAAGAAAGTTATTTTCATGTTGCATTTAAGAAATGTTCATTTGAGCAAACTAGCTTGAATGAAATCTAGCAAGGGAGATTGTATGTCCAAAAGTTTTTAACTGAAACAATCAATCAAAATTTATTCTATAGCTCTTCAAGAACTTTGTTTAACAACTGCTTTCTGTCACAAACGGCAAACCCATGCACCAGAAAAATGGATGCCGAGCATAACCAAGATATGTATAATTTAGTATCAGATTCATCAAAGGGTAAAACCAGCATGAAAAGCATGGCGCTTAGGAAAGCCAATCACTACTAGTACTTCTGTATTAGTAAATAAGATGGGCTGGGATAATTCTGTGTTAAGGGCAAGTGTCACGTTATGGCTTATGTCCATATTGTAGAAGTCTCTCCTTTTTCTTCTCAGGGCTAAAAGAGTGCTAGTTTGCACAGTCCACATAACCTTGCCAAAGAGCACTCTACTGATGTTGATATTCCAGTGCTTGACACTGTTTAGCTTACTAGTATAGATGATTACTGAGCACCAAATGGGAAGTCCTCAGAATCATTATACCTTCAATACATGTGCTTCAGATGCAGAATTTGAGTAATTCTTCATGATCTTTTCATAAAATAACTTTTTACCTCTAAACAGTTTATGCAGTCTGTAATCTGTATACACAATTTGCACCAGCATTAACAGGAAACCATGCAAAGATTGAAGGCAATATTCTCACTATATGTTAACAAGCGAGGCAGAAAGATATTTCAGTTCCTGTATTTGACACAGTGAATACCTTTGTCTGATCCAGTTCTGAAGAGAGGCTCTCTAAACTGCTAAAGTTTAAGATACGTTCAAGTGCAGAGCTTGCTTGATTGAGATATTTTACTACTGTTTCTTTGTCCCTTTCAAACTGCTCCCATTTATTTATTGTGACCTACAAAAACAAACAAAATAACCCAAAACAGGAACAGAAAGACAAAAAGATCAAAGGGGAGAAAAAAAGAATTTCATTGTAAGTTACTGAAGAAGGAAAAAAGAGAAAGACCCGACATAAAATAAAACAATTCTCCTGAAATGCCATCTACTCTACAGATGAAACTGTTTTGAACCCAATAAAAGTTTTCCCTTGAATTTTCACTGATTCATACTGCGCTGTGCAAAGAAGCACTGTTCTCTAATGTGCCAGCAATATTTAAGTCTTATAATTTGAATCTCCTATAAAAAGTCTGAAGTAATAAATGCAGATGCTTATGTTTATGGTGACAGGTAGTCAACAATACCTAAAAGCATTTTCAAGTTCTCTAATGAAATAAATTACAGTAAAATGGTAGAAGACAATCCCTACTCATAGGAAATTCACACATAGGAATCTATTTGTTCTTTTCTGATAATGTAAAATTTTGATTAACATACAGCATTTAATTACCATTCACAAGAATTATGACAGTATAAACAAATATTTTCTTGATTCTGAAGTAAAGCAAGGCCTGAGTTAAGACTTCATATATGGGATTCCTTAGAAAAAAATTCTAAGGAATTCTAATAAATTCTTACATTAAGAAGTTATTTGAGCTCTATCAACCATGTTTTTCATCTTGTGTTTTATCATGGGAAACAGTTTTGATGACTTTAAACATTTGTGTGACATAGTGGACAGCTAGATTACCATTCTGCTTAGAGAAATGTAAAAGACAGCTCAGTTATGGGCACAAGAAGCTATAAATTCTAATTCCAGTTCAGTCAGTGATTAGTTATACAACCTGGAGCAATCCATTTGATTTCTCTGTGACTGTTTTCTTCCTTCTTTAAATTTAGGATGACAGTATGTATTTCACACAACAGTTGTGAGGATTATGTTTGCACAACATCAGGTGTTATTTATCTAGTATCCAGCCTAAAGACTTTCAATTAGAGGGCAATGCCATCTTTAGTAGCCAGGGTAGACAGCCCATCTAAAAATTAATTCACAGATAAATTATATAAAATATCTATTATGACTGAATAGTTGGGACTTTTAAACACTTCCAAACAAAATGTTGCTTCTTTATTAATTAAGAGGTATCCAGCATCTTCAAGGAGTTTTCATGGAGGTACTGATCATGAAAACCGCGAGGATGAAGATTCAGAGGTGAGACCGAGTGAGCTCGGACTTCTTACATTAAAATTGGTTTATTACTAAGCTAAAACCCAAAAAAAAAAAAAAAAAGAAGAAGAAGAAAGCACAGGTTTTTATTTCTCTTGCAGAGGACCCACCTGCAGTTGCTCTTCACGTTTCTCCATAGTCTGCTGCATGTTCTCCAATGTTCCTTCCAACTTTTGTAAATCCTCTTGCATTGTGCTGGGCAGTCCACCTTCAATCTGCAACTGTTTAGCTTGGGAAATCTGCTGTTGCACATCTTGCCTCTTTGCATGGAGTCTCCTTGTCCTTTGCTAAAAAGATTCATCCAACAGGAATGATTAGACTTTTTAGCTCCTTTCGGAAACTGGCACAATAAAACCACTTCCTGCTTTTGCAGGGGTATGCAGTGAGAATAACAGACAAAGGAATAAACTGTGGCAAGTTTTCYTGAGAGTCTCATATTCTCCTCAAGTATACGCCTTGGGTTCCAAAATGTGTATACATCTTTTGTGGCGTACAAACGGGAGAGAGTGATAGTATGGCCGCTTATCCAAAGAAATATTTTAGAAAGCAGAAGACCCAAGACCCAAGCAGAACCCCAGCTGAGCAACTGCAGCAGTAGCCACAGGTGCATGTATTCCTCATGACTGCCTGGGAGCATCCAGGTCTGCTCTGCACTCTTTGAGGCACAGATTGGAGCCTCAGATTGATCAAAGCAATATATCAGCCTCCATTAGAGAGCAGTAGGGGGATGGTCAAGTTGCATAACTCTTTCTTTGATGCATTTTTTCTGTAGCACTATCAGAAACTCCTAAGACTACCTCACCTCTCCTTTCCTAACATGCCTGACCCATTGCCAGCCTTGCTAGGTAAGCTCACAGCTCCCTGCTCAATTCTACTCTGGGTACTTCCAGGTCTTTGACAAAGTCTGTTTTTACCTTACCTTTTTACCTTTTACTCCATATCAAAAGAAGAAGAGTCTGAGAACTCAAGGAGAAGTTAAGTGTTCCTACTACCTCTACTATGACAGATAAGGAATGTAGAATATTGAAAGAACAAATATGAACCTTAACACACACGATAGCTTTTACAAACACCAAAGATTTTAGATAAGACAGAGGTAAGACATAGTAGTGCCTGGTCAGACAATAAGACATGTCTAACCTTACAGAAATAGATGTTAAAATAAAACATTTATATAATGCCCAAACATTGACAGTAAATTATTCTTATTCTTATTAGCTTTGAGCAGGCCTCAAAGTTAATTTCCCATATTTGGCCTTAAACCCCATGATTCGTGCTGTATACAAGCCATACGATTTATTATTACTGTAGCCCGCAGATGTTTTGATCTATTATCAGTGCATAAAAAGCCTCCTGTTCTACAGACTGGAAGCCAATCTGTCACTGCAGTAGCTACCCAGAAGAGGAGATGAGGCTAGAGGTACACCTCCCTTCCAGCATTTAGAGTTAGGGCTACATCAAAGCTGCTGAAGTTGAGAAATTTCCAAAACCAGGATCAGGCCAAATTTACCATGATCAAATCTGACACACAAACTTTAAAAAGGTAAGAAGAGAGAAACTACATATTTGCAGAGTACACTTACCCAAAATGTCAAGTAAATGGAGCCTGTTTTTCAGGCTTTCTGGGCCCAAAAAAACTATGTGAAATAAAAGGATATTCAATAGAAGTTGAAAAACAAGCTCATCTTTGGGCATTAACATTTAAAAAATACTGAGTACTTTTTTCATTATAAGAAATCAATACTAGGCCATATGAGATCATTTCCTTTATAACTCTTCCAGGTTTAAATACAAAGAGTTATGCTAATGGACATAACAAAATTTAGTAATTACATACCTTCTATCTTAAAAAAAAAAAATCCAATATGGACATGAGTAATTGCCCTACCTGATGAAGAAGCAGTAGTTGCTGAGCTTGTAATAAACTTTCTGTATCCAGGATCTTTTCAGCCTCTGCTTGGGATTCTTTAGAGTTGTTGATTAAGTCTTCAATTGCACTTTTAACTTCCTCTTTGTACTGGACACAGTCTCCAATAGTGCCTAGTGTCTTTTCAATCTACAATTGCAGATAACTTTAAGTATTTCATGTTGAAAGGCACATCTATATTTTAAGGGCACATTTATATTTGGAATATTTTTTCAAAAAATATAGTAAATTGTCTAAATTCAAACCATTTTTGTCCCCAGCATTCTTAACAGATACCTTTAACTTTACATTGAAAGAATGACTGTAGACTTAAAATGTGACCGAGGAGACCTTTGTCTTGTTTAGACATACTCCCTATTACACTGCCATATGGTAAATGGCTGTCTGTGACAGCCACTTGGTGATCACTTAGAAAATACACGCTGTCCTCACCCTTGCAAGCTGACCAGATTCCGAAACACCTGCACTACTCAACTCACAAAAAATCTTGCTGCCATTTGGACCTTCTAGAGCAATGCCCTGGTGAATCACAAATATATCAGAATGCCCTGTTACCCTGGTTTTATGGACCACAATATGCATGTGGTGCAATATCCAGTCTCGGTTTGCAGAATTTTATAAAAAAAAGATATATCTATTCAACATATCAGAAAGTTCTTCCCTCTTTGCATGATTCAGCTAACTACTTGTAGCTGATTCTCAGTACAGGCTCTGTTTCTCAGACAGTTCCTGTGTTTTATGGTTTTAATCATAAAGTATTCTAGAACTAAGAAACTCCTTTCTTTTCTTCCTCCCTTCCTTTCTTTCTTTCCAGTCCATATTCACTTTGGAGGGTCATTCAGATTCGAGCCATTCTCTTTGCTGTTATATAAATATTTAGTCTTTGCTCTCCAAAAAACATTGCTGAACTCTGGAAATACCCAGTAGCAGTCCTTCTATAAACATTCTCGTTCATCTGATTAACAAGCTTTAAATTTAGCTGTAAAGAGGATTCAGACTTTTAAGAATCACCAGTCTAACTATAGTATAAAGTGCCATTTAGATTCCGCTTTTAGATTCAAAACAATTTTAAATTCTAGTTCTTATTTTCTTTTTTTACCTTCATGAACGTGTGCCCCTCTTAGTTCTGACTTTTGGAGGAAACAAAAAGCAAAAGTACTTTAAAACAAAATAAATAAGTAAATAAAGATATCATCTTCAAGTTTTTGCAGCCACTTGGAAATCAGAACACTGGTTCCCTCAACTTTTCAAACACAGTTTTCACACCACAGAAGTTTAGAGAAGTTTCAATAAATACATGGAACTTTTATACATTTGGAACTCCTACAAGGCCTCCACAAGAATTGACATTAACAACGGAATTTGAAGCCTGAACTCTTTCTCTACCCTGAACTCTTTTTTCAGATGGATTTGTTCCGCCTTCTGAGTGTAMGATGTTCTAAGTTTCTCCTGATCTTTCTTTTTACTGTGAAAACTGTGAAGCAGCAAGTTCCCTGAGATCTCATAGAACTCAAGGGTTCAGTGGATTCAAAGTGGTTTTGCTTATCAGTTAGAAACGTCCCATGATTTCAGCAGTTACGGTATATCATTATCATTCAGACCTCAGAGAACTGCAGCCTTTTCCTGCAAATTCAGTGCATGATAGACATCCTTAATGATTTGAAACTATGTCACAGCAGTTCCTTTATTATTTCAGCATAAAAGATAGATAAATGAAGATTAAATTCAGATTCTATATCCACTAGATGATGTACATCACGGTTTTGCCAATGTTCACTAAGAACTGGTTTTAGAAAATTATCTTCTGCCTCTAAAAATACTGATATTTTGATTCCAGAAGCATTTAGTATGATGCTTTCCAATACTGCAAAGGGAAAAGATCCATTATAATAATGTCAGTATTTTTTGCCTGCTACTCTTAAGGCTTTGCTACCCAGGAAGTACAAATGAATTTTTTGTTGGTGAATGCTTGCAGTTTAATTAAAAAAACACAGCAGGGAACTTATGCTTGTGAAGCCATGATTGATGTCATTTCATGTGACACTGTAAATGAGGAGTTCTTGTGTCCCTCATACTGTACCTCAGCCAGTAAATCTAGGAGTCCCTTGAAGTCACTGGAAAGTTTACAAAGCTCATCCTCTGTCTTTTTGGCCTCCAAATCAGGACATACTGTGGTTAAAACAGCAAGTCTAGATTTCAGCCAGCTGTGATTTTCTCCTTGCTTGTTAATATGCTTCCTAATTTCCTATGGAAGAATTAAAACATGTTTTCTTCAAATAAACAAAACATATTAATGAGTGACATTCATGGCATCAGTTCAAAGATTAGTATTGTAAACATACTACCTTTGTTCTTATCTTGAAAAACTAGAAATGTAGTACTTTTCTATTTGCATGCCCTATCTGATTCTGTGCCAGTCAATGGCTAGATTTGTGCATTTTCTCCACAGACTTTACTCCACTACTACTTATTAGACTGTTCTTTAATAAGTAGTAGTGGAGTACTTTTTTCTAACAAACATTTTTACCTACAGATAGATAGATACATGGTAGGTACCATGTATATATTTTCCATATATTGACCAAATTTCTTAGTTACCATTTAAATTTTAAATGCTGACTTTCCCAAACATAAAATTTCATGTGATATAAGGTTTTGTGTATTTTTTTTCCTATTTAAAGAGCTCTTTTTTCCCTCTTTTCACCCAGTAGTTCATTTATATTTTTGCGCCAGTGCTGATGAGAAGTTGCCAGCAGTGAAACTGCATGAGTAAATCAGACTTTTTGGAGCAGAAGCACCCATTAAGCTAAAGGTCTATCTGCTTTATCAAGGTCATCCTAATTATGTTTCTCTGCACAGGTAGCCTCATAACCTGCTCATGACTTTCACACAAACTCCTATAGTATGTCACATTCCTATTTTTGCTCCTAGTATGTGAAATAAAAAAAGAAATAAAGGTCAAGCTAGGTCCCAAGTGACACAATAAATTATTGCCTAAAACTAATTTAACCAAACGACTCCATCTTTAACTGTTCTATCACTTCTGTTACCAGTCACCATTGCAAAAGTGTACGGTAGAATATCTTTGCCTCCCCTGTTATACTATCATGGAAAAGAATTTTTATTATAGAAGATTTTCCTAAATATAAGACAGTAACTTGATCCTTCAAAAACCCCCAGTGCAGAAATTTTGGCTTTTCTTTGCACAACACTTTTAGCTGTGCACGCAGCAGGATGAGGGACAAGTATTTATTATATCTATCTGCTTCTATATTTTGGATGTTCTGTATATACAAGTAAAGGGACCTGCCATTCTCTAAGTTATTAAAAGTAGGAACTTCTGCCACACTTTGCTACATATGGAACTTTCTCCTGGAAATGTTTTTAAGGATACCAGGAATCAGCAGAGCTACTATGGTCTCCGTAGTAAAATGGTTGCACTACTTCAGAATACAGTTTTACCCAGAGTCCCAGCAGCAATGACCATAGCTTTGTTAGAATATAAGCCAAGGGCTTACCCCCATGGATGCTTTACATTGCTTGTATTTGGCAGTATCATTGACACTTTCCTTTATATTCTTTAGTTCTCTTTCTGTTGACGAAATCCAATTTGCCAATTCAGAAAATCTGAAATAAAACATCACATAATGCAAAGCAAGGAAAAAAAGTTAGACAAAAATTGTCACCACCAAATGGTAACCCCTTAAATTTAAGCTAAAATTATAAAATCCACTCAAAAACCCACTATAATTTGTGTAATTACTATATGAAGTATAGATTTCTACTTGAAGCTAACAACACAGTATCATACTTTATGTGGTACTGATCTATGATGATATTTAGAGGARTGACCACACATAAGGCTCTACGGCTACCAGTTGAGCTGACACCTGTTCTTATAGCCCTTCCAGGTGTCCGAGTGCTCTGTTAGCTTTACGTATGTGCTGTCTATCTGGGATTTGAGCTCCTTCAGGATTCGTTGGCTGCTTTCCAATGTAGCCCTCACTGGATCAGAAACTGGCAGTTTTTGGCACAGTTCTGCAATCCGTTGTAGCCTTTTCTCACACAGCTGGTAAGGTCCCTTGTCACCGAAGAACAGCTGATGGGAGACAAAGCAGAAAATTCAATAAAAATACAAATTGGCAGAAGTCACAAAGCATATCTATGTATTTGTTATAAACCGTACTAAGCTCAAATCAAAATTTTTGTTAAAGACCCCAAGGATTGATCTGATTTAGTTGTTCACAGAGTGTTTGGTGGCTTAAGAGTTGGTCAGACCTTCTGTTTATTATTGGCATAGAAACGTATTTCTGTAAATGCCCATGTGGTGGCATAGAATTCATACCATGTGTTCCTCGATCATCCTCTCATTGCCTTCTCTTGATAACACCTTGTTCTGTCGAGCTAGTTCACCTTTGCACTCCTCCACTGTGACCAGGAACTTGCTTTTCTGTACTTCAATCTTCAAGTGGATCAAATGATATGGAGCTTCTGTTTGAAGATCCTAYGCGCCCACAGGGGCAATAAACAAGCACAGAGATAAAGCACTACTCCCATTGCCTCAGTGTGAAGTTATTACAAACAAATTATCTAAAAACTCATATAGAAAATAAAGCATATATATGCATGAACAGATGGGGGTTTCTTCATATTCATTTAAGTAAATAAAGCAACTCTGTTACCAATATCTCTTAGATATATCATCAGGTCGTAAGTTTTTGGGGACCAGAATATGTATGTATAAGGCACATATTACAGAGACTTACTGATTCTTGTCAAGATATACCAAATACTTTCTGTATAAAATAATAAAGCAAACAATAGTAGTGAAACTATTTGCAACTGCTTCCAGAGGTTTCTGTTTGCATGCTAGTGAGAAACCACTCATCCATCACTCCAGCTTTGACCTGCAACGTGTTGTGTCAGGCAACAAATTCCACAGCTTATGAGCAATGTTTGTTCAGTTGTTAGAGCCTTTTGCAGAAGACACAATTTAACCTGATGGCATGATCTCTTACAAATTTGTTTTATTAAGGTTGGGAAAGTAACTGCAATCATCCAACATCAGCATAAAGTAAGAAAAGCTAGCACCTATTCTCAACAAATGTTCTTAACACAGGTATCATTATGGCTGTACGTAGGGGGAGAAATTAAGGTTTCATAATTATTTTCTCACATTTCTTGACTTTTGACCACTTAATGGGGCTTTTTCAAGAGGGTACTTGTGGGTATAACTGTATGTAATGTTGTAAAATACATTTTTCCCAATTGTACAGGAAGCCAAATAATACAACTTTTTATTTTATTCTATTTTATATTTTTTTTCAACATATAGGTCATGCAGAAACATTGCAAAGTTAAGACTTACAATTTCCAGAGACTTCATTCAATGTCACTAACCTTCCACTGCCTATGGAGTTTTCTCACAGCTTCCTGCAGGTTTTGTTGCTCTTGTTCTGGGAGGATGTCAGTAAGTTCATCGCATGCTTTCAGAAAGGCATTTAGGACTCTCTGATCCAACTGGTTAAAGAATTCCTGAAGTTGAGGGAGAAAGTGAGAAGGTGAGAAGATGAAGCTGGTTATTGACATGGTAACCTGTCAACATGAAGTTCCCTAACACACTCTGTAAGTTTCAAGGTTACTTCTGCTGCATTGAAGAACTGAAGTTTGAGCTAAGGAAAGAACTATTTCTAGCTATTTAAAGTCCAGCAAATTAATTTATTCTCAGCCAGTACACTGAGATGGTATTTTAACAAGAATACATTTTAAAGCTACATGCATAAGTAATGGTTACAATTCATCTGAAAAAAAAGCAGTGGGTGCGTGAGACTGGCAAAAAGTAGTGTCCTCACTCCCAATGGTTCTACTGGCAAAACTGACCCTAATTTCTAAGGGGTCTTCTCGCTTCACCTTCTGGTTGCTTACATTCATCAATAAGAAGGGTGATCTTTTTTCCTTTTTGGTTTTCAATCTTAACGTTAGTTTGACCTGATCTGTATAACTTCTATACGTGAAAGAAATCCACATCAATTTTAAAATTAAGTAGGCTTTTCACTTGTATGTCATGCACTCAAAGATTTCCATGAGGAAGGTCAGAGAATTTACTCACGCTATGTTTCCTGAGAAGTTCTTCAGGATTTCCTTTTTCTTTTAAGCAACAATTGGCAATCTGTATTACTTTTTCCAGTTCTGCTCTAGACTCCTCAAATTTCTTCATCAAACGGCTATTTGCTTCTATGTTTTTTCTCCAGTCACCAGCTTTCCTGACCATATTCTGAGTCATAAGCAAAGAAAATGAGCTGGCACTTTCTCACTGATTTTTATGTGCTCTCTTTTAACATGATCTTACAAAAAATGCATTTGATTGGTGTCACTCTTTCAAATATATGCCGTTGACAAGTGCTTTTCCCTTTCATGCTCCAATTTTCCCAATTTTTAATACTTATACTAAGACTTGTGCTAACATCATCCTTCATTCAAATAAAAACGGGTAGTTATCTAATATAGATGTCTCTGATAGCCAAATGGCAGAGGCATTCTGAAGGCAATGCCTTTCCTAAAGCCTGCTTTCAAATGTAAAGCACCTGTAAAGCACCTTGCCATTCCATTTTTTCTAGTAGCAGACTGCCTCCTCCTACATGACTCTACATGAAGGTGGTTTGACCTACGGATCCAACCAGTTCCATGCTAAAGGGCTTCTGACCTGGAGGAGGTTTGTACAATTATCACAGTAGTACTCCAGATAAACAACCAGGTAGAAAGCCGCTTAAAAGAAAGCAAATTTTCTGGTTTAGTTGCCACTCTGAAATCCTCTTGTTTTGAAACCTTAGTCACAGCTCTCCATTATTGTGCTTTGTAGTCTGTCCCAGTGCAGTGCATTATCCAGTGGATACAATTCCATAAGCAAGTAATAAAATTTACCAGGAGAAATGAACAGTTCACCAGTTCAACTGCAGCAAGGTAATTCCAACGCTGCTTACTAACCATACACTTTACCACCCTCAATGATTACAAACCCCAGTGTAAGGAATTGTAATGATTTTACCAGTGAGCTAATCAAATCTGTAGTTCTCAACTTAAACATCTTGCTAACCCTTTTTAAAGTTTCCTGATAAAAATTCGTGTATAATGGTAGAATCATATAGGAATGTATTATTTAAATGAGAAAATGCCACAGTTTCCAGATCCATAAATATTTTAACTCTGGGTATGCCACATTTTGTATGGTTATGCCATGTTTTATAGGTTTATTTCCTAACACAAAAAGAGGTAAATCACCATCCAACTTTATAGAAACAGGATAATAAATGTTCAACGTGGTAAATTTACCAAGCTACAATTGTATCTGCTACTGTTACTATAAACTAAACTTAAATAATTATTTCTAAATTGTGAATCAAAACCCACTGATCTTCAAGTACAACCCACAAAATACAATATAAATTTTGAAATCCACCTCTCAGAGACAGCTCTTTACTGATAGGTGATTTTCTGTAGCTTAAAATTCAGTTTAGATAGCTTTATACTGAAGAAGAATTGGCTGAAAACAAATCTAATAGAACCCAACATCTGGAGATCTGCCTTCAAGATAATGGTTAATTTCATGGTAGAGTGGGGCTAGACTGGGGCTGAATAGCCTCAAGACCGTCAATATGGCTAATAACAACATAGAACTCTACAAGTAAGGGGGGTTACAGCCCGAAGTACACATCTTTACATTAACGAATGTAAATACATATTTGCAACTTTCTATATTCACAATCCATTGCATTTTCTGAGGAAATACAAAGCCCAGCAATAGTAGCATTTGCAAAAGTTTCCATCTTCCATGCTTTGTGTGAAAGGGGATGTATGGGAATATAGGAGCAAATAATTAGCCAAGATAACAAAGTCAGGAGAAACAAAAAACAGTGCAGCCCTAACAGGTTGATCTCAGGGTCCTCGTTCCAAAGGAGCCTGAGACGTGTGAAAGTTCTCCTTAAATCCCGGGTTCCTCTGAGGCAGGTTCACCTCTGAATTACTGCATGCAGAACATGACTATCTGTCCCCTGACTACTTATTACCTAATACAGACAAATCCTTAATTAATAACTTGACGCCAGAGAGAAGAACTCTCTGTAACAGTAGCTAGAGAGTGATGAAATGGCGATACAGTAGGATAGATCAGCTGCATATGAACAAGCTTTCAAAAATATGCACCAAGATATGACACAATTACCTGAAAAGTAATCTGAACTTGTGTAACTTTCTTCTGAAATGTCGACTGATCGAAATGCTGTAACACTTCACTCGAAGCCACACACTGCAGGATACTCTGACTATTTCTCTCAATCAAGGACAAATCTTTCTTGCAGTTTTCTTGATAAGCTACCAAATCCTGAAAGAAAAAAACATATATCCACCCTGGCCAGGAACAAAGGAGAGAAAAGTTTGGCAAAATAACAGGAAGATATTTTTTGACAATAAGAACAAAAGGGACAAGGTCAAAGCACCACGACAAACAGACTACACAAAATGTCATACGAAATAACACAGACCACACAACTTTCGCCTTGTATGCAGAGTYCTGTACACAAATAGAGCTCTAGCTATCTATAAAAAAAAGACACAGACATGTACCCAAGCCTTTTGGGTAGTTTTAGAGAATGCAGGTCAGTACATGATTCTGTGATTTCATTTTATGGAATATCTATATTTATTGTATGATTGTTAATAGGATCTTATGAGCTGCTCCTTAACCTGCAGTTTGGACACATGACTCAGCTGGTATTCATAAACAGATGAGGATTTACTCAGGAAGATAAATGGACTGGCTTGATTCAAGCTCACCAGATCATTTTTTACCAAAATACAACCAAAGCTTGAAGTCACTGGAAGAGAATACCCTTCTTGTTGAATTATTGGGCCAATCTCCAGAGTCATTATAGGCTTTAACTAATTTATATATATATATATACACACACACACAAAATTAAATCTCTTTGTTCTAATATTATCTTTTTTTTTTTTTTTTGCAAGGGACTCTAAATGGCTTTGAAAGACTTTGGCTTCCCATAAAAAATCCATTTAATTATATTACCTGTCAAACCCCACTCTAATGAAATGTGTACATCAATTCTGAGGGACTATTTCTAGGCTATATACCACCCATACACAAGGATAAACGCCAGTTCCTACGCAGGATCCTCATATTTTCATTTACCTTTCCAAGTGAGTTCTGACTAGCTCTGAATTCCTCCAGAATGAAACGTTTATTGGTCAGGTAGAAAAGTTAATGTTCCACTAAAATGAACTTCAAAGAAATCACTTCCAGACTTCTAAGAAACTTCCATAATTGTCCAAGAAAACCTAGGGAAGTTCCTGATCATGTTATTTCATCTGCTTAATAAAAAATCCAATATATTTCTGATATTTCAGTCTAATTCCCACTAGATAAAAAAAAAAAAAAGTCTTGTATTTACTTCTTGGATTGAAACCACARGCACTAGGAGGGAACACAAGTTTCAGTCTTTGTATGTTTATGCCTAGCTGACTTTAGGATAGGCTATGTTTGTTGCCTGAATATGAAGAAACATTTGCTCAGCTTACCGAGTTGCAATCCAAATTCCTAGAAAGGTAATTGTAAATATTCAGAGGCAGCAGATCTTTGTAAGATGTTTTTGAAACTTACTTGGGCTTTTTGTTTAAGAACAGTTGTAGGTTGTGCCTCAGGATCCAGGATAGAAATTATTTCATTGACTTTTTCAAGAGATTCATAAAAATGTGTGATTTGTTTCTCCAGTTCTTCCAGTGGAGACAGCAGATGCTGGCATTCATACAGCAGGGCACAGGAATACTCCTTAACCTTTTGGCCGTTTTAAAGAAAAATAATTATTAAAAAAGTTGTAAAATTCAATAAATAGCAGCTTCCTCTGCATGTGGGTTTATACAGTTGTTACCTGCCTCTTTTAAGATAGATCAAGCCTGATCCTGTATTACTTCTTAAAGAAAAGAATATTAAATTTAATGATGGTAGTTTTAAAGTCTAAAAGAAGTAACATTTTCTCCACCCTGAATCAACCTATTGTTACTATAACTATACATTTGCTCAAATGCATGTATTTGAGCATTTATGTAGGGGAGCTTACTATTTATTAGTTCAACAGTCAACAACATGCATAGTAGAAAAAGTATTCTGCAACCTTGCTCAGCTGCTCTTTGATCCTTGTCAAAGTTCCAAGCATTTCATTCACTTCCTCTTGGGAAACGTCTTTTGTAACAAGTTGTGCTGTTCTTGTAACCATTTTGTACTGAGCTTCCATCGCAGGCAATTTCTGCTTAATATTCTGAAAAAAACATTTCAAAAAATATTTCAACAACAGCATTTATGCATTCATGGCAGATACAAGTCTGTTCTCAAGAGATGAAAGATATATATTCCAATGATCAATTGCTTTCATCACTGATTTCAGTGAATACTGGATCATATTTCAAATGCATGAAAGGGTATCAGTCAGCTCACCTGGATGTGATTTGAAACTACACAGAAAGAAATATCCAGTGGGACAGTGTTTTGGAAACATGCTCTAGAAATGACACTCATAGAATACAATGAATTATATTAGCTATAGCAGAAATTATAAAAAAAAGCACCACTGGTAAAAAAAACCAAAAAACAGTAATAATGGCAAAGTATACTAAAATAATTTTATGCTCTCAAATTTAAACAGTTACAAGCTTCTCTCTTATGAAGGAGAAAGAAAGGACTGAAAGGAAGACACTTACTTCTAAATCTTGTACAAATATTTTGACATCAAGGAAGGACACTTCTACAGGGCCTGAAAATTTCCTATTGCTTCCATCAATAAAAGCTGTCAAATGGGCAACACCATCCAAGTATTCCTTCTTCATTTTGTCGAGTTCATCTGCTCGAGCATACTAAGAAAATGTAAAGTAAAAAGAAACAAACAAAAAATTAACCATCCTGAATGAGATATCTGGCAATTAAGTAATGACTTGAGGCAATTAGCATGTTTTCAGTGCAATTGTTTGCTGGAAAAAYTGTATTCAACAAAATACAAAATAATGGAAACTAATCTTCTAAATTAGTCAGACACTAATCATCTGCATTAGTTTCAATAGTGCTGATATTAAAAAGAACAATATTCATACAAGAGGTCAGCCTTTTTTAAGGTTTTGATCATTTGGAGAATGCCAGACTCTCATTTGTTTCTAACCTAGAATCAGCATCTCAATTCATTTCTCATTACCTACAGTACCTATTTTGAAAATTCAGCAAAGAGAATAGAACACGAAAAGCCTAGAAAAGATGAAGGACAAGGGAAGTTTCAATAAAAGAACTGCTGGCTGGAAGAAGGGGAAACACAGGTCTTAGAAAGTGGAAAGAGCTGTGTGACAGAAATGGTGGAAAGCCGGTGAGAAGAACCATAAAGCCAGCGTGTGAAAAAAGCTGCGTAAGTAGGGGAAGAGACATTTACATCCTGGGCACTACTGTTGCTACAGTGAAACACCTTAAATCTCATCAGCAAATAAAGCTTGAGAACATTCTAGTCAACAGTTTGGAAAAGTTACAATAAAAAAGAGGCAATCATTAGTTGCTCTTCCATTTAACTTGACTGCAATGGAAATAATCATGCCAGTGAAGAAAATAGATTCAGCATCTTCAAGTAGGCAACTACTATTTAAAATCACATGAAGGGGAAAATATCATTAGATGTATATTGACTATAGCAAAGATAATTTCTAATGTGTTTATGAGGTGTGAAATACTTCTGTGCAATTTAGCTCAATCTTCTCTTTGCTTTTTAAAGAGACAATATAGAAACAACAATTCTTTTCCAATCAGTTGAATCTCTTCCATAAGATAAAGGGTAGTTTTTTCATTTGCTATCAGTGCCTCCATGTGCACAAGATAGAAGTAATGTCTGACCGATTTGGGGAAAACATTTAGTTAATGAACTTGCATTGTACCTGCTTATGGTTGCAGTACAATAATTGAATGTAACTTTCATTAAAGAGTAGTAAAAATGTTCACTTTCACCATTTTCACTGTTTAGTTTTACAGAGCTTTTACAATAACAATAGCTACTTAAAACCAATCATTTTCTTTGACGAACAGTAGAGGATATGTATAAATAATATTCACTATGTCAAGACAGGAGACCATAAAGAAAAACTGAAGCTTATATTAGATGAAAATGTCCAAAAATAAAAATAAAAAGCTGTATAATCAAAAAGATAAACAAAGGGGGGAAAAAAATACCAATAAATTAAACTGCTGTCAGGGATTGATTTCTAATTTAAATAATGATGAACAGTTAGGCACTTTATCAAGTTGTCCTATAGTCCTGCTAGTGGGGCAAAACTGTCTTGCTTGCATGGAAATGACAAAGTAAATATTTAAAAGTAACTACAGGAAAAACACATACCTGCTTAACTTGCATAAACAATTCTCTCCATCTTCCATTTAGTAACAGAAGCTGCTGTTTAAGGTCTCTGGAAATGGTCTCATCACATGTTTCAATTAGAAAATTACCAGCATCATTCATGGCTGTGTGCTGTTGGATCCAATGAGGTAAGTGCCGGAAGAAATCCTGAAGGAGACAATGAAAACATCTTTCTGAAACCTTTTCAATTAGTCTTTATCTTAAATCATGAAACTAAAATTTAATCACTAGCTAATGGCTTGATAAAACTCTTTGAACAATTATCCTCTGAAGCTCTTCACATCAGATATGCCATAATAGATTTTTAATGTCTCTGAACATAACCTATAGAATTAAAAATTACCACCAGTTTACTTACAGCTCATTTTACTCCAGTGAGTAGCTTCAGTTAAACTAATGGAACTCCTCCTTAAGACAAAGCTTAACTGAAAACACTGTTAGGGCTCATCTAATTTCTGTCTTGTCTTGAAACAGTATGGGCTTATAGTAACCTGGGCCATATACAGACTGTAGAGAGATTCTTCCCCTACTGTGAACCATACGCAGCTTTCCAGGGTCTGGCATCCCAGAAGATCTGAGAAGACTGATTCTTTATCGCTGCTTCCTCCTATCTCAGAATAGGTGAGTGRGGAGGGGAAAGGGATGGTTGTCACTGTTTCTTTTTTCCCTGTTCCAGTGAGACAGCCTAAATAGCCCAGCCATAGTCCCAATGCTTCTGTGCATCTTGTAGGCAGGTACACACACATAAATTGGTAGAGAAGACAAAGACCAGCTGCCTCCCTTTTTGCTCTTCAAGAAGATGGGCAATTTTTCCTAAGGCAGGTATCTCTAGGCACTATGACTACAGATATACCAGTAAACAAAACTGGACTCAATCACTGTCCCATTATTGTCCACATCTTCCCGGATATGGTTTTGCCTTGTCCCTGCTATCCTTCTCCCAAACGATGCACAATTCAGTGGATGGCACATGGCAAGGACTGTTCCCAACAGACTGAATCATGTGGCCACCGTCTTTCAGGGGAGAAAGAGTAGCCACAAGGATGCAAGCTGAACCATGCYACTTGGTCCTCAGGGCTAAGGAAGGGGCACTGACCCATTTTATTTATGACTATGACTATTTATTTATTGATCTACCCTGTAATTCCAAGACTGTTCATCTGACAGTGACAGTCCCATGCAATCCTTCACTCAGGATAGATGTGAAAAAGTCCTGTCCAACTGTACTATCAGTCATCCCAGATTTCAGAGCTACAGTTCTGAAACTTCATAGTTTATACTTGTCAGAACTCATCCACGTGTAAAACCAGTTCTGATACAACCAAAAAGCAAATGTCAAATGGATGTATACTGCTCAAATTTTTTGAAGAGAGAATTGAACAACATACAGTGTTTTAAATTCCTAAAGCTGAGATCAGTAAAGTACGGGTGCTCTGTACTGGTGTATCAGTGAATAAACTTAATCATCTCAGTAAATTGTATGTGCAGTTTGAATCTTCTTCTACTCACAGTGGAGCACAACCCTTGCTTTGTGCAAAGGTTACCCTCTGTGAACACATCCAAAAGAAATTAAGTCTACTGAATCTGGCACTGGTCAGTTCTCCAATGGTCAGGCTTACTAGAGGTCAAGAAGGAAAAAGCACATGGAGTAAACTACTTGCATCCTTGCTCCCACACATTTATTCCCACAAACCATTACCTTCCTCAGACCCTGCTGGGCAGTCTCTCCATTTCAGAAGCCGACCTAAAGCATGTGTAAAATTTGGACAAGTTTGGAAGGTACTGTGAAGCACACCTCATTCTCAATTAAAACAATGCAGCTCTTTTTAAGGAAGTCCCCACATGAGATCTAGAAGCCCTCTGATACCCTTTGGATACAGCTGTTGCAGAAAGGTGTGGGAGAGCGCAGTTATAATGGGGTTATGATGGGAAGTGCTTAAGAGATACTGCAAGTAAATAAAGGAGTTGTAGAAGGAGCGGTTTGTTCATTAATACATTTACTGTTAAATTTCTAGTACTTTGCAGTAGAAAAATCCAAGCGCATACTGATCTTTTTTGCAAGATCTTCTGTGCTACAGGTTCAAAATAAGGTTTCTGAAAACGGAAACCAATGAGAAAGCCAACAATCCACTTTCTTTTTCAAAAAGTACTTGCTGGTCTTGAAATCATACAGAGATAATGGAAAGAAGAATAAAGCATGACAGCATGGTAAGGGGCTACTATGGTTTTTGACTAGGATAGAATATGGTGGTTTTAGGAACGCAGGTAAGGTTTGCAAATGAGCATCAATGAAATCTTTGTATCATATTAATGATATATTTGCGGTTTTACAGAACAAATATTTGGAAATGTTTAAAAAAGTTTTATGCCATATTCCAAGCAATAGTTATCATCTTTCACCTGGGATTCCAGATGCTTGTGCTGATGGCTGTATGACTATTAATTGCACAAACCAATATAAGTATTGCTTTTAGTTTTAATAAGCAAATATTAAAATTTTTAAATTTAAATTAAAACTGCTAAATCAGAACTATCCTTGGAACTATCTAAGTGAACATTATTGCTGAGAAGTGCTAGATTCAATATTAATAGTAGAAGTAACTTTTAAAATATGTCTTTCAGTCTGCAGGTGGATTATGTTACCTCTCAGTAACTTTTAACAGTTTTGAGCCAATGTAATTTTAAGAAGAAATTAGCATTCTGGGAATAATAATGCTTTCATATATAAGGCTTTCAACAAGGCTTTTTGAAACTTCATATATCAGAATGGTAAGAAGTATTTGTTGGATTTAGGTTAGAAATCAGAAGCAAGTATATACTGTATGGATATGTTCAGATTTCTGCTTTGAAAATCTTAAAAGGTAAAAGTTATAAAACTGATCAGAGAAATAAATATTTTTATTTTATTAATATATATGGATATAAGAATATTACATTTTAAACACTTCCAAGTTACTTACATAAAGCATACACAACGAGCTAAGATCAACCTGATCAGCTGAGGTCATCCTTCCTGCTCGGTAATAACAACTGTTGGTATTTATATTATGTCAGGCCATTGAATCCTTTTCACAGATTTATTTTTATTTGAAAAGTGTATTCCATTCTTTTACATCAATTTAAATTAACAAACTTTTACCAAAAATTACACTGTTCTGTCACGTAACATGAAATGCTCATCTCTGACCTGATGTCAGTTTGACATCTTACAACCTACGAAAACCATACTTTGGTGTTAAGAGCTATATAGCTGCTACATTGGGATTGGGTGAAAATGTATCACCTATTAAATGCAGTATTATTCAAGACAATCTGGGTAATTACTGAATTTTCATAAACATAAATCTTAGTGCTTYAGTACTTTAATATTGGAACAGAAAAAAAAAGACAGCAAAACTATCTTTATGACTTCAGGTCCCCAAAAGGAACTGTCTAAAAGATTTCTAAAACACCAGGGAAATGGATTAATTACTTACCCATCAAACATAACAACACATATTAATTATGTTGTCTTGTGAAGGCAACTAATATTGAAATCTGTCATCTATATGGTAGAAATATCAGTGGAAAAAATAATTTTCTTTTGAGTGTCTTTATATGCATCACATGACTATGCACTTTGGTGTTAAGAGCTGTATTTGCCTTTGAGTGAATCATGTAACGTTCCTATCTTTGAGCAATACTGATGTCCTTTATTCATGTCAAAGATGCTTCTAACCATGTTATCACAGATGATACCTTCCTTCATTGCGTGTATATATGTATATCTCTGTACACGCTACACATGCAAACWTTGAAACACCTATGATGAATGTAGACAGTATGCCAGAAACTGAAAAAATCTCTCCCTCTTGTATGACATTTTGTAAAACAACCTAAGCAAATGCAAAAACATATCCCATGTTTCATAATTTACAAAATAGCCAGATACATATGCTATTAGTGCATACCTTTTTAGAATGTTCAGGCTGATTCAGCATTTTTTCAGCATCTTCCAGCCAAGCTTGTAGACCTGCCACAGTGCTGCTATATCTGTCCCAATTAGCAATTACTTCTTCCAACATGCTTCTTACACTTCTCACCTCTACCGAGAGGTTCCTCCACTGTGCTGTTGTTTCATTCATGAATTTCATCACGTTCTCAACTTCTTCCACTGAGATACAGGAAAGACGTTGATTATTTTGGTTCATTATTATTTCTGTAAAACTCAATTTTATGTTATGCTTACCCATTCTCATCAGGGAGTTACATTTTACTGCAACTTCTATTTCAGTGGGCTTTTATATACATATGGTCTGTTCACAGCCCAATTTATTGCAAAATTACAACTGAGAAATTAAACCTGTGAATTAAAGACTAAGGGAAGCACATAAAATGAGTGCTATATTAAAACAGACATACTGCATATATTCAGTGTGGTGTTCATTTCTAATCTGTAATAAAGGAAATCAAGAGAGGAAGTTTCCTTAAAAAGGCAGAAAATAATAGAGATGTATAATGTACAATCACGTTATGTCTGTATGGAAAAATACTGAATGAAATTCTGATCTTCCTCCCACTGGCTTTAAAACCAAACTGCTGCTAATTTTTGCCATTTGATTTTTAGTATTTTCCTCACGGCAATACAGGAACAAGTGTGTCCTCATTCCAGAAGAAAAAAAACAAGAGAGAAGAAAAAGGACTCAAGCAAATCCTGACACTTCATAAAACAAGCAGAATATAGATAATTTAAGGTGTCCTCTAATTTGCACTGCTGTTTCTGAATTCATATAAGTGAGTAGCTGTCCTTTAGAAAAGAATTTGTTACTGGACTTTTTTAATAGCATTGAATAAATCTATTAATTTTACCCCTTGTAAGAATACCGTGTAAAAAAATGTTTACTTTTGTAAAATTTGAGTGTGACCATCATCAACTTATATTTCACAACAAAAAAAGATATCCATTTTCTCTCCATATCTGCTAACCACTTTAGCAGCTGCAGCAATCCTCCACTGACGTTATGGTGTTATCTCCTCAGCAGAGGTTAAAGTGATCTCATGTCTGTAACTATCTAGGTCAAATATTGCCCTCATGCATTCTCACTGAACTCAGCAGTGCTCAGGAAGTAAACAGGAGGCAGCTGTTGAATCAGCTACACATTTTTCTCATGTACATCCATACTTGAACTGTCATTTGGGTTCCTCTTACAGGTTTTCACAGTTACTGAAGAATCTTCAATAAATCAGGGGATACTTCTGCTACTACAACGATACTGGAACCAACTCTCTATTTGTCTTTTTCTAGTAAATGAAGCCAAGCCAGGGAGCATTTCAAGGCACCAGACCTCCATACTCCTAATTTGGTCTCTGGCACACGTTTGGCCCAAATCGACAACACTGAAACAATCCAGAAGTTAGCATGGACCATGGACTTCTCCCATTAGGAAAACTGAATATGACTACCCTCTCCTGGAGATTAAGAAATCTTAACAGCAGGAGGGCAGGCTGTTCTGTACCAGCTGGCTTCATGCTAGAGAATATGTGAAATTGCTATCAGAGGCTGTAGCCTCTCTGGTGAACTGCAGCTGCTGTACAGCTCTGCTGCATGGGAGAAACAAATATTAGGAGATCTTTTTAGTGGATACTTATGTTTAAAGAGATTAAAATGGTGTCCCCATGGCGAAAGAAACACAGGCATTTACCTGAACCGTTTGCTTTGGCATACATTTCAGCTGCTCTTTTCAAGATCTGGTAAGTAACTTCATACTGCTCAAAGAACTTACTATTTTCAATAACAGACTGAAAAGAAAAAAAATTACAACAGACAAAATAAAGATAGATATTAAGAATAAGGATAATTTCCATGAAATTACATCAGGACAGTGATGACAACTTTTAACTTCATTGTTCCTCCATTCATTGTTTTCATCATTACAAAATAATATTTAGATTATCATCATTATAAAATAATATGTAAATTTCACCTTTTCAAATTAATGGTACAGCAGAGTCTCCCTTTACAAACACTGTTTAGTTACTTTGCATATGGAAAGATTATTTAATATGTTCTTAGTCTGCTAGTTGCTGACTTGCTGCAACTCACTAGCATATGATACTTTGAATGTGCACAAACTGAGTAATTAACATTTATTTAATGGAAACTATTTTACACTGAAATCTAAGTGGAATCATTTTAGTAAAAGAGAAAATTTCATCCATATAGGTCACCACAAAAATCAAATCCAGTTAAACTTTAAAAATTTTTCCTCTATTAAGCCTTTGCAGAAAGGCAGGTTTCGCTTTAAGAAATGAAAAACATTTGACTTATCCTTCAGTTTTCCTTTACCTCCTTTGTAATTGGTAAAAATAAGATTAAGGAAACACTGCACAGAGATGCTGCTTTTCCAAAGTGTGACACAGCGTTTTTCCTTTGTGAGTGATGTCTTAGCTGTGTAATGTGTTATAGCACGATGAATAATTTATCTGGAAATATTTTGATCACAAAGTTATGGCTCTTTATCATATATGCCTCATGTACCATGGATAACTGTAACCAGAATATCCATTACAGCTGAGACTTTGGTACAGTATATTCTTCAGGTTGATGGTGTACAATTTATGCTGACCTTTACTTCAGGTATATGACAGATGAAAAGAAGATGGGATAAAGTAACAACCACCACTTTTATTTTTCAGCTACAGCACATAAATCTTTTCCAGGCATATGTTCTATCCAGATCCTAACTACGCATGTTCCTAGAATGCTGACATTGCTCAGTCTGCTTTGGCAGACAAACAAAGTTACATTTTTATCTCCTACTAATATAGTCAGTGACTTTCCTACGTAAGACTCCTAATTTACTGGAAGAGTAACACTTGGCTCTTGGTCCTAGAAAATTGCTCCCAGGTAAGCCAAAGCAAATAAAGTCTCTTTCCATCACTGGACACCTGGAAGGAGCCAGAAGTCAAGGCCATCAGGAATGAAACTGAGCTCTATTTATCTTCTTGTCCCAGTTTCCTCATTTTGATGTGATGCAGTTTCATAGATGATGCAAGGAAGCATTTTCTTTCCCCTAATGACCATCTCAGCATTAGTGGTCTGAAGCACAAGAATAATTGAGGCAATCACCAAATAACATACAATTTCACCACTTAATGTTCATTTTAAAGCAAAAAATAAGAAAGTGATAGAAAATAATAATCCAAAAGTCAAGCTATCTACTTCCTCATTATTTCCCTTGTCACCTTTTAACAGTTTTTGTGATAGTCTTACAGAGTATACAAATGCACTATAACTCCTAGCTATTGCACATCACTCTAACAAACTATGTTATTTTAAATAACCATCTGAATTTTGCAAAACTTGTCTAAAACAAGGCTTAACTCCTGAATTTTTATGTGTCCCTAACTGCCAGAGTTTAAACATAGAAAGGGAAAAGTGTGAACAGGTCTTCAACTCTCACTTTGTAGAGGAACTTTGTTAAGTTTGAAGTTTTCTTCCAAAGCAATAAAAACTATCAGGCTGTGGGGGCATCAATAACTTTCTCTATACAGTGTCCTGGCTCTGAATGGTTCTATAACTGTATGAATTCTTTCCAAACTGAATTTTCCTGTGCAATTTTCCCCATATGGATTAGATAGAAGGGGAAAAAAGTATTTAGCCCAGCCCTGCTTTTGAAAGAATCCCTCACGCCCTAATGTAAAAGTGCAGCAGTGGTACTGTTCTACCAGCCGCTTGGCACTGCAAGATACAGTAGCATAAGACTGGAAGGGAACATATCAATAAGCATTTGTAAGTCAATAGCATCTGTTTCTTAACATGATATATGGATGATGCAGAGCCAGAGCAACCTCTTTCCAGAACAGAAATAAAGTAATGGGTTTAATATATTAATGCTGAGCAGGAGAAGAAAAAACATTCTTTAAAAGAATAAAATGACTCCCTTATCAGTATAGTATATTGAACAAGTACACTGAGGCAGCATAACTTCTTTTTTTTTTTTCTTCATTTGGAGGACTTTAAAATAAAATACTGTGTGGGACTGCATGCCAAAAACCTCTTCTACCTCTACACTTAATCTGTGTATAGTCACTAAAAAGTGCATCTATGCAGTTGTTAAAGATGATGAAACTAAGTAAGTTCTTTGGAATTGCTATCTAAGGTATGTAAAAATCTAGGATTTGGAACCTCCAGATATGCTTGGTAAGTTGATGGTTGGACAGTTAGCAGCTGGGGCATTATTTCTGTTTTTGAAGAGACRGTGCAAAAAAAATAATTTTGACTAAAGTTCCTCCATGGGGAAGACAGATTCACCTCTGAAAAGATATTCCATAAGAATGCAGTCATAAAGTTGATGACTGGCAAGTCTCATTTCTGTTTCTGTTCTTTTATTCATTTCCAGCAATCTTAGATATGAATATTTCAAAAATAATTACAAAAAGAAGAATACAACCCTAACTTACAATATAATTTTGAAGAAGTAGTTCCACCGACTCTCGCCTTCCATATTTGATAATCCATGATTTTAACTTTGATTCTGCAAGGACTAAGAGTGACAGTAGACGGTACTTCAGTTCCAGAAACTCCATCTTCAACAGATGGAGCTCAGATGAAGAGACAACAAAATTAAACCTATAAAATGAACCACACTGTAGTAAAATACAGCAATATTCATTTTTGCAGGAGAGACCGAAATCTTTAGTTACAGTCMAGATATTTTTCTAATCTTTCACCTAATTCAGAGTCTACAAATATTTTATTGTGCATGACGATCATTCTGATGACTGCTCTTGAATAGCAAATAAATTACATTTCTGTTTATTCACAGAAATCATCAGTTTACATCTGTTACTAAGTTTTGTAAAGTCATTTTTCTTTTCTTTTTTCACATGCATCCCGGCCGTTGTTACATAACATTTCTTCCAGGGACAAGTAATAACAGGATCAATGTAAAAAAGTATTCCCTTCCAAAACCCATAGTTTATTTTGATTCTTATCAATATTTAATGCATCAGGCTTTTCAGTATATTTTTATGTATATTCTAGGAGGTTTTTCCTTCCAATTTTTTCATGCTTGCCACTGAGAAACATAAATAGACAGTGATTTCTACATGAACAGATTAAAAAGCAAACAGGTTCCATTCACAGAGGGTTTTCATTTCAGATTGAAAGCCTTACCTCTCTGCCATATCCTCTAACTGGTCAGGTGGAACAGGCACTCCGTTAACAGACCTGGCCCCGTGGATCTCATGGAATGCCTTTTTGTGACCATCTATGTTTTTCAGCAGATCCTGATTTGATTTTAAGAGAGAGAGAGAGATTGAGAGATTGAGGAGAGGGGGAGAGGGAGACAGAGAGAGAGAGAGAAGGCTCACAGTAGGCTATCTAACTAATAAGCACAATTTTAAGCCTGCTCTGATGACTCAATATAGTTAACTGTTTGATCATGCTCTCACATTTGCATGCAAGGTTATGTATACCACAAAAGCATTTACATCAACTTGAACATTTACATAGGGAAGCCCCGAAAAAGATGCTCTGCTAACGCTGTGTCTAACAATTATGGAAGATTTTAAAACAGAGGATATACTGCAAAGGTTTAACAAAGCAAGAACTCTTAACTGTATTAAACACTCTCTGAAATGCAGTCTGTAAATACTCTAGCATCACAACAACATAATATTGCTAAATTTACTCTTTACATCTTTATAACAGATACTAACCTTTTTTGAGTATACATTCAAATTTTCAGCAACTCATCTACTCTGCTATACATAGGCAGAAGATCCATAGCTCCTTATGTAAGTACATATTCAATATTTAGTGAACTTTTCACTCTCTCAGCAYCAAAAGATTTCAGGATCGCTCTCTCTATATTACACGAATGAATGCAGAATGTGGTACCCGACCTGTATTCCTGTGATAAGAATTGTACCAGCAAAAACCTTACAGCAGAGCACATTTCAACTGTAACTAGGCAACACCGCTTCAAACGGCTTCCTGGAGATTATATATTAAAATGAATGACTGGCAGTAGTCTTTGAAGAGATACCGTAACAATAACACGTCAAGTTCACAGCGGCTGAGAGGACACAGTGGGTATTTTACTGCATACAGACAGCTCCTGGCACAAAATAGGCTCAGAAGCCCATTAGCAAAGGAAATAATACAAAGGTCCCCCTTTTTCACCTGGGGGAACAAAATGCAGGCTTCTGTATTGATCACAGATGTCTATTTATTCCTATGTGATGAAGAAGGGTTTCTTCCCAGTCAATGCCCAGTGATTGCACAGCAGAAATTAATGGTAATTCACTGGCTCAGCTCATCAAATGGTCCCCCCAACAACCCACTTATATTTTCTTTTTTTTCCACTTCAGCCAACACATTGTTGTGAAGAGCAATGAACTAGGCTTTCTCAGATGCAAGTGATGCACTGATTTTACTATGGCAAAAACTCCATTGAGGGTATCCTGTGACTAACATACTCTTACATAAAGAGAAGACTTGGAACAAGTATCTCAGCTAGTTGCATTTGAGACCTTGCCAGACACAAAGGGATGCCCCTGACATGCATTGGTAAGTCAAAATAAAACCCAGTAGTTTCATCCAAGATCAGCTGGAAGCCCATGAAAACTTTTTTTATAGTGTTCTCATGAAGTGAAATCCTGCTATGCAAAATGACCCTCAACAAGCACATACATTGTCCTTAATTTCTGGATCTTGGTGGCAATATTAACTAAAATAAACTTAAGTGCTTGCCTGATTCCATGAAGGTTTCTCCAAATAAGCTGGTACATTTTGTATTAGCTTCAAAATGGYCATATGCTATAAAGTTCACTAAAGTAACCCATTGTCAGATGAGACAAAGATATAGAGAAAGTGATGATGTTATCTGAACAAAACCATAACGAACAAACCTCAACAACTTCCTAGGAAACAAGGACTGAAAAAAAACCACTAATGCTTTTCTGGTACTATCCAAATAGCACATTAGGATTCATCAATGCAAATCTGAGCGACAAAACAAACTCCAGGAACAGATATAATTACCCATTCTTCTTTTGAAACTTTCCCCATCCCAGTCCCATGGGAAAACTCCCCTGGCACAGACTAACCTAAATCAAAGTTTATTTGGTGGCATAGAAATCCCTCACCACAGCATTTCTGATGTAAAGAAAAGACAGTTTAGGACACACTGTTTTGTGTTTCTTATGAATGTATTAGAAGAGGTCTATAGTGTTCACATTATAAGAACAAAAAAGTGTTTGACTTGTTTTTTTTAAACAAATGTCAAATCTTACGCATCCTGAAACATTTGATGTTAACAAGAAACCTAATGAAACTTAGCATTACAAGAGACTAAACCTTGAAAGAAAACAGTATCTTCCTCACAGATTTTAATATTGCTTTGGTTAAATTTTATTAGCCACCACTTAAGACAGAAGAGCTGCCACTGTTCTAATAAAGAGTAATCAGAAGACCCAACTCATCTTCCAGATAAACTACCATTGTCTGTCACAGCTGTTCCAAGATGACCATGAAACTTATCAGCTTTCTGTATGGCGTTACTTTTTAATAAAAAACCCCTGTATCCAAACCTATATCCAAAACACAAAAAATAACAAAACTACAATCAGGTTTTAAAATACTAGCAGTAGAGAAAAAAAGCAATATAAAATACAGCCTTCCTGCCATACGTGCAGTCTTTCTCTACACCACCTTTTTCCTTTCTCTATCATATTTAGTTGTTCAATTTCTTTTATCATCTCACCAACAATTTCTGTCTATATTTTTCTCATATATGTTATGTAAATGCACAGACAAACCTCACAGTTTTGATTTTAAATGATAACTTGGGCTCAGCAAAGAATAATGGCAAAGGTATTTAAATTAATCTGGAAAAGTTTCCTGTTTACCACAGCAGAGGAGACTTCTCATGCTATTTGTCATGACAACACTTTGAAAATTCACTTCATTCTATTTTTTCCCCCAGTGCATATCACCTGCACTGACTATCAGCACACTCAGTATGTTTGCTCTCTTTCTCCTGTGTCATCTAGTAAGTTCATATTGATGGAATAATGTACCCAATTTATGAGCTCCCTGTGGAATTTCACCCAACAGAAATCCTAGAATAGGGGAACAATTAAAATATTAATACATGGTATCTTTCAGATAGAAGAAGCASGAACATTCAAAAGCAATTTTGAATATTGCTTGTGAGTTATACAGATATCGCAGTTCAAGTCATCACTAAAAGACACCTAGTTTTAGCTACCATCAAGATGACACCACCCAAAGAAACTGGAAATAATAATCTTTCTTTCTATAGTATGGATCATTTACAGCTTTGGAAACAATGAAATATAATGCACAGAATGAATACATGTAGATCTACCTTATGTTGTTCAAGCTTCCGGTGTATTATATTTGCTGTTTCCTCATGAGCTTGCTGAACAGTTACTTCTTCCCTCAGAGCAGCCTCTGCTCTATAGAGCCAAGCACCTATGGTACCCAAAGGTGCAGGAAGAGATTTATCAAGGTGTATGTGCCAATCAAGTAGCTAGGAAATAAAAGTAAGAGGATTGAACTTCCTTCTTGCTTAATTATACAAACAAGTATCTTGAGAAAAATCAGACTTCATACTGTAAGACCAAAGCCCCACATAACAGAGTATGTTTGAGACATAAACCTAGGTATATTACTTCACATTAGTTCTGAAATTATAGCATTCTGACAGGCAACAAAATCTCTATAAGGATTCGTTGATTCATGTATTTTCCTTCCAGAATGTAAATTGACTTACAGAACTGACCACATATAAACTGGAACAACTGACAAGCTAAAGATCTGGAATTTCATCAGTTAATAGGCACAGCAAGGGACGTGAGACCTTCTTCCACCCAATGTAATTTATTTCACGCTCTTGCATAAAATCTTTTTATCTCTATTTTGAATATCTTTTCTGTGTGTAAAGTGCAAATGAGTCTCAAAGGACTGTGGCATCAAGAATATAGCAGTAAAATACCATGTCTTATTAGCAATCCCAGTTATGAGAGTGAAAAATAATCAAAATTATTTCAAAACTCCAGAATATTTTTAAAAAAGATCCTCTGTTAAATATATGACATAAAAAAAAAATAAATCCATGAATATATACACTCAGTAATAATGATTTAATAACTTCTTATTTGGGAGAAACAATATAATTCACCTGGGACTTTTCATTAAATTATTACAAAATCACTGTCACAAATATTAATTTATTACTATTGCAATCAGATCAAAACTAGCATGAAAGCCTCATTTATTGATAAAGTATTCAGTATTACACAGAAACATTTTTTAGTTATATTAAAAAATGTTATATTAGAATTTCTCAGGTAACTATAGCAATTTACATTAAAACATTGCATTTTGAAGGGGCATTGTGCATGCTTTTCTTTTTATCAACAATGTTTTGAACTTGGCTAAGCACTGTTAACACACTTTCAAATAAAGGGAAACCTCAAAGTATAGTCCTTTTCTTACAGTTCATATTCTGCCCTTAAGCAATATTAAAGATGCTAGTGCAGTAAACGTTCTCAAAACAAATGCAAAATAATTCAACAGTGCTAGAAATTTGGTTCATTTTTAGGTTCCTAATAAAATCAATAGCAAACAGGTGTCTAACTGATTTTAAATTATCATCCTTCATTTAATAAAAAATATAAAGCATAACAATTTTCAACTTACCCTGGAAGAAACTCTGTCCCATGCTTGCTTCACCATAGCTTGATCAAGTGATAATTTACCATCTTTCCTTAATGACTGGGTTACAAGTTCAATCTGTTTCCTTTTTATCTCATATTGTACTCTGAAATGCTTAAATGACTGCAGAAAGAGAAAACCAAATCAATGTAGTACAGAGTCAAAGAATGAAATTCTTCAGCATTTATGGAGTACCACAACCTATGACAATTTTATGCTGATAGAAGATCTAATCCTTCACAAAGAGGAGTAGCAGTAAACTTGTATATTTATGCTGAAATGCATTTTATTAAAGGTTTTAATAGACTGTAGAATCCTCCAGGGAAATATAGGTAGGACTTCTGTATTTCTCTTCAGTTATCAGATGCCCAAACCCTATATGAAGGAATTAATAATTGATCAGATAAACTAGCAAATGGATTAAATGCTACTTGGGACAGACAGTGGCTGCTTTTAGAGAACAGCTGAGCTTCAGGAGAAAATTTAGGCCAAAATTTATATTGCTGATTTTGACATTAACCTTTGAGAGAGGGATTAAAAACGAAGCTCTAAGCCCTGTCCTCTCCACCTGTCACCTCATCCAGCCTTCAGTTATACCTCCCATCTGAGCTATATCATGCAGGATTGGGAAGAACTGTACAGACACATGCTCACTTCTAACTAGGACAGTCCTTCTTCACACTGCTAGAAAAAGCTCTGTGTTAGGCAAACCATCTGTGCACTGTTCTACGTAGCAAAGCTGGAGCTGACATTATAATTCCTCCACCAATAAAAGGAAAGACAGTTTGTGTCCTTATTTCTTTAAACTACAAAATATTGACTTGCATATATACAGATTGCATAAAATGCTGCAGTACATGTTACACATAATGATGACAACAATGTCTTATCATACAAAATTTTCCCTCCTGCTTACCTGGTATTTCTCCTGTAAGCTTGTTTCTGCCACCTGTGCTCGGGCTAAGTCTCTTTCAAATTGTTCTGCCCACACTTTTAGGTCTCTCAGCATCAGTCTGTCTTCCTTCTATGATTTAGTACAACCACACACACACAAAAAAACATTGCAGCCTATTAGTAGAGCGGTCAGATATAGTCCAGAAATTAACACCTCTCTAACAACTCAAGGTCATTAGTTGTAGTGAAAGCCAATAGAAAATCTGGGCCCAATTCTCTCATCACTTACCTTCAGACAGTCTAACTGAAAAGCACTTCCTGAGTATAAGAGAAGAACTCAGCATCTAGACACGAGTCTTACAGTGGTGAAATCACAACAATTTGGGACATTGCCATGTCAGAGATATTACTTGCAGTTCTCATCTGATGTTAAATTAAAACAAAGTCCTTCTTTAAATATACCTCAACTGCTCATTTTAGTCTTCCATATATTTGCAGAGTCAATTTTCAGTAAAAGTTAATTGAGCTGAGACAGGAGAGGATTTTATCATCTTTTACCACCATTTTACTATCTGGTCTGCTATTGCTGAAAAAAAAAAGTTATTTTCTGAGTGACTTCAGGGCTATTCTTGACATCAAGCTCCAAGTTGAGAAGTTGGCAAAATATTTTGATAGGGAATGTTTTAACAAGGAAAATGAAAAGAAAGAAAGAAAACCTGATTGTATTCAGTTTCTTTTCCCTCCATGCCATTTTATGGCTTTGAACAACAGCATATTTGTTTTACAGTTTTGCTTTAGCACTTCAGTCTGTCATGGCACTGGTGCTTTGCAAGGCTGCAAAGCGCTCTGCAGAATTCGGTGACCTGGCAGTGAATAGAAAAATACTAAAAAGAAATGTCAGGTCTGTGAGTGTATTATATGAGAAGGTTAGCAGACAACAGAAAGTTTTTTTGTGCACTGCGTAAGCAGGCTAATCAAGTAGGATACAAGTGTCCATCTCAGATTTCCAAGCAATGAACCATATGTGCTGGCTGTTAATCAGAAGCTACTCCCTGAAACCAAAGAAGCCATATTACTGTAAAATTTGTCAGAAACAGGTCTATTACAGTGAACAAATGCAACACCGCATCATATGAGTTAATCACCTGAAATGAGTGATTAAGTTTCAAGCATGACATGAGAGAAGAAAAACTGGACCATRTGATAAAAAAGAATAGCCACTGTCTGTATTTAAGAAACCACGTGCTTTCTTTTAAGAAAAGATCATAACCTGGGAAAGGAGCCAGTTATGGTTCCTTTCTTTGAAAGCTGCCTCAAATATGTAAAAAATAACTTCCCTTAATAATTTTAAAAGCGCAGAGCTATTGCTTCATTTCAGCTGAGGAAAGGACAAGATCCTCAGATAGGAAAGAAACCCTTCTTTGATGTATTTCAACTAATTCTCTCACTGATCCTCTACTCAAAACAGCAGTAGTTGGTTGGACAGAATTTGCACAACAGATTGTGCAAACATCAGAGGTATTGTATCTGTTAACTCGCTAGGTAAATTCTTAGCTGGGTAGTTGCAGTGAGGTTAACATGATATTAGAGCAGCTGTGCTAGAACAAAGTTCGCTATAGCTCATGCTCCTGTCCTCTGACACTCGCCAAAAGTTAGTACCTGAGAAACAGTATAGGACACACATGACGCTTCCCTGCTCCAGCTATTTGTAATGCTGGGATTTCCTTGACTGCACATAGTGTCCCAAGAAGCCAAAAATCCTAGTGCTTCCAACTTCTCAAATCATTTAAATATACAGGATGAGAATAAAATCCCTACTCTTCTGGTCTGATAGTTGGCTCTGTGTGTGGAAAAATAACATCAAGATTCTTTGAGATAAACAGCAAAGCCAGGACTACTCCCCTGTGAGCAGAATATAAGAAGAGAGAATTCTTAACTCATTCAGCCATCAAAAAAAGAACTTTGGTATTAAATGCACTCCGAAGTTATAACTTTAGCGAGACTTGAGATCTCTATTACTATTTAGCTGTCAGGTCCATAAAGGCAATACTAAACTATGCATCTTAATGGATTGAAAGTCCCATAACAATCCTACTAACTGAAACTGTAAGATATTCTTGAAGTCAGGAAGAGAATAAGTGTGATACAATGTTGTGTATATTACTTCTAGTTCACACTGTAAATTCAGTTTTGTAGAACACTGGCTTCTATTCCTCTATGGCTCACATTGTTATTGCTGAGAAACACCTCCTTAAGGTAAGTGTTTGCAAGAAGAGCATCTGTGTGGCTGTAACTGTTCATACAGCAATGCGAGCAAAATTTTGCAAGATTCCTGTCAGCATAGCTTAAAAATTTAATAATGGCTAAAACTCGGTCTGACCAAATCTTTTTGAAGCAGAATATCACTGGCATCTAGAACACCTCTATGGTACCTGAAGAACAAAGAAACAGCCACAAACCTCTTAAATCACCTACCATTTCTCTGACATTAAGTGAAAAGATAAAGTTAACAGGTGGTATTGAGTCTTCTGTGRTCTTTTTTTTTTTACTATTTAGTTAGACAATCATTTGTTTACTTTGTTTAATTGCAGAAGATTTAGGTGTTTCAGTAACTGCCTAACTGGATGCTGTTAAAGACATTGTGCAACAATGCATGATAAGCATTTTATTTATTTATTCATATGTTTTCACAGGTTTTCAGTTCAGCACATCACTTACCACCTGCAAACTTGGTTCTGTGGCCATTGGTTGATCAAAAAGCATTTTAAAGTCTCAGTTTGGGTAACCGACATAAGAGATTCACTTTCTTGGACRCCAGAGCACCTTGTCACCAACACCCCTCAGGTTTAATGAGCTATCATTTTTAAAACAAGACTTTCATTAGTGCCTAGTGGTTCTTACTCTTAGTAAAAAATATATCAAAAGGATATTCTTACAGATATGTAAACTATTTTCTAAAGCCTGCACATCTGAAGTAACATACAGATCAGAACATAAACCATCAAAGTTATCTAGGATAATTATAACTATTTGTGCTTTCCCCAGTATGAGAATCATTGATTTCTGATCACATTTATTTCAATTTATCTAAACCACATCTGCATGCTACTTCCAAACAGCATTTTAAACCATTAATTTATCCTGACACCATTCTATGCATATTCACTATTTGCAAAGATGAACAGAACTGGAGCACTCAACTGCCAAAGAACATCAAAGAAGGTAACTAGAAAAAAGTGTTTATGTGTTCCAACATGATAAAGGGGTAAAATGTAAATTTGCAAAGAAAGTTTTCAGCCCAGACTCAAAGTCAAAACATTATTTTATTAACTGATATGCCAGACTTAATTTGAAAATTACATAATACAGAATACTTTGATGTTTGAAGAGCTAAAAATACACCTCTGTGTTTCATGAGAAATTTAATTATGGACTGCAAAAGGAGTAATTTGTTGGGTTCTCTAATATGTAATTATACACCAGGTGAACTGTTCAAATTCTCAGGCACAGGCAGGATAGATTTTTCAAATATGAACTTTTAAATCTAAAAAAATTGTCACCTGTTTTTCGGGGATGTTGAACTATTGCATTGCCTATGTGCTGAGAAAATCAAGTCCCTTTAAAAAGGTTCATACATTAATTCAATTAATTATACTATTCCTTTCGAAAACTGGCTTGTATATATGTGTTACTGGATGTATATGTGTCTATGTGTTACTGAAACACGTTCACTGACAACAGTATCACAGATGCATGATGAATGCTGAGCCAAGCATCATCTTCAGGGATGAGCTATTAATGCCTATCTGTAAAAGTAGACAATAAATCATTGGAAGAGCTCAGGAAGTTATTTTTGCAGTTGCTGCTCAGGAAATTCCTCTTACATTGGGGAACTCGGCTGGCATAAATATGTTGGAGCTGGCAGGATTATCTTCTGAATTACTTGCTCATGAGAGCACAAGAAAAGAAAGACTTTACATCAGAAATACTTTGAAGGAGAGTGCTTCCTCTATAGTTAAATTTATACCAAAATAAAGAAATTGACAGAGCTTTTACCATTTCAAATCTTCACTAGCTAAAGCAGTGATGCACTGGAGCTGTGTGAGGCTAAGAATGTACAACAAGGTCCCAAACTTGCTCGAACAGATTGAGAAGATGGGAATAATTCTGCTATCAGTATTAATCTTCACTTCAACACATATTAATAGTTAGATATACATAATATGAGATGAACCCTGATTACACTTACTTGAAAATAAGCTATTACTTATATATTAAAAAAAAACAAAACACAACACGCAAAAATGAGTGTGGAACCAAGGTAATTAATTGGATCACGTCAAACTATAAACACTATAGTCTTCCAGTTTCACCTCTGAATATTCATTTCAAATACTCCATGTTAGATTTCTGAACTTCTCTCAGTTAATACTAGACAATTATAAGTACCTAAATGTCCGAGACGATTAAAAAAGTATATTTTTAAAAACATAATAATTTATGTGAAAAAAGGAGCAGTGCATATCATGCAATTACACATGAATGCTCTCCTTCCAATACACAGTCCACATACATCACTTGCACAATCATGTATACAATCTAGTATCTACTCTATAAACCTAAAGACATACAAAAATATCCATCTAAAATGAGATTAGATGAGTAGAAACATCAATCTATAATCTATTTTTTCATGTTTATATCCATACTTAAGAAAACCAAAAGCATAGTCTGAGATTTATTATAGGAAAGTTGACTTGCTTTTCTATAATATTTCTGTGAAATAATTTGAAAAGTAAGCATTAGGCTGTTAGGATCAGCTCATGTAAGAAGGTAGACTTAGACTCATTATGTTAATCTATTTGCTTTTTTTGGAAAGATTAACATAAGGCTAGCAAACCAATGTACATAAAAACACCCAAAATCTAAAGTTAAGTAAGTGCAGGATAAAAACAGGTAACAAGCGTGAAAGGTCCAATTCAAGCAATTCTTCTGGAGAATATTACCCTTACCTTAAATTTCATAAAAGAAATGACAAAAGTTGGGATTGCTTGAAGTTCCTAGCAATATGAAACAAATGGGAAAACAAGAAGAAGAAGAAAGAAAAAAAAAGCATACAAAATAAAGCAAAGCAGGCAGAAAGTCCAGAGAGAACAATAAAAGAGCCACATGTGTAAGAATACAAGATGTACTTAAAATATTATCAAGGTCATGTGTCTGTATCATATCTAGTGAAGTAATTTTCATATTAGATCTGATTTCTGGATTACTAGTCATTACATGATTTATTTCATCGGGAAAAATAGTTACTTACCTTAGGGTAACTGTGATTCTTTGAGATGTGTTGACTATACAAGTTCACATATGTGCATAGCTCGTCCATGCATGAGATATTAGATATCTTTTAATTCTGAAAATGCACATGCAAATAGCTGTTCCCTCTGACCACAAATAAGGGATAAGCTTCAATCATTACTCCACTTCTTCCAATGAAAATTACTTATAAACTGAGCATTGAATCAGGAGGGAAGATGAATAGGAATTTGTGTGGACAACACATTTTGAGGAAACACAGTGGCAGCTGAGTTGGCTGGAGGGCGGGGGGAGAGGGTGAGAAATCCTTCCCCCACCCCCATCAAAAACCACCCAGACACACTCCACTCTGAAGCAGGATTCTTCTAACTAAATGTAGGCATCTGCAACTAAGGTAGGTAGTCACTCCTTCAGTTCTTTTTGACAGATAGAACAAAACAGTTGCATCTAGCATCTGCTGCCCAACTCATTCTACAGCAGACACTTAACACAGGTTAGATGGAATATATCTAGTGCTTAATTTTGGAAAACAAGAAGTTAAGAATACCCCAGGAAGTTAACAGGTAAGAGTCTTGCAAGATTCTCTCTCCCAGGTACCTGGATTCTACCATCCTGTGATACATATTTCCTTATACTAGACTTCAGGGGGAAGACAGAAAAGCTAAGAATAGGGGCATTATATCAGTCAGAAAAATATAAAGGATGTCTGGATTTCTTTTTAATCAACTGCCAACAACATTTTATCTATCATTTCCTAAGTGAAGGATTCATCTGAGGCAGTTTTAACTCTCTTGAAATGCTATGCAACACGAACTTCCAGAAGACAGTTTGTTTAGGACACTATCTTAAGAAAGATGCCACCTGGAAAAGTGTCTCTCTCTCTCGCCGATTACAGGTGGAGTGTAAGTACCTAGCTTTTAGATTCTTAGAGATGGATGAATCCTGTCCTAAAAAACTAAACTAACCAAATAATGCAAAATTCCTAAGGAAGGCTTTATGATGGACATGGATACTCCAGGTCAGTAAGAGGGAAGAAAGAGGCAATAGATACTGTTCTACGTTGCACTGTTAGCTATGGTGATCACAATGGCATCCAATTCACTTATGTGGTTTCCACAAAACAGAAAAGGACTATTTTAAAACGAATCAATCTTACATGTTTGGTCTGATATTGCATATATTTGTTTACCTAGAACAGAACCTGTGGACAACACTTCTTGAAAAAGAATAAATTAATTTTCAGTCTAAACGGATTATACAGTTGCACAAATATCTCGTATTTAATTCTCTGCCAACTCTGTGCACTGAGAAAAGAAGTGCTCTCTCCTTTACATTTTTTCCAGTCAATTAATTTAGCAAAGTGAATATTAGAATAACCATGGTTGCAGAAAGGGCTTAAAAAAAGCACTTAAATGGCTGGTGTGGTCAAGAAAGTCAGTTGCCATACTATGATTCCAAGCAGTTACTTCTATCAAAAAATATTTCTCTTAAACTTGCAAAGTGGTAAGTTCATGAATGTTTCCTTAAGTACTAAAGAAAACAGTTCTTGCTCTTATAAACAGAATCCATTTTTCTGTCTTTTTTAAGGGAATTTAAATCTCCATTCTTGTATGATACCATTTTGGAAAAGAGCATTCCTCTTGCATTGCAAGAAGACCTCTACTGTCACTGTTTCATTAAAAAAAATCTTAAATATATCAACCATGTTCTTAAATATTATCACAGAATTGCAGAATCACAGAATGGTTGAGGTTGGAAGGGACTTCTGGAGGTCATCTGGTCCAAACCCCCTGCTCAAGCAGGGACACCTAGAGCCAGTTGCCCAGGACCATGTCCAGACGGCTTTTGAATACCTGCAACGATGGAGATATACCTCTCTGGGCAACTTGTCCCAGTGCTCGGTCACCCTCACAGTGAAAAAGCATTTCCTGATGTTCAGAGGGAACCTCCTGTGTTTCAGTTTATGCCCATTGCCTCTGGTGCTGTCACTGGGGCACCACTGAGAAGAGTCTGGCTCTGTCCTCTTTGCACCCTCCCTTCAGGTATTTATACACATTGATAAGACCTCCCCTAAGCCTTCTCTTCTCCAGGCTGAGCAGTCCCAGCTCTCTCAGCCTCTCTTCATAGGAGAGGTGCTCTGGTCCCTTCATCATCCTTGTGGCCCTTTGTTGGACTCTCTCTGATATGTCCAGGTCTCTTGTACTGAGAAGCCCAGAGCTGGACACAGTGCTCCCAAGTGTGCCCTCACCAGTTGGCAACCTCCTTTGACCTGCTGGCAACACTATCAATTTGGATCTGCTGTTGTGATAGCCTTACTTAACCTGGTGATTTAAATGATCCCTTGCCTAATTTTCACCAACCCTTACGCAATTAAGAATTTGGGCTAAAAGATGTGAAAGCACTCAGTGGAAAAAAAACTCCACAAGATACTTGATTACGAAACATTTGATTGAGATTTTCTTTTCAATTTTCCCTTCAAATACTGTATAAATATGGAATGCAATATTTATGTCTGTATATTTTTAAACTGCATTGTTGGATTTTCAGCACTAGAATGTCTCCATAAGTATTATGTAATATGAATGACACTCTTATTTTGCCAAGGATTATCTGGATATCTTGTTTCATCTAGGTGCCCTGCAGTCAACTGGATCAACTGCATTAACTCCTGGCTTCTTTCCCCCTCCCCTCCAGAACTGTGTAAACTAAGGTCCTAAAATTCGTTGGAAATTGTATATGATAGTTTGCCAAACCTATCATTATGATTTTCTTGAGAACAGATCAAGTATCTTAAAATGCAAGTTCTGAGTATGAGAAATTTGATTATCTGTTGACAAATTCTCCCTGAAAAGTCATAAGCAAAGCAGCTGAGTGCAAAATAAGCTTCCCTCTGTGATATATGACAGAAATACAAAAGTTTATAGTAATAAAAGACCAAAGCATGCCAAAAGTTTAGCCATTTGAGAGCTTGTATCTATCCAGTCCCAAACAGATGAAAGCATTGTGCTGTTTTTTCTATGTATTTCACTGTTTCAGGGCCAATGACTACTTGGGGTCCTGGACTTTTTGTGCATTGCTTGCTGGCCTGGATCCATCCAGATCTCTTTCCCATCAACCTATCACATGCCATGTGGTCATCATTTTATACCAGGACCAGAGGCGAGGGAATTGGAAGTTATGGTGGACAGGACTAGGGAATGAGGTGTAGAGTAGACATAGGTGCCTGATAGGGATGAGACTTTCTCCAGAGATGGATTATCAGAATTTGTGTCAGAAAAAAATTGAAGCCTCCATCGATATTTTTGGCTGGAGACTCCACTGGAGGAGTGGAGTTTGTCTCAAACTGCCAGGCGCTCCATCAGGGGTGTGAGAAGGAATATAGTTCTTCCTCAAGGAAACGAAGAATGATGACATTAGAAATTTAATGCAATGTCAAACTCTTTCTTCTCAAAGCCTGCGAGTTATTGATTTCAGCAGTGTGACATGCAGTGGACCAGTGGTTCTACCAAAATTCACCTGAATCGCTACTGGAATATCTTAGCGATATCTAGGAAGAGGAAGTGGTCTTGAGCTAAGCATGTCAAACTGATGAATTTGTGGTTTTTTCACTTCCTAGTAATTCACTGGGAATTCTGGAGGCAACTCAATAGTTTCCCTTTCATGGCTCATGTGCTATCGTCTCTGTGGGTATAGCCAGAGGCAGGCAGAGGGTGGAGTGGATGAGTCCTGCATTCTCCTGCATCATCTCTGCACAAAGCTCAGGAGAAGGTGGTGAGGCTGTTCCTCAAAATCCAACCCCAGCACAGGCAGCAGACCTGGCCAAGGCTGCTGGCAATAGAAACTGCTTTGTGTGCCATGGTATGGAGATGACAGGACTGCCTTAGCCTGCCACAGGCCACAGATGGAGGCTTCAGTGCTCACTCTCTCTGCTTCAGCAGCCCCATTGCTCAGTGGGATGCTGTGGCATCAGCACACATATGTCCTCAGACCAATGTTGCAGCAAGGAAAATGAAAAGTTCCCGTGCTCAGGCACTGGAATCACACAGCAAAGCTACAGCTGCCTTACACATAGCCGTAAGGAAGGAGATTCTCTCCTTTCAAAACTCTTCTATAGCTCTGTAAGGAATCCAAAGAAACACAAATAAAAAGTGTTTTCTCTTTCTCTCTTGCTGGGGCTGAGCAGATTGTCTCAGCAGTGTTTCCTGTGTTTGCCCTGAAGAAAGCAAATGATCAGGATTAGGAAGTGAGTCATGATCACTTGGCATCACTGAGTACAGCCGTTCTAGTGCAAAGCCAATGCACTAGAGCATACACRAAACAAAAAACAAGAAAAAAACACAACTGAAAACAATTCCTTAGAGCGAATAGTCAAACATCACTGTGCAATAGAAAGAAACCTGTGTCAAAATCGTAACTGCCTCCCAAGCCTAAAAGCCCAAAGACTATATATACCTAAGTAATCTCTTGGACTATTCTTGTTGTTACCCAGAAACCCAGTGTGATAGAAACAGCAGTGATGCATTRCTTCAGGTAACAAATTATTGCAATCTCATTGGTGTTATGCTTGAAAACCTCTTAGGGTACTTCAGGATCCATTGGTTTGCTACTACCTACAATAACTGTTCCTATTCTTTTTGGCTCCTGGTGCTGAAAATGGGAAAATATCTGCAGGATCACCATTCTATTTTCTCCATCTACTAGTAAACATCTGCAACACTGGTTACTTTATTCTCAGCTAATCTTTCCCAGTTTTCTTATTGTGCTTGCTTTTCACTTGAACTGCTCATCAAAAGAAAACATAATAAACTGTAAGAGAGCTATAAAATGTATTTATAAAGCCCCCCTTATGATAAACTGATTCATATAGTTATGCAAGAGAAACTTACGTCATTGTCCTGCACATCAGTCAGTGTATGATGAGGATCAGGATAGTACTTCAAAAACTGGGCTACATAGGTCATGACAGACTTTTCATCTGGCTTGTCAACATCCACATCTAGACAAGAATAGAACAYGGTAAATTAATTTTTAGCTGAATGGCACAAAATGCTGCTTAAATGTCTAAACACTATGAAATAGCACATCTGAATTAACCCATGCAAATAGTTCAAACTTTTTTCAACTATGCATTAGGTACCTTCAGGATCAAGGAGCCTTGGAATTCCTAGTTCTGCTTCTGCGAGTGTGAAGGCTTCTTCCAGGTTTTCTCTATTTGACCTTCCCCTCACTTTCTCCATGTCCACTAAATCTGGGCGGATAGCATGAATAATGGAATGAAATGCAACACCACTTCTCCAACTTTGTCCAAAATCTTTGATTTCAATTCCAGCTTGCCTAAAGAATACGGAAGAAATAAAAAGAAAGTGACTTGCAACAACATCAGGACTAGACGAAATAGGGGAGGAGACAGGATACTCCATCCAGTGGCTACCCATCATTAAACCTAAACCACCTGTTCCTGCAATGCCAATCAGGTTGACTACAGCCCCATCCATAAATGCATAAATTCATTTCTGTCTATGAAGATCTAAGAGTTTTTTGTCATACACATACTGTATTTGTCTCCAGTGGGCTTACCAGTGGCAAGAAGCCAACAGTATTTTGAACAAATGAAGTGCRCCAAGGTTCTCAAGGTTCTTGTACGACACACAGTCTGTGGATGTACACAGCTCCATTCACTATTCTCTCTCTCTAACTACAAAGCACTTCATATCTCCCTCCATTACTGCAGTTCAGTTAGGAACATCAGTATCATATCAAAAAATAAAAAAAGCCTGCATTAATCTGTTATCTTTTAAAATGAAAGCATGAACAGTGACATTGCTGCTGTTCAGGTGAAAATGTAACACACAAATTTCTTTATATTCTTATCAAAAGCATAAGTGATACTACAATTTCATACACCTAGAAGACATGCATCCACTAAAAAATAAATACAAATGATCAAGAAATAGCAATATACAATGAAAAAGTAATCAGAACTGAATTGCACTTGTGACTGCTTCTTTTAAAAGTAATTCTGAAAAGTATGGTGGTCCACAGACTGCAAGACTATTTTTTTTAACTTTGAGCATGCAAACTTCCTTTGAGGACACACTTAGATACTAAGCTAGTCTTGCCATTGGGAGGTTCACAACAGTAACTCTGAATGAAGGCTTAATTCAAAACTCACTGTGATCAGTGAAACACTTTCACTGACTGTAATGAGCTAGCCCTTGCAAATTACAGGGCTAGGCAAAGTCTATCATCCTTCCTCTAGGCTTCTTTCCACGCTTCACCTACTCTTCCCCATAATGCTGACAGTTTCATTTATGAACCTCTTTCTTTGTATTTTGTTTGTTTACATGTCTGGAAATTGCAGCTGACCACTTTCAGTTGCCTGTCTCTTACTGACAACAGTGCAATAGGAAGAATGCCAAATTAGACTGTACTGCACTATAAATTACTGTATTCTACCTATTTATTGGAGAACTGGAGAAAGTCTGTATCTTTACAATTATATTTCTTTTCTCTGAGGCACCATTTCATAACTGGCCATTTCCCCTCCACGTTTTGCACATGATTGATTTCTTCAATTAGCAGTGATTCCTTWATTTGAACAAATAAATCCATTTTATTCTTTTACATCTTTGATTTTTATTTTCTTATTGTGGAAGCCATCAAACTACTATTGTATCTTTGATCTAATTTATGCCTTTTTTTAATGCCTTTTTGGAAACAGAGCAAACGTGGGACAATTATACCAAATAAAGAAGAAAATTCTTAAGTTAACAAGAGATAGCAAGAAATAGCTCCAAAATAACTTGGATTAAAAAGAATGAAAATTCAGGGCAATTTTTGTAGTAATATGTCCCTTGTATCACAAAACTGCAAAAGGATATTCATAATTTTTCATCACCTGCCTTTCAACAGCAAGTGCCAGAATTTAGTGCTGCTACAAGCTCTGTCACTGCAGAATGCTAAGTCAGTGTGGGACTTGCATTGTCACATCGAGTGTTTTGGCAGCAGGACTAATACACTGTCATTCAGACATCTAATTCCCCTTTCAGTTCCTCATTCTGTCAAAGATAATCCCATTCATTATTCAGAAACTAAAAAATATGATTGCTTGTAAAATTAATGCAAATTGTTATTTATTACTTGCTTGTTGTATGGTGCTAACATTTAGCAGCCTCAGTTGTCAAAAAGAATATGATCACTGGGAGCTGATATATAAATACAAAGCAAAAGGACAATCCCTGACCAAGAGAGTTTAGAATCTAAAGAAAAATTTTGCACTTAAGATACAAACTCAGTTCATTTGTAGGTTACTTACTTTGCTGCTGTGTACTGTATCCATTTTAACAAAGCCTTCCTGGCACTTCCTTGGACCTTGGTTACCACCTTCCGTTTGCTTGGAGGACTCGCRGTTTCTGAACTGACAACACTCTCCACAGAAGAAGCGCTGCTAGACAATGACTGCAGCTGTGGGAGGTTGCTGGTAAGCTCTTCAATCTGTGGGGGAAAAATGTTAATGGACTGTTTGTAGATAATCTTCTTAATTCTCACTAATTTCTTAGATAATTTCCTGATACAACTGACAAAGTTGTGCAGAAACTATGATTAACATGCTGTGTTTTAACTGTACATTAAAGTAGCTTCAAAAATGTTAGTGTATGTGCCCACRTGATGGTCTTAATTTCAGAAGTACAAGACATCTAGCAATCATTGACTTAACACCCTACAGCTAGAACACTATGCAAGTGTGTCATGTTATCTATATGACAAATTACCATTGAAATAGTGACAAATTACCATTGAAATAGAAGACAATGGCTTACATTTAGCTTGAATTCAAATTATAAAACAATCCACTAATTTCAGACGAGGCTCATTCAATTAAAGAATGGAAGTGACCTCAATGATCTCATCTGGATAGTTCTTTATTTACCATTGTACTGTTTTGGAATAAATTCAATTGTGGCTTTGCTTAGAGGTACCTTGTGAAGGAATAGTGAATGTACTGCAGGCAAAGTGCATTAGTAGTGCTTCCCAAGGGTGTATGACAGTTATTTGCATCATGCCTTTCATCAAATGAAAATCATTAACTTGACTCTTTTAAGAACATTAAGTTGACTAACAATTCGGTTCTTTAACATGAAAAAGTTATATGCGGAGGATGTTGCAAGATTGTCTATGCTGTCTACTTAAAAAAAAAAGTTTTGTCACATCACAGAATGAATCTGCCACAATGAGAATCACAGCTCTCATGCATTTCTGCTTTCATTCATGTTAAAATGATGTATCTGCCTGTGACAACTAAAGAAAAGCTCAAAAAATGACCCAAGTAAAACTGATGCAGAGAACTAGAGTTTCAGTAACTCTGAGAAGCATAATTTTCCCCATTCATCTCAATGAACCATAAATTAAAATAAAAATGTTAATATCATTCTGGCTAACTTTTCTTCTGAGAAGGAGATCTGAACCATTGAGGTGTCGCACTGGTTGGTGCTTAGGACAACAGCATCCCTGAGAAATGAAAGCTACGTCACAAGAGAGCCAAAGCCAAAGAACTCCATAAAGAAAAGCAACAAAATCAGTTGTTTTTTTAATTGTTGAGCAGTGACTCATTTTGTTAACTCATATGGATGGGATTTATAAAACCATTTTCCCCTCCCACCTAACTTCAACAGAATGCAAATGATTTCTCCTCTACAAATTCAAATCCCCCTCAATCTACACCATTCATAGCTAAATTTTGTCCTTGCAAATTTCTGCATCTCCCAGAGAAATCAGCATGTTTACATGTATTGTTTGAAAATTATTACTGTCTGACATCAAATGCACTGGAATTAGACATATAGCACAATCACCACTGAGGGTGCTAAAGGTACTTGTACCAAGAATCCACAATTCTATTCCTTTCTTCTGTTGCTCTGTTGCATTCTTCAGAAAAAGTGGAAGAATATGTTCCAGTCATGAAGGACCTCCATTCTAGGCCCAGACCAATCTATTCCAAAGACAAGTATCTAATTTTACCCAATGTGAAGCACCCCTACCATCAACTGTTGCTTTATTCAGGATCAGATCCTCAGCTAATTATAAAGTGACTTAGCTATGGTGAAAGACTGGAACTACACCAGTTCATATGAAATGATGATCTGAACCATTATTTGAGCAAGCCACACCAATGTATAAAAAATGTAGTACCTGAAAATATAAAATTATGGTCCACACCAAGCCAAGCACAATAGAAGGCCTGCCATCAGCAATATCAGTTGAGTTTATGTTGACAAGCTTAATCTATACAGGAAAGAAAACACACACAAGGAATGATAACAATTATGAGCACATTTCAAATAGGTTTTATATTTTTACTGCATTTTTGCAATCAAATAGCAAGTTTCTTAATTAAAAAAAATCATTGAATGGTGCAATTTCACTTTTTAGACAAGTATAGCTATAGGTAATGAAAAATTTTTAAGACCATTGCATGCTATTATTTGTAGAAAAAATATTTAATTTCAAGCAGAAAGAACAATAAAAATTACATAGAATCATTGTACAAACCGGAGATCCTCTGTATATGGACTAGCATGAAAAGCAAAGGGAAAAAGATGATACAAAAATAAGTTTTAAATGATTAATTATTAGGTAAATGCATTAATTTAATTTCATAATGCAATGAAAGCACATTTTTGGCACATCTTACAACAAAATTAATAGGGAAAGCAAATTAAATACTCCGTAACAGATTTTAAATTATGCAGGGGTTCCTTGCTATAGTTATAATAGACTCGGAATGGAAAGAGAAGAGTTTAAGAATAAACAAGAAAAGGAAAAAGGGGGGGAAAAAGCACAGAAGAAAGATAAGGGAAAAAAGAATGCCACAGTGCTCCAGTAGAGAGCCTTTTATTGTAAAGGATATTACCAACACTGATTAAGGCTTCCTTGCAAGACAAATCTGACTATAGTTCTTTTAAAATAAGAGAAGAGTTGGAAAAAATGAGTTGTCCAAGGTCACATGAAGTTATTCAACAGAAATGGGAACAGATTCCATGACTCTTAACTCCCGAACGCTAATCTATAGTCTGAATTAAGTATCACCCTAAAATAAGCTCTTAAGATAAAAGGAGGAGATAAAGAGTATATCATCAAGAAATTAACAAGTAGATAATGCTCAGGAAAATGGAAWAAAACAGGTAGTATTGGAAAATTATCAAATATGTTAATACTTATGTCCTCAGCAAAACTAAGAGTCTGCCATCAATCATGATATAAATATGAAGGGCTGCTAAAGTGTTCATGCACTGCAAGCTTGTTCATGGACAAAGGTTATGGAATAACCTTGGAGAATAGGTTAAAGAAAAGCAGGAGAATGACTTTAGATGACCTCATTTGTCTCCCCAAAAGAGAGAAAAGACTGCAGTTCTCTGAATCAGCAGCTGGAAACCCACTAGATAATGTCAAGAGCAAACAAAACCTGCTGTTCAGGGCTGTGAAGCTCTTTTCAGAATTAAAACTCCACAGGCTGCTTGGGAAGAGGCAGAGGAGAAATCCCCACAGGTTATATTTCCAATCCTCTCCACCAAGAAATCTGACAAAACTCTGGGAAAATTGACATTACTTCCTTCTCTACCAGTCAATAAGGAAATTTTCCTATTACCTACCTAAAGAAAAATACACCAAGAGTCTCATTCTCTCAGCTGGGCCAGTGCCAACAAAAGCATTTATTTTTCTAGAAAGCGAGGTTTTTCTTATATGTATTACAGATCAAAAGATTTACAGGGATTCAGCTAAAGCTTCTGATTAGGCTACTGTTCACAGAAGCATAGCCCATGGATCTAAAACTACAAAATAAACTTTTCAGAACCATGAAAAAAACAGTTTGGTCCAGAATGGTATCTGTTAATTGCCAGCTGCATTTTGCAGTATAACAGGAGTATTTGCAGAAGTCTGTTTGGACAGTGAAACTAGGAAGTTGATTAAATGTGTAATAATCTTTACTTGTGGGAGAGCCCATGGAGGAAGGAGACCCTGTCAGCACTCCCCAAAGCGCTGTGCACAGCCACCCGTCTCCCTTCATTCACCTTTGAGTACAGACCAGGGACTGCACTCAGCTACTGAAGAGGCATTTGTTGTCTGAACAGCATCCCCACCTCCTCTGGGAGGAAAAGGGTGACAGACTGAATAGATGCATCCTTCAGGCTGGATTCAGCCTAGAGACTACCTGCTAATGCACACCAGTCTACCTTGACACACTGCATATTTCCAACTTCCTCTAGAATAAAATCTGGCATATTGATACAAGGTACATGCAAAAATAACTAAGAAAAGTCCAGACAAAAATACTCAGATATTGCAAGCAAAACCACCGTACTCCATTTCTGGCAATCTATCTTGATCCTCAGCAGGGTCAGTTATCCAACTGCACTGCTGTATTATTCCTGGGATCTAAGCTGGGTCATTTGAAGTTCGGGTCACCCACTACATTGTGACATGTAGACTAGGGAAGCATGGGTTTTTTGCTCTTCACACCAGCCTTGTCTTATCTTATACAGGTCTYGTCAGAAAGCAGCTCCTTTGTATCTAAGCCTCCACTCTCAGGCTGCATATGATATGGTTTGTATTAACAAACTACTACATACACTAGTGAAATTGTGAGCTAAAGCTGAATTTTGCTTTGGGAATATATTTGTCTTTGATTTGGTTATACATTTTTCAATTTAAAAAAGTTCTCTTATAGATTTCTTTCTACAGGCATCTGCTAAGATTGTTTCCCATGTAAGAGAAATATAATTAGGTCAAGATGCCATAGGGTTAAAGAGAGGGAAAGAATGCCAAAACCCAACAACTCCTGGTGTACAGCACTGTGGAGACATAAAATTCATCAGGTGTTACATCTGCATTGAGAAAAATTGAACTAAAATGCAGAAATTAGAAAAACAAAATATCTGTAATCTAATTAAAATACCAGATACAGGTCATTAGAATATAGAGAGAAAACTGAGAAAAAGCATAGAAGTAGATTGTTTTATTTGATATTCATACCTAGATCACACTGAGTTTTTAGGTTTTCTGTCTTTTGTTAAATTTATAAAATATTTTGTTTCATTTCTAAAATGGCCACAGTACTGACTTTACCAGAATCAATCCAGGAATTAGTCTGAAGCTAATAAGGGGTCACACTGTTCTAAATTTTCATGCCTATATTTTCAGGAAGTAGAGTTTTGCATGTACAACTTAGTGAAGTCCATAAATCTATTCTTTTAATTATAAATGAATGCCTCTACTCAACTGAAGATCATTGTTCTTTGCTGAGAACAGCAACAGGAAAGTAGGGAACATGAGAACCTGAAGAGCACATAAAAAAAAAAAGGGAAGGAGATCATCCAACGTGATTCTAACAAAAAAAAAAAAAAAAAAGAAAAGTTTTACCCTATACATTGCTACATGTTAGTGTTGGAACTTGATATTTTTACTTTACAGCAACTTTTAGGCACTGTATAGAAACTGAAGACTGCATACATAGCTCCAATTTTGGAGAATAAGAACAAGTAGGTGGATACAAATCATACATTTAAGGAAAGAAAGAAAGAAAAAAATAAGGAAAAACCAGGACTAAGTGCTACCAAACCTACCCGTCTTCCTTCTAGAAACTTAAGAGCTGTGCCAATGTTGGCAACCCAGTGAATTCTCTTCAGTTGACGTCCCTGCTCACAAGGCTTAAAGAGAAAGAAACAGATACAGGGGATGTAACTGTGATAGTTCTATTATTAGAAAGTTATAAGATGTTTTAATAACCTCAGGATGCAAGCTGTTGGCTTCAGCCCATAAACTTCATCAAATCAGAGAACTGGTTTTTTACTTAAAATAAACTACTGCTCTTTTTATACACACACACATATATATATATTTGAGAGAAGGCAATATTCTCTCAGTAAAATATTTTTGCTTGCAAAGGAGAAGTCATGGTCGTTGTTATTTTTAAAAATCAGACTGCAGCGAAGAAGAATGAAGACATTTTACCTAGAGGATTTTTATCCATTCTAACACCTCATTGGTGATAAAAAACCCAACTATCACAAACCCACATTGAACAATGAATTTTGCTGAACTTCAGACATGTAGGCTAAAAAAAGACAGAATTCTTTGAATTAAATCAAGAACACATCCTAGGCTTCCAATATTCTACAGTGGAATTAAATTCCCCGCTGAATCTTATATTGTAATGCAAATATACCACTACTATTATTTAAATTCATGTTCATAAAGTTACAAATGGATTTAACAAAGGCCTGCTATGGATTGTGAAATACCTCTTGCAGTTACTACAGAATATCATACTCTGCTATACATGACCTTTAAATTAACCAGACATTTTTCTGGTTCTGTGATATCGCCTGTCTTTCACTAATTAATGTAGGCAGGATACAATCCAAGGAAGTTCATTGTAACAGGTGCCATCATTAAAATTGTTTTCCTGTTTTACTACTTCTGTTTTGCCACAAGAGGGAGACTTTCTGTCTTAGACAAACAGAAACAAATAGGTATATTTCAACAGAGCAGAAACACACTGGAAAGTATAGCTTTTTTCCCATCTTACAGTAAAATCACTCTTGTTGTCTGAATTACTACCTAATTTTGGGTATCACCTGCAATCAAAACAGAGGTGAAATATGAAAAAGCGGCAAAAGTGTGGCACTTGCAAATTGCCTGCATGTGAGGGAACAGGAAATGTCTGAACCCTAGAGCAAGCCGAATGATGGACTGTTGCCCTACCCTTTCAGATGCTGCCACCCGATCTGCGAGCTGGTTTGGAAAAAGTGAGAGCCCTTGGCCTAAAACCCTTTCGTTTTCCTCCCACATCACATGCACAAAACTAGCCTGGCTCCCAAGAGACAGTCTATTTGCCATGTGCACACCGTGGCCTCTGTACACAACTTGGCTGTGAAAAAGCCATTTGGCATCAGTTAAGGTTCTTTACAGTAGCAGAGCAGCTGTCAAGGTAAATGGATATAAGGCCCCATGAAATTTGAGGGGCTCACAATTTTTTTTCAGAGAGAAAACTGTAAATTTAACATGAAAAGACTGTCATTTCTTCAAGATATATAGAAGTAGCTGCAGTTTAGACCTTGTTTGTGTCATAGTAGTAACACCCAGGTGAACTGCAAAGGCTAATAGAAATAAGCAATTTTTATGAACTAGTWAGACAAAATTAATATAAAATGCATAAAATCAAGAATGTCAGTCTGTAATTATCTTTTTTTTGGTTTTGTAACCAGATAGCCCAGTTTGTGAATAAACTTAGTTTGCTATGTAGCAGTCAGGATTTTTTCAGTATTCAAATATAGAAACATATTAGAAAATTATATCCTAGAGAAGTTATGCAACTACCACGTATATTCAGAAGGAAGGAAGTTCTTACCAGCTTCTGCCCTGAAAGAACCTCCAAAAGGGCAATTAGCATTACCCCATCTTTGATATCTTCAAACAGATCATTCACCAGCATGGGAGGATTGCGCTGAAAAGGGAGAAGACTTCAGGTATTATAAAGGCTCACCAGCATTACATCCTACCTCCCTTCCTTTCAAACAGAAACACAAAGAGTGGCTGGTCCCCTTCTTTACATTATATAATGTTTAATATCCATGTATCATTTAACCATTGCTTTTCCACCACATTGTTTAACTATTTAACATTTCTGGCACAGGACTGTAACAGTAGATGCTTTCTGCCATTAATCGTACAATGGAAAAACCTCCTGCTCCCTAAAGCAAGCGAAGAAACACACCAGCAACTGCCTACGAGTCCATAAAATACACATGACGTACGGATGTACTATTACAGTCACATTTCAATCTATCAGCATATTTTGCCTAGTGTTAAGTATGTCACAGAAATTTCACTCTCTCAGTCTGAGAAATACAACGAGCTGTATGAAGGAAAGATCCCTAAAGCGGTGTGGTTGGTTGAGCAACGCTGCTACTTTTTCACAGCTGACAGTTGTTACACTAAGTTGTATTTTCTCTCCTTTCCTCCAGGCCTTGCAGGCTTCCAGTGCTGTTAGCACTGTGTCAGCTTCTACTTCAGACAAATTGCTTAACATATGTCTTTRCATTTGAAAACACAACAATGATAATACTGAAAAATCTGTAAACAGATGATGTTTTAGGAATTTTGAATAACAAGGTCACATCATTAAAATCCATCTTCTTAAACACATCCCAGTTTGTGGAACTATGGCTCTCAGCTGGTCAGTACTTTAATGATTACAAAATATCTCTTAGAAACAAAAGGTTTAAACTTGGTCCAGCTGAAATAAATTAAATAAACACCCTGTAGCTTCCATGAGCTTGTCAGCATTCACATAATACTAATATTTATACTTGCTAATTCACTAAAACGACAATCAGACTACAAAATTCTTGAAATTAGTTTAGGTTTAATAATTTACTTTTGGGGTACTTCTGAGAAAAGATTAATGTACAACAACTTGATCTATTACTTCTGTCCTGTAGAAACATAGATTTGAAAAGGCGAACCTAACAAATGAAACACTGCTCTTGCAAAGRTAGAAATGCTATAACAAATCAGGAGAAAGCAAAGGTTTCTAGTTCCCAAAATCAAAACACCCTGTCTTCATTGTTCAGCTTGGATGAACTAATATTTCAATGAGACGTAATTTTGGCATAAAATGGAAAAAGAACTCCTCTGCTGAAAGCAGACTTCATCTGAGATTTGATGTGCTCTAATAGCCACAATAATAAAAGTCTATTTTATTGTGCATATAAAATAAAGCAATATTACAACTCATTACGAGGGTATATTTAATCATAGTTCTTTTTTATTTCCTAGCAATGCAATAGAWAATGGATCATATTCTTCCTTAATACAACACCAAAGAAATCAATGGAGCAAACAAGTCACTGGAGATTAATTTGTCCCAGTCTTGCGTCACAGGCGGTTGACATAAATGCAATTAATTTTCCTCACCTTCTATGTTATTATTTCCTGTTTGAAGTTTGGAGCAGCTTTGGTTTTATCAGTACTACTGCACGATATAATACTGAAGAATTTTGTGTTAAAATAATTCAGCAATAAAGACACGAGGATTATAGCAGCTGACATGCTAATCCAACAGGAGGTGAAGGCCTAAAAAATCTTACCACTATCTAAATGCCCCAGCAGTGAGGTTTGTCTCTTGAAGCTCACTCTACAGTAATGAAGAGAGACAGGTTCTTATTGAGGGCGATTTAGGATACATTTAAATTAAAGGGTAAGTGAGATTTACAGTGCCCCCAACCCGGTGCACATAACGTGCCCGTCAGATGATCTGTTTGAGTGCAACACAGCTCCCTTCCAGCTTGAGCGGTTTGGTATCCTTACTCTCAAATTAGGGTACAGGCCAGAACTTGCCTCATCCCAACATGAAGTCAAAAGTCATCTGACATTCATATGCAAACCAAGTCTGGGAAGCACCTCTGGTTTCTACAGTGCGTAGCTTCACACTGTAGATATAACCTCTGATCGCCCATGCCAAGCTCTTGCTCTGAACCACCCTTCACTGGTCGCTCCTCACTGACAGTAGTTACAAAACCTAGATTTGCACCCTCACTGAGGCATGGTACTAAGGTAAGGCAGTAAAAGTATCCCTGAGGACGTCATCCAAGTAAATTAACACCTAGAGTACTTTCCTTTCGACATGAATYGAATATTGGTTTGGGGGAAACTAGGGAAAGTATAAGAAAGCATTTAATAAGATGAGAAGCAGCAATGAAAGCATCAAATCACTTACACCAAAGTTAATAAGACCTACTGCTCTGAAGTGTGAGAATCACAGCAATTGTCCATAAATCAGCAGGCTGAACTGTACTTTTTGTTGCTGGAAGGTTGCATAATAACAAACACTGCCAGTGTTTAGCAGCACACACCATGTACCTTAACACCAATAAAACAGGAACAGAAGAGAGGTACAACAGCTGTGTCACAAGATGTCCTGTATGAGACTCCTCTAATATGGAAAATGAGTTAATTGTACAGACTGCCAAAAACATTTTGCATATTATGCTTTATAATATAATATTTTTCACTACCCTGGAGATGTTAACACCTTATTACGAGGAGGTAAGGCTCTCACTGTGTTTCATAAATCACTTTTTTTTTTTACTACTCTGGGCACATAGCATAGAACTTACCCTATTATTATGACTCCAGTCTCTTCCAGAAGTATGGAATGAGTTATATTTTTTGTGGCATATATAGAAGAATAGATTCCTCTTTTACATGAGGATTCTGTAGATACCAATCTTACTTTCTATGCCAATACAGTTCAGGAAGATATACATACACTAGCTGATACTGAGAAGTTCATATCCTTATTTATTGTATATGGACCATTGCACAGGATGGCTCAAGCTACTTGACTGTTTTTCCAGGCAGATCCTCTACTGAGATTAACATAGCATCTTCTGTTGGAATGGATAAATACCTACTCCTTGGCTGCATATATAATGTCAAATGAAATGAAAGTAGAAAGTGAAGCTGTATATTGCTTGCTTATTTAGCCTCCAGAGAAGAAAGTGTTTGGGTCTTTTTAAGCTGTATTCAGTTACAATCTATTGAATACTTTTTATTCTAGAGACTCTACTGGACTTAATATCTATTCACTTAGTTGCCTTAATACACTGCCAAAATACTAACTGTAAATCAGTAAAAGCAGGGAAAGAAAACTAACTTAAAATTTTTTAATCTTGAAAATGTTGAGTATACTCCAGACTTTAGCCTTTTGCATGTAAATGTACAGCTCTAGCAATGCAATCAACTGCAATGATCCTAATACACTGTATTTTGAATGTTGGAAAGCCTGTGCAAAGAATTTAGTGAAGTCATTTTTAAACCAGTAAAAAAGAACATTTAAAAAGTATATGAAGTAACCTCTCAAAATCCAATAATATTAAACAAACTGTTACTTGTAAACTTCTTCAACAAAATTCTTTGGGGAACTCAGAATATACTTCGATGAACAATCGGACATTAAATCTACAACTTGTCAGGTCTACCCTAAGATTTCAGATGCCTTAGTATTTGATCTTGTTTTTTTTATAAGCTTCTTCAAGAAAGCAAAATAGCAAAATAATACTAATGATATAGTACATACTGATGGCATGTATTCTATTAAACACTATTTATTGCAGTATATGCAATCACAATAGTGTAGTTTATAGTGACAATGACATTTAGGAACAGTCGTGTCACAAAGAGGGAGGCACACTCAGTACAAGTAAATTCATGTGCTCTGTAGGAGGAATATGAATTAATTGGGAATGAATCTTAAAGGTTAATGAACCAGATTTTTCCTATATTAAATATTTATTTAAATAACTGTATTTAGAATTGATCACAGATGGGAACTCATGAGGAAATGCTTTGCTTAAACTTGTTGCTCTTGCAAACTTATCTAATTTGCTGTAGTGCTCAGGAAATATTCTGAATTATTTACAGAACTGAACATCAGTACGTATGAAAAGTATTTGACTGAAAAGCCTCAAAAAGAAAAAAGATTTATAATAGACCTGCAATCTCCAGACATTCCTCCTCTGACAYAGTAAAATAAGTTTTGTAAAATCCAAACCTCAGATATGGAACCAACATATATTTGCTAATCTCCACTCTTTTATTCCAACACTTTTTCTTGCATTTCATTTCTCATTTGCATCTTTGCTACAGGAATCTTTTCCTCACACCTGATACTTAACTTCTCAGATGAATAAATCGTACTATACAAACAACAATATCAGCATCATAATGAATGCCAATGCAAACATTGGAAACTACCTTTGGTACACTAATTTTCAAATAATGTTTCAAAAACTGCTGAAAAAATGTGTGAAAACCTGTCCACATGCACAAACGGGAACAAATCTGTGTAACTGCTGAATTTGTCTCTGCAGGGAGATACATGTGAGAACAGGAAGGAGAATGTAAAATTTCAGAGTTATTCTGTAATAGCTGGCCTACCCCTCTGCCCCAGTTTAATTCCTAAATCCTTAAGCACATAGGTTTTCACGTTTCTTGCTGTTAATGACTATTTTTATGACTAAAGTCTGAGGGACTCAGCCCTAAGTTYTACATGATTGTTTCATCACACAGATTAATTTAGTGTTCACTGTTTAACATTAGAGTTTACATGCAATACTAGTGAAAACATACAGTGACTGTTGGAGCAGAAAATGGCCAGTCAGATTTTCCTCATCATGCAGTCAAGATGGACATTACCTTAAATTTTGTCTGTGTCAGTAACTAAGATACTGGAAGCCTCTATTTTTCCATTTGAAAAAGATAAAAAGACACAGAATTACTTAGTTCATTGATGAAAATTGATGAGGTTCTTGTATGAAGACCAAGTTACGTTCTAAGAACAAACTACCATTGCTGACAGCATTGTGTGTGAAAGCTGTAAATCTTGATATACCCACTCTTTTTTCTTCCTTTCTTTGCTATAAAACATACCATTTTGCAATTTCAAAAGCCTTAATGTAAGGTTAAATGCCCAGGTTTAATTCAGCATTATGAAAACATTGCGTAAGTATAATTTAAAAATGTTCACCCATTCTTAGTTTTATTTTTATTTCATCTCCATCCTCTGCTTTTCTTTGTTCATGTGTGCATCCTTTTAATGTGAATACAAAATGAATAATAATTTCTTTCAGTATGTATTTGTTGTTCACTCTATTTGGTGAGTTTACAACGATACTTTGGTGAGTACAAATACTGACGTTATCCTTACACCTGGGAACAAAGATGTTATTTGATTGGGTTAAACCAATTTACAGCCTGTGTTCCAAAGCTTTGAAACTACTGTTTTTCAACATTTTCACCAAAGATGATAAAGGCAATAAAAGGCATATATCTCTGTTATTTTACAAAGAGGCATGTTTTTCATCTTCTTTACTCATCTAATGCACTACCTAAAAAATCATCATAGGCAATGAAACGAAAAACATTTGAGTGACTGCTGTTCTGAATGGATCTAATRTCTCCTTTTTGACACATTTGGTGTAATGTTGTTTGGTATTTTAAACTTAGACTTTAAAAAGATGCCTCAAAAGATACTCAGAAGTATACTCAAATTATTTCTGTCTGAAATCAGGCTGAGGCTGAGAGGAGGGAGGTCCAGTTCTACAACTTYAAGAGAAATATGAATAAATAACATGCAATTAGAAAACTTCTTGACCTGTTACACATGCATATCTCATTTATCATTAGTACAACTGCACAGATGCACTAAAATTAAATTGGATGGCTAGAGGATAGATCACATTCATTTAGTAGCTTGGGCCCCAATTTCTGCAAGTGAGTGGCAGAGAAAAGAGACAATTCCCAGTTGCTGAGTCTCATCAGATTCCCGAGTCAGAATCACAGAATGGATTCAGCTGGGRTTAGGGAGACAGACAGCAGAGGGACAGATGCAGCCTAATGCTAACAGCTTACCCAAAATGAAGCTGTGTTATACTACCTGTTAGTTATCATACTCGCAGCTCTTCCTCTGTGTTTGTCCCCTGTGGGAGAGGGCACAGCTTGCGCCAGGGCTGTTTCACCTCAACCTTTCTTTGAGGTGTTGCATAACTAGCTGATGCCAAGTCCTTTACCTGTCTTCCGCTTCTGGAAGAATATACCTTTGAGTTAGGAAACATAATTTTAAAATGGTACCATTCTATTGTAAGAGCAAGAGAGAATAAAAAAATCATACCTCCCTCCTACTCCCTTTCATAAAGTTCAATTCACTGGTACTCTCATTTAATTTATCTGTTTTGTTCATTCTTATTTATTTGTATCCATATTCTCAAAACCATTCTTAACTTTGTAGTTAAAAAGCCAGAAGTTGTTTTTTTGTTATCTACTTGATGGACTTAACTTAGTTATTGAATTAGTATCTGTTTCAACTAGAGCATGACTTTTTAAAAGAAAAGCATACACTAAGATTTTAAAGATTAGCAGTGAAGAATCTTTCACTCATAGCAAACCCTGACAAACTATCAYATCCTGCTTTATATTCTCAAATTATTAATGGTTCTTGGTTCTACCTAACACAATCAAATCAGTTCTGCATTTTCATTTCTTTCAAATCACTACCCTTCACAATGTCAGAAACTGCTCTTTTTTTAATCCTCCTTTGCTCTACTCAACCAACACAGTATAAGGATGAAAAGAGTTTCCTTTCCTTTGCCATCAGTAGACCCATCTTTCAAACTGCTACAGTGAAACCCCATCAACCTTTGCTTAGAAAACATTAATTTCTTCTGGTTTTGAGGTTTCATGCAGTTACTCACCAGCACTTTTTCAAAAACATTCAAACTCATTCATGATGGAACATTTTTTCAGATAGCCATGGTGTTAGAGTTACAGATRCTTCAGTTATAATTTTTAGGGTTTTTCTTATTTCCTCCTATTACTTTTTCCATTACTAATTTCACTAGATTAGTAAAAACGGCAACTATTAAACTTTCCTCCAAAAATGAAAGGAAAGAAACCCAAAATTTTACAAGAGTAGCCAAGAAATAGAGATCCAATTTGAAGTGAAGTTACTGTTAATTTTGAAGCCTGTATAAATTGAGTCAAATTCAGCACAGTTACTGTGGATTGCATTTTGCATTACATTGTAAACTGCAGTCTGGCAACTGGCATATGCACACACACAAAGTAAGGGAGCAGAAAAAGGCTACGCGTTTGAAAAAAGTAACTCTGTAAGTTCACCTATCATTATGTGGGTAACGCTCATATGTCTTTGTGGTGGGCTGAGCTGCTCTCTCACTCCCCCTCCTCAACAGGACAGGGGAAGAAAACAAGACGAAGAAGCTCGTGGGTCGAGATRAAGACAGGGAGATCACTTACCAGTTACCGTCACAGGCAAAACAGGCTCTACTTGGGGAAAATTAATTTATTTCAAAATAAAATAGGTTTGGATGGTTAGAAACAAAGACAAAATCGAAAACACCTTCTCCCCACCTATCCCTTTTTTCCCCAGTCTCAACTTCACTCCTTCACTCCCAGCTCCTCTATCGCCCAGGGGCACAGGAGGATGGGGAATGGGGGTTGTGGTCAATCCATAACAGTTTCTCTCTGCTGCTCCTTCCTCCTTGCACTTTTCCCCTGCTCCTGTGTCGGCTCCTCTCCGGAGGCCACAGCTCCTGTCAGGAGCCAGCTCCAGCGTGGGCTCTCCATGGGGGCCGGCCTCAGGGAAGTCTCTGCTCGGGCACCTGGGGCACCTTCTCCCCTCCTTCTGCTCTCACCTTGGTGTCTGCAGGGCTGTTTCTCACGCTTTTTCCCTCACTTCTCACTGCCTGTGCAGCATTTTGCCCTTTCTTAGATGCGCTTTCCCAGAGGCGCCACCAGCTTGGCTGCGGGGTTCAGCCATGTCCTGCAGTGGGTCCATCGGAGCTGTGTCCGGCACGGGGCAGCCCTGGCCTCTCCTCACAGAGGCCACCCTGCAGCCCCCCCCTGCCCACCGGCACCTGGGCACCTGCACCCGGTCYGGTCCTACATCTCCTCCCTTATTATTTAACCCCAGTGTAACTTCACTGGCTTTAACAGAGAGAGGCCCAAATGCAGRAGCGTGTACTGCTGCTTCTCTGCTACCAGTGTGAGGCCAGCGCTTCGTGGTGTTCCCCGCTAGGTACCATTTTGACAGGTGCTCCACATTTTCTTGGGTTCAAAGATGAGAGCAGAATGCAGACAATGCTGCCTAAAAGTGGGTCTCCTTCCAGGACTTTTCCTTATCACATTTCAAAGGCCTCCAGACAATGGAGATGTTACAACTTTCCAATTTCTTTTGACACAATGAAACCCACAACTATCTTTTACAAGAATCAAGTAACCTAAATATCGAATTTCTGGGTTACAATTTGGAACACGAGTGCAAGGGGAGTCCTGCACATTTCACAGACCCATCAGTATTTCCTACAGCTGTGATGAACTCAGAAAACTTATTTCCACACTTTCCAAAAACATGACTAACAAAGATTTAAAAGCTCAAGCTTTACAAACTTAAAAATCTGAATGGCATGGGTCATTCCTCTTCTGTTGAGTCTAATCTCTATAATATATAAACAGTGCTTCTCCTGTGGCAGCATAACAGCATAAATGGGAAGCAAAGCCAGCTAATCTATACATCTGACTCAGGCAGTGAGGCAAACTTGCTGACAGCCATCAATAAAAGTATCATAGAAACAACTTTCCTGTTAAAAGATGAATTAACACAGACCAATTACTACAGGGTAGCTCAGGCAGCCAAAACTGAGGGCTGTGACTGGGTAATTGCTTGGTTTGAATGGCAGTATTTGATCAGCCTTTACAATATCAGACCTATTAAAGAAATAAACACATGGATCACACAAGTCAAAAGGTCTACCTGAGCCYTTACGGCCCAATGGGACTCGTACAGTAAAGGTAGAGTTCACAACTCTCAATCCAGAGCAAAATACCTTAACTGAGCTACCACCACAACTTCGTCTTTTCCCAAGGATTAGTCAGTTATTGCTAGCAAATTATCATTACACACACACACACACATATATATATACTTAACAACATATACATATATCTAATTGTCAGTTATTATCAGATATTATTGATCAATTACTAATGACACAATACAATTAGGAAATAGAAAAACATGAAATAAGAGTTCTTTTTCTCCTCTGACAGATGTTGATAGCCTGCTTTGCTAACACTTAAGCAAATACTGAATTTCTTTCCATCTCGGTTGAAGTAAATGGAACATGTGTAGAGTGCTTAAGTTCTCTGATGCATAGGGAACTTTTCCAAGTATTCCAAAGAGTATGGGGGGGACAGCTCTCATTCCCAGTGAGGATCCACTGTCAAGAAGTCCTGAAGAAAGCCTTGTTCTTGCAGTTGAATTTTACAATGTCAGTGCAGTTCAATTCACAGTAAATTCCTCAATTACATTCCTCAGTAACGTAAATAAATGTTGTTGCTCTACCATACAGTCTCATTAGACCAAATCACATGATGTAGCATTATATGGGCTTCCTGCTTTGCTCTGTTCATTTTTGAGGGCATTATTAACCAATTCCTTACACAGAAGGTAAACCAGTGCTCTTGCAGCTATTCCTTGCCCAATTTTCAAATCCATTAATCGTCATGATTTAAAAATAGGCATTTCAAAGAGCACCTCTGGTGCTTAAATATTTTAATTTACTGGACTAACTGATAACTATGGTTAGAGCTGTGCTGTGTGAAAACTCTGGGAAATGCCAAATTAAATCTCACTGCTTACGTTGTCAGATAAAGTTGGTACCAGTTGTAACTTAATACTTTTAAAATTGTGTGTAAATCACTGTCTTTATTCTGCTAAAACCAAAAAAGGAGTTTTAGGTTGTGGTAAGAAGAAGCAACAATAATTTCATGATAAATCCCAAGATGCATCAGATAATTAATTCAGCACTGGATTCATGATGTACTATTTATGTTTGTAGCCTCTATCAAACTACACAACTGACTCAAGTTTTATTCAAATACACTGTATGTAATAAGGCTAATATTTCTGTTTCATAGAAAGCAGTTTCAAATATTTCCTCTGGCTGAAATAGCAGCTATTGTGCTACCTTTCAGTTTTGGCCAAAGGAGCTGGGTGGTTGCCTGTAGATGCCGCTCACAACGCTGCAGCTGGCCGCTATCATGCTGAAACGGATTCATCCTCTATGGTGTACAGATAATGGGGATCCCTTTTTAAGTTTATGCCATTCTACTCAGCCAGATTTTGCATATTCTATACTCCAGGGCCCATGCAGGCATAGATAAAAAGGTTTGATTTAAAAAAAAAGAAATTTCAAAGCCATATATTACCTTCGCCAGGTGAGTATTGATCCATTTTGTGAAAGTCCTTTTCTGCACTGACTCTTGCTCATCTGAGAAAAAAAAGGAAATCAATTTGATTAGACATTGCTGAATCCTTTTGGATTTACATGATGGAAGAATAATATTCTCTATTGACAACAAATGCATTCTGCATTTGCCAGAAACGCCACTATGTCTTCTTGAGACAGTTAATTTTGCCTGTAACTACCCATAACAAATACTTTCTATTCTTATAATAATGCTCTGACACTTGACTATTTGTAGACTATAGTTTCACAGCAAAGTTCAAGTCTTAATGAGTGAATGAACTGTAAGACACCATTTCAAATTGGAATGCCAAGATTAATTTGACATCTAATTCCATATTATATTTACCCAAGGTCTGAGCACCTAGAACTTCTCTGTACTTTTTAACTAGAATCCATGTCTCCGACAGTCAAGTTGCTTTTATTTAGAAAATCAACTAGAGACTTAGAAAAAATACCCTTAGCACATACATTTCAAAATGTTTATAATATTGAATTACAGATCTGAAATTGCATTATCAAACTTATTTGTCCTCTGGGAGATCCAGACAGGTAGGAGCCATTAGCTAGTTCAGGCAGTTTCTATACTGCTACGTACTACCTCCCTTAGTCCTGTCTTGAAGCACTTGTCTGATTTATAGTGAATTTCACTAATTCTCAGATAGTCCCTCAGGGACTGTTGCCAGCTGCATAGACAAAAATAGCTCCTGCATGAGCTCCTCCAACTTCCACAGCCAGGGTCATGGCTGCAGAGGGAAGAGAATCACAGTGCCATAACCAATCCACAAAGTCGCATCCCTTGCTTGTGGGAAATCGGGTTTGACACGTGGAATAATTTCACACTGGTGGCATTCAAGCATTTATGTTGGGGATTTTTCTTTCAAAAATAAAAGGAAATACCTATTTCACTGGAAAACAAATCATATTATTGCCATCATCGGTTCTGAATGAGCACCTTCATTCCCCTACAGAAAATCCAAATAAATAAAATTGCTGTTAAATATTTACTTTTTATAAGAACACATGCATGTCCCAAAACCTACAGATGGAAAATCTAATTTTAGGTACTGCCTTTGCTACTGACTTGTGCAGCACTGAATAGTGATTTGATCTCTTTCACATCTTTAAAATTAAAAGGGAATGTTAGTTAATCCCCTTTAAAGCTCTGGAACAGATAACTAATAAGTTTGATGTACCACTACTAACAAGGTCCCTGATTTACACTCACATAATGCTGCTCCACAATGAGGGTACGTAAAGAGACAAATCACGGCACAAAATTCATCATGGAAAATGTTATCTTAAGCGGGACAACGATGGCTCCCTGACCACATACGAGCTCCCAAAAAGTGTTTGTGCATTATGACTCGGGGATTTTATATCTTCTCTACATACAAACAATATCTTACATATAAGAAATACCAGAGGAAAAAAAGACACATATCTCTCCAGCTAATCTATTGCTAGATTAGCACACTTCATGTCTAAGAAAATAATTCTGCATTTTTTATCTTATTTTCTTTAATTTCATTGGGTAGGCTGCCTTACATCATTTTAAAAACATTCATTACATTCTCAGAATCTACTTGTTGCACTGGCAGGCAAGTTATGAAAAATATCACTCAAAATACTGCATTGTGGTTCATTCAATACTGACTCTTTTTGGCAAGGGGTGTCTTTATATGGGATAATTGTTTCTACATTCTGGAAAACAGACTTCTCACTGTATGGTTTCTAACGGTGAACAAGATGTTTCCCTTGTGACATACAGTAAATGTCAGGTCTGCTCTGACAAGCAACTATATAAACAGGTAGCCCAATTAATTTCAATGGAAGTACTTGCACACTATAATTGGGTTGTGTGTGAGTAGGTGTGGGGACGGAGATCGAGCACGCACAGAATCTGTCCAGCTCTGGCTTCATTCACACCTCTGTAACTTAAAATTCCCCAGCAACCCCGATACAACAATGGCAYGCCAAAAGAAAAGAACTGGGCCTTTAGAAGTCAAACTTCTGATCAAAGAAATGAGGGAAAATGATTCCCTAATTTGCAGTTCCAGTGCATCCTGACGATTTAAGAAGCAGCCTTCTGACAGCAACTGGAAATCAGAGAACCAGCTCCCGGCTTCTAAACGTTTACCAACAGAAGACATACTCAGTTCCAGTCATATCAACAAATAGCAGAAATAGCCTCTCAAAATAATCTGTTTCAAGGGAATATATGTGAGCAATATATTTTTTATGAGCCCTATTAATAACTATTATTAACCATTAATAGGGCTCATAAAGAGCATACTATTAATAATAAAGTTTCCTTTTTTTATAGCACTTATTTTGTATAGGTTTAAAAGGAACAGATTTTACCACTGTAAAACCTATGGTTGAACATAATACAAGTAGTGGATTGATTTTACAAATTCCATTTTAAATACGCTTTTTACAAATTTCYCTGGAAATCCATTGAACTAATGTAAATTCTTCGCAGAGGTACTGTTTATCTATACCCACAAGACGCATGTGTCATACAGTTTCTTACACTCTCCCCACTTGCAAGGACTGTCAGCTCCTTATTTGCACCACTTACCCTGCCGGTACTGAAAGAACCCAGGAAGCAAATTTAACGATGTAACATTTCTGCCACCAGCACCTTTGTAGCGAGCCATAAGCGCTGCTGCTGCTGCTGCTGCTGCTGCTGCTGCTGCTGCTACTCCTGTCTCGTGTAGTGTGCAGCGTTTCTTTAGAATACAGCCAGAAGTAATTTTTCAAGAACAATCTGATTTTTTTCCTTCACTGGAAATGGAGGCCTCGTACACAAATCCCTCCACCTGCTCTTACTGGTGAATTTGCATGAAGCCAGACCTTAAAAACATCTTTATATATTCTTGCAGAGATGCAACAGCCAGACAAAGCCAGCTGTATTGGAAGTAGCAGTTCTGCTGGTCTCACTGCCATCATCCTTCTCCACTGTTTTCCTGTGGAAAGATTTTATTATCCAAGCACCAGCCAATCCGCTAGCAGAAACCTCTGATGTCAAGAGCCTGAATAATTCATCCAGGGACTGGGACAACCCAACTACACTGCCGATATCCTAAAGCAGCAAGACGTGTGGCTGCAAAAAGCAATGCAGTCTTCTCACCAGTGCTTTTGTAACAATATACTGCTCTGTAAGCATAAAAATGGCTGAATGGCATAGCCCTTCTCTAGGTTGTCACACATATAAAGGAAAGCAGCTTTTAAAAGCAACCACTTGGGTTCATCACTGCATACTCTATTTAGACATGGATGTCCTTCAGCTTTGCAACTGAAACGGTGAAGTGAAAGAAATAGCAAGCAATGAATCTGAACAGACATGTAGGCCACTTAGCTTTTAATAATATATTTGAACTGTTGTACAAGAAGGATGAACAGAATTTTCTGAGTGCACCTAGATCAGCCTGAAACATAGTCAAATTTCTGAAAATATGCAGTACTTTCTAGTTCATTAAATCAGAGCACCAGAACATTTGAACAGACTTTGTTTTGCTCTGGTAAAATGAAGGCAGTTATGAAACTGTGGAGACTCATATGCTGTTCACCCACAGAGGCCAAYAGAGTAGTACACAGTATTGAAATGAGAATAAAAGGCCCACTTCTAGTATGCCATTACAGTAAATGTATCATTATAGAGGTCGAATTCAAATTCCTGTTTTTGTAAAACACAACAACTCTGACAAGATCATTCTGCATCTGAAAGAAATGTTGCAAGAAAGTTTGGGTTTTTTTTAATCAAGTGTCTTCCTTTAACTGGCTGGAAACATCTTCATATTTTTACAAATGTTTTCTCTACTAAAGCACCACCAAGAGACTGCATTTTTAGGTTGATTAGGAAAAAAAGACAAATGTAATTGACTATATTTACTTAAAAACATTTAGAACAAATTATTTTGAAAGATGAACAAAACCAGCCATGTATCTTCAGACAGTTATGAGTATGCTGATGAAATATTCATCATGCCTCCATATTACAATGGCTAGTATCATGCATATCCTATATACACATCAAGAGACAGAGAGCAGTGGCATGCTTTCTAGCAGCGCTTTTCTAGAGCCAGGCTTTCTAAGCCGCACAGTCCCTGCTGCCGGCTGTGGCAGCAGCCCCTCCGCAGCTGCGGAGCCCCGTGTGCCACACACAGGTGTGTGGTGTGCGGCCGCAGATCGCACACCCAGCACCTCTTGCCCCAGGTGCTTGGGGATCGGATGGTGGGAAGGTGGCTGCAGTACAGGGTTGCAAATACAGGGCTCTCCTGCGAGGTAACACAAGGAGGAGTCTTATGCACGGAGTGAGAGACATGACAGAGCCRAGTTCACACATGTCTAATCAAAGCATCTTGATTGATCCTCAGCGACCTAATATTGTGGAGATTTGTTTTGTTTCTTACTTTAGTGAAATTCAATTCAAGTTGCTTCACAGCTCCTCATTTTCAGCATCCTTTTTTGTTTTTGTTTGTTTGTTTGTTTGTTTTGATAGTTCTGTCCTAGAAACACCAAGAAGCTTTTTTTGTTTGTTTGTTTTCCAGGTCTTTGGCGCCTTCAGGAATACTGCTAAAACAACATGGAAGTGCAGAAAAGTGTGCCAAACCACCTGCAATGCTTCAAGATGTCACTTGAGAACACAACACAGCACAGAAAGYGGCGAACACCACCCCGCTGGGAAAGTTTGTTTGGTCAGCAGTATGGCATAAATTCTCTAAAGCTTTCAATAAGATACGTTATATAGCAATTTCCATCTTCATTAAGGACATTCTTAACTTAAAGCAGCTGTAGAAAAGCTTGCAGAGTCAAAGCAATAATACGGAGACTTTACTTATGAAAAGGAGCAATGTTTTAAGCTACGTAGTTTAATCAACACCTCCATCACAGATGGATTACCCCATTCAGGAGTACTGCACAGAGTCAATGCAGGCTCATTTCTTTTCCTTTAAGTCTCCAGTTAAGGTTTTTTATGGGAAAATGCCAGGACAGTTTTGCTTTTCAAAAAAAACAACAAACATCAAAAAACTTCACTGGTAGCTCTAAAGCTAATATATTGTTTAGAAGTTGCTAAGTTTAATAGTAACACTATACACTTTAGGTAGAAAAAAAGGATGAGGGAGCTATGGGCAGTGGGAGCAAAGTAAGAAAGAGGGAAAAACTGATTTCAGCAGCCACTGCACTGCAGTTGACAACAAGACTTAGCAGTACTGGTACAAAGAATGGGAATATATTTTTAAATACCTCATGCACTTAGGACTTTTCCATTTTTTATATTTTGAGGAGAAAGACAGAATTTGTTAAAGTGTGACCTTGGGATATATGCCTCTATTTATCAGAGACAGTGACACCGTCCCACTAAACAGATTTGTTATCTAAATTTCCAAGCTTTGAGATCTAGGTGCACRCTCCAGCCATAACCTGCTCCATCGCTGAGCACCAGTCTGCTTGCCATCAGTTTCTGAAGAGTGGAAATCCATGCACAAGGGCTAGAAGGCAACCAGCCATCCTTGGCCAAACCCTTACTAGGGAAAACGATGGGGGCCGGGTCTCTGGGGTTCGCACCCACATATGCCATTGCTCAATCTAGAGGTAACCTTAGTACGGTGGTTTTGGGGCCAAAGGTTTTATGTCATTTGGAAGACTGGAAGTAGAGGAAAAAAAAACCTCATACTGGTGGAATTGTTACAGGAAACTGAAGACTGGGGGAGCAGCCTCACAGCTGCAGGAACACTACCTGCTGTGCAGCACGCTGCAGGACAGCAGCTGGCACGCTGCTGAGAGCTTTCTGCGGTTACTGTCTGAAATCTATTTACAAAATATGTATTTTGATTTTACACATTTCTTATTTATTCCCTTCATTTCTAAGGCAGAGAAGGTGTCTAACTAGCCACTAGCTAGAAAGATATAAGTGATTCAATTTATCACCCAAASAAGCTTGCATTTTAAAAAATATCTGGGTATACTCAAATACAAACCAAACAAATCAATGTATCTTCTTTTGTTCTTAGTCAATTTATTCTTATACAAGCACGTTCACTGAGCAGTCTCTCTGGAAGCACTTGCTGTGTTCTGTGCAAGTGGTTTAAATTTTTGAAACCTGGAAACCCAAAAGTTTAGCCAGTGGCAGAGAGAGTGTGCTTTAACTCGGGCTGTTGGCTCCATCTCACAGCAGCACTTAGGCTATCACAGAATGTGTTCATACTGTGGGAACTGGGTGACTTCTAGTCCATAAATCTAAGGTCATGCCCTGTAGTGCCCATATTCTCATACGCACATGTCAAATGTTCCTGTTCCATCCAGAGACACATTATCCCCCACTTTCCTGTGCTCTGGTTTTCACAGGAAGGAACAGAGCATGAACAGAGCATGGTGCACTGAAATCATCTTGATCCTTAGAAGCCAGGACATAGTCTGTACATAACTGTATTGCCTGTAACTGCTCTTCACATTGATCAGAAGGGCTTCCCTGGACATTTGGAGAAACTAATGAGAACAGCATGATTTCTGCAGTGGATTGGATGATATGCCCAAAATGTCATTTTTATTACTTTGTGCATCTTTCCCGGGCCCAGTCCTTGCAGCACACTTGCTCCTATTTTGTGTTTTGAGTGACTAAAAAAAAAGAACTGTAATTAAATTGTTCTGCTCCATATTTTGCCTGGATGGGCTGCATTTTGTTCTTCTCCACATGTAGAAGCAGAATCTATTCAGAACTAATCAATGAATGTATTTGCATTTTATGTTTACTGCACTTCTGCCTGTGYTGCTGCATTACTGCTATTCTCATCATCTCCACTAACTGTTGTCTTAATCTCCATGTGGCTGTAAATATATTACTCACTTTCACAGTATTTGCACTCGTCTGAATACGGTCAGGAATTAAAAGAAAACCATTATGAGYTCTTTTAATTAATTTTTAAACGCAGTATTCTGAAGAAGATATTAACTAAAATCAGGATGCTCAACATTTGAGATGATTATGTGCAATGGCTTCAGTACTTTCTGAAAGATTCCAGATTTGCTGCTCTACAAGTGTCTGTTTATTCACCAGTCTGGCATGGGTGACAGTGAACTTTGTGTTCACATACATGTATCTTTTCCTGGACCAATACACAGGGTGAAAACAGCCTGGTACAACTGATCAGAGTCAACTTGGCATTTGTTCTTTTAATTACTTTTTCTTTACACTCAAATTTCAATCCTTTCATGCTAATAAATAGGCACACCATTTTAAGAACTAATTTTTCATAAAGACTTAAAGATTTAAAGACACCCTGATGAAAAATCATTCTCTTGACTACAAATTCTGTATCTACTACAGTAGCATCTGCAATGACCATAATAAAAAAAAAGACCTAAACAAATATTTGTGTTTTTTTCAGTTCACTGCAGTTCTGCAGCTGACATCATGTTACCATTTACACATTTTGCAGCAATTCTTTCGATTGACATGAAAAGCTGGTGTATAATAACCTTTGCATGTTGTTGGTCCACTCCCCTAGAGGTTTTTATAAAGTCAGATTGAACAAAACATGTCTTATTGAAAAGAATCTTTAGTTTTTAACAGAAGTCTTGAATACAAGCAGTACTCACATCAAATCATTTAAAGGTCTTTAAAAATGTTGAAATCTATCCAGATCAGTACCAGTATGTCTACAAGTATCGTTTTAAGTTAGGGCTTTAAGTAGTCATTCTACAATCAAGAAGGGTACTTAACATGCAGTTATACAAAAATATCTATGAGATCAGATTGAAGGTAGCATATGATTGAAAATTGAAAGCATAGGCTCCAATTCCATCTCTTACTCACTCTATGGCACTTACATGAGCTCCTAAGACAATGGAAAGTTTTGTTTTCCTGAAGCCAACCATGTCAGGTAGGCAAATGACAACTAACAAGTTGTCACTGATTTTCAGTAGATTTGCTAATATTATATGACATTAATAGGACTGTTCACAACATTAAGCACTACAACCTGGAGAAACTTTGTGCAAGAACATTTGAATTTGAATGTTTAATGTTTCTATTTAATAAGGCAGAGAAACTTAAGTGCACTGCACCAAATGCACCACATGGAGCAAATTACTACTACCAACAGTAGGGTACTATTTTTCTATGCCTACAGTGAGTTCAACAGCCTAAAAGCAGTGGATAAAATTTGACTTGACATGGAAGAGCTCAGAATCTACTGAAATAAATCAAAACTACTGGAGACATACTAGGCACATGCTGTCCAAGAGATTAAATCAGGATGTAGGGGTGTGGCATCTGTACCTTACACATAAATCTGTGCAGAAAACCAAAATATACATAATGATTCTGTCTTACAGAAAAGACAKTCTACAATCATATCTCAGTTCTGTTTGTGCCTAAGTTGAGTGAAATGACAATGGTTTACTAAAGGTTTATAAAAATGTAGAAACCTCTATTTATTCTGTGGGAAGTCTGGGCAGTTTTACTCTTGAGATCATTTTACTATAGTTACACATATTGTAGACATGAAGCTCTATGAAAGTCTACCTAAGGGAAAGAATGCAATTACTGTTTTTGAAAGCTTGGAGGCATGATAATTTTAAATGCATTTAGAATTAAATTATGAATTCTTTACTCACAGATTCAGTTACTTTGAACTCAATATGTTCAGTATTAGAAGTAAATGAAAGGGCTAAGTACTTAAAGGGTGGTTACAAGAGGCTCTCTTTGGAAGGAGTCACATGGAGAAGACAAGAGGCAATGGGTACAAGTTGCACTGGGAGAGGTTTTATCTTGATATAAGAAATAAATTTTTCACAGTGAGAACAATCATTCACTGGAACAACTTCCTCAGGGACATGGTAGACTCCCCGCCGCTGGAGGTTTTCAAGATGCGATTGGACAGAATGTTAGATAATCTCATCTAGGCTCCCTTTCCCACGAAAGGTTAGACCAGACGATCTTTCGAGGTCCCTTTTAGCCTGGCCTGTTCTTTGGCTCTATGATTTTAAGAAAAACTGTTCTGTATTATTAGTAAGAAGTGTGCTATGTTACTTAAAACACTCATAAGAATTTCTCACTATATTTATATTTATCCTCAAATATCTTCCAACTCAGGTTCAAATCAGGATCTTAGAAATTAATTACTGTTCCAAGTGTGAATTGTAATAAAACAGAAATACATATGAGCATATATAAGAACTCAGTTCTGGGGGAAATGCTAACTCCTATGTTTCATTGTTCCTTGACTTGAAAAAAAAAAAGAAATCTAGCATATCATGCTGAAACAAATTAATACTTAAAACGTTCCAGAAACAGGATGATGGCTGGTATCTATGGAGGTGCTGAAAAGATGTTAGGAGTGAAGAACTGGGTGCAAGACGTATATGCATCCATCTTTCCAACAGAGGTCTTGTACAAATATAACATGGCCTTAGATCATGTGTTTATTCCTCTCAGAGCCACAGCCATCTGCTCTTTCTGAATGCCAGCCTTCACAAAAGGCTAGAATGTACTTTGGCACATTCACAACGGTTTCATACCTTCATCTAATTTCCTTTGTTTTCCTAAGTGTCTCCAAACAGACAACCCCTCACTTCAAAAATTATACCACTGGTAATTTAAATGTGATACTTCTCTACCAAGTAATACATGACAAATTCTGCCACTTTTACACTGAGCAGTACCTAACTCAGAGAGTTGTCCCACCATCTACCACTGAAACTACTCACAAAGCAAGTAGTGTGCAGGTAGAGATGTCAAAAACAGGGCTACTTTGATGAAAGAGCTTCCTTATATGCTGACATAAGTAGGAAAAAAGGTTGGAGTTCCTCAAAGACTAAGTCTTTATTTTCAGCCATGATTTTGGCAGGAAAATCGCAACAGTGCTTATAAAGTTTACCAGTGACACATATTTGGGAAACACCATTACAATGGAATCAGAATATCTGAAAAATAAAAGAAAGTGAGCTGACTGAACACTGGAAACAGATTACTATTACTAAACAGCTCAAAATGCAAGGCTACATACTCAGGGAGCAACATGAATTTCTACTGTGAGGTGGAAACTCACTATATAGAAACCAAACTAGAGGAAGACACACTTTTGTAGTTTTGCTACAGGAATGATGTAAGGCACTAGTGTGACAAAAGGCAAATGGAATCTTATGATGCTATCAGGTAAGATATAATCAGCTGAAATGGAGAATCAAAAATATTGTACCAGGCACAATAAGCACACACATGGGGTCTTATACAGAGTTCTGGCAATCCATGTTCAAAGAATGTGAGCATCTGGAATAGGTACTGAGATCAACAGGCTGAAGAGCTGATATAAGAGAAAACTAAAACTGTGTAGATTGCTTACTCTCAGAAAGACTACAGTTGCTCTCTGCAAATATATGAGAGAAAGGAATGAGCACCAGAAAAGGATAAACCTTTTTAAATCAAAAACCATGCAAAAGCACCAGAGCAGAAGGCTGCGAAGGGGGTGAATATATTCAGGCTGGAGTTAGAGTACCATTTTCACCCTTCAAGAACAACAACGCTCTGAAGCAATCTCCCAGGACTCCAATAGCATTTTATTGGTGTTGTACCCTATAAAGGCAGATGATAGATGACTTAGAAGACTTTTTTAGTCCTATGTTCTAAACTGTCCTGTGCACCTACCACGAAAATACAAACTTCCAAATGAGGTGAAATTATCTGTGCAATAGTAGCACTGCAAGTATGGGAGAAGTGCACGTGATGTCACTCTTCACTGTGTGGCTGAATCTGTCCCCCTATACTGGGTAGCATTTGGCACAGGTACACCTATGCTTTTTTGATGACAAAACAAGAGTTCTTTAAAGTAGGATTTTAGGCCCTTGTCACACAGCGTTCCAGTTTACCCCAAAATCAGTTGAACAGAAGAAAAGAAAAGCAAAACAATAAAAAAAGAACAAAACCAAAAAAACCCAGAAGAATTATGGAAATGCAAAGTTAACATTGTTACTACTGAGGATTAACAATATTCTGTGCTAAAAATATACTCGTGTTGCAATGTAATGCAAGGCATACAAAACTTGCTAGTGAAAATTACATTTGAAAACCAGAGGCTGAAAGATGTAGGCCCCTTGCTGTTTAATATCTTCTGCAGATTTTTATGCTATTAACTGTAAATTAATTACTGTTTGAATCCATCTGTGGGAATCAAATACCACAGATTAAATTATTTTTTCCCACATACTTAAAGCCAAATTCTGTAGATGTGAATTGGTAAAATTTAGTTGGTTTAAACAGAGCTACATCAAATGCTGTCAGCAGAATTTTACTGCACTCACCCAGAAAAGAAAAAATATATTTATGTACTTTAGTGCAGAATATAAACTGTGAAATCTTATGTGTTTGTATAGGATTTGATATGCATAAACAATGAAAGGCAAATAAACGACACCCAAAGCTGTGAAGTGCTCAGTCCCTAACTGCACATTTTCCTCTCAATTGCGGAAACTTGGGGTATCAATTTCACGAGGAAGTACATCTTAGACAAAAGCACGATTCCAGTTAACCTCACAGAATCACAGAATGGTTGAGGTTGGAAGGGACTTCTGGAGGTCACCGGATCCAACATCCCTTCCCAAGCTGGGTCACCTACAGCCAGTTGCCCAGGACCATGTCCAGATGGCTTTTGAATACCTCCAAGGATGAAGACTCCACAACCTCTCTGGGCAACTTGTCCCAGTAAAAAAGTGTTTCCYGATGTTCAGAGGGAACCTCCTGTGTTTCAGTTTATGCCCATTGCCTCTGGTGCTGTCACTGGGCACCACTGGGGAGAGCCTGGATCTGTCCTCTTTGCACCCTCCCTTCAGGTATTTATACACATTTATAAGATCCCCCTGAGCCTTCTCTTCTCCAGGCTGAGCAGTTCAGGCTCCGTCACCTTCTCTTCATAGGAGAGGTGCTCCAGTCCCTTCATTATCCTTGTGGCCCTTTGTTAGACTCTCTCCAGTATGTCCATGTCTCTCTTGCACTGAGGAGCCCAGAACTGGACACAGTGCTCCAAGTGTGGCTTCACCAGCACTGAGTAGAGGGGAAGGATCACCTCCTTCGACCTTCCGGCAATGCTTTGTCTAATGCAGCCCAGGATACCATCAGACTTCTTTGCAGCAAGGGCACGTTGCTGACTCATGTTGCTATTTGATATTCCAAGGCATCCATAAACCTGAGGAAATGGGGACTAGATATCAGTTTCCTGTGAAGGTTCTACATGTGATCTCACAAACAATTCCTTTATTCTAGTGGGATTTTTAGTATGCTGTTCATGAATTCAGAGTATTGACCAATAAACATTTCCATTTGTTTATAGTAATAAATCTAGTAATAATCCTAATATTAATAAAAAGACTGGAACAAAACAACAGAACAGCTCAAATTCAATAAGAAACAAACATAGACATGGTAATAAGGTTAAAGTAATACTAACTTTTTGGCACCAAATAAATAACCTGCTATGTTGTACGATTTAAAATAGCGCACCACATAAAAAGAAAGACATCTGCCCAACAAACACCAGGCAGCAATGTGAGATGCTAACTATCCAAAAATAGGGATATTCAAGGAAGTCAAATTAGGCAATGTCCTGAACGCGAACTGAGATTTCCCTGCAGTGACAGTTACTTTTGTGATCCTCATTCTCCCAGAGTCTCTGTGCTCTCAGTGTTAAATGAAACACAAACATCTTGAAAAAATGCACTGTTCTGACCACTCACCATCACTGAGTTATTTTCATGGAAGCTGCATAGGATCAACCATTTTGAACTTCAAACACTGTCATGCTCAAGTTAAACATCCAAATATCCCACTGAAAACATCTAATTGCCTAAACATTCAAGGAACCCTCACAGAGTTAAGCATCATAGCCTGGTCCGTGTTTTCAGTTCAGCCAGCCCAATGTAAAAGAGGCTGCTAAAACTTCAAACTGGTGAGCTACAAAGTGCAATTCTACTAGGATGTGTTTCAGTGAAAACTTGATTCCTATAGACAATTCTATTATGGTAACTAAGGGCACTCAAGGCCTGGAAGGCCTGTATAATTGCTCAACCACGGCAAGATAAAAAGAGCTAGTAAAGAAACTATCTGATAAAGAGCTACAAACAGTGAAGAAATATAAACAAGCTTATGATTTACTGCAAGCAATGCTTTAACAAGCCAATGGAAATAAAACTATTTTTTGTCTATCCATCTACAAGCTATTTGTGATGCAAAGAGTCTTAATTTTAGATTGGCTGCTTCTTCACTCTTTTTCTCAATGCATGAATAAGTAAATAGGAACTTCAGAGTTATATATGTCCTGGTTTTGGCGGGGATAGAATTAATTTTATTTCTAGTAGTTGGTATAGTGCTATGTTTTGGATTTAGTATAAGAAGAATGTTGATAACACACTAATGTTTTTAGTTGTTGCTAGGTAGTCTACTTCTCAAGGACTTTTCAGCTTCACATGCTCTGTGAGGTGCACAAGAAGCTGGGAGGGAGCATAGCCGGGACAGCTAGGCCAGCTGGCCAATGGAGTATTCCATACCATATGATGTCATGCTCAGCATAATAAGGCTGGGGGAAGAAGAAGGAAGTGGGGGACGTTCGGAGTGATGGCGCTTGTCTTCCCAAGTAACCGTTACGCGTGATGGAGCCCTGCTTTCCTGGGGATGGCTSAACACCTGCCTGCCCATGGGAAGTAGTGAAGGAATTCCTTGGTTTGCCCTGCTTCCGTGCGCAGCTTTTGCTTTCYCTATTAAACTGTCTTTACCTCAACCCACGAGTTTTCTCACTTTTACCCTTCCGATTCTCTCCCCCGTCCCACCTGGGGGAGAGTGAGCAAGCGGCTGTGTGGGGCTTAGTTGCCGGCTGGGCTTAAACCACGACAATTTGTCAGGAAGCATAGCTCTGGCTACCCCTGTGAAAATCTATCCTAATTTGTCTAAATTACAAGCCTTTTCAAATTCTCACATAAGCTTGAATTTTAGCACTTAGACTCTCCGACAACTCACCTTCATCCCCTTGATGAAGCACCAAGCAGACTGTACATACACTATTCCCACAAAGGGTGACTCAACATGTTTCAGCTCAGGGAACACAGAGCAAAAATCAATCTATACTGCCCATAAGTGCTTCAGCTCCAAGTAAACCCAGAAAGAATCTCTTCTGCATCCTCAACACCTATCCTCACTTTCCCTCCCATCCCCATGATGGCAGTCAGATTTAGCTCTCTGTTTCAGACACAGAAGAGACAAAAGCTGGGTTAAAGGGAGGAATCTGAGGAGGAAAGAAGAAAGGTGTGAATTATCTAGAGAGCATGTACCCAGAAGCTGAGAAAAACCTCTGACTGGCAGCTGGAAAAGTGAAAGAAACAGCCAGAATCTGCTCATGCTATGTAACATCTGTCCTGGAATGGACGATATTATCATCATTGCCAAGACAACTCACAGAAGTTACATATGCCAGATGTAATTGTGTCTGTACAAAATTTATTTTCTCCCCTTCTACACATGTGATAAGATCAGTCTTTAATCACACAACCACATCATAGGTTTTATCTGAATGCTCCCTGCCATTTTCAGTGCATAAATGGAAAATGTTCAATTGATAAATTGGTTTTCTTTTATCGTTTACAATTTTGCACTCCCCATCAGACCTAATGATTAAGCATGTGACTTTGCAATTCTTTCACTATTTCTGTAACATTGCTTGTCTGTGATATGAAAATCAGCTGAAAAATAGCATGAGAGGTTTTTTTAAATTAAGTTTACTAAAAAAAACACACAAAAAATTCCTAAAGCCCAACTGTTTTGAAGAGAAAAATGCAAAAGCAAAGTGGTTACTAATGTTCATGAAAACAATTTAATCAGCTGAAAATAAATCTTAGGAATGATGGACTTGATCATAATAAAAATCAGAGTCTGTTCTCTGAATATCATTTCACCCCAAAATCCTAGGACGTAAGCTGATAGCAACTATGTATCTTTATCCATGAGTTTCATTCATTCATTCATATATTATGCCAGTTTATTCAGTGGAATTGTATTGATCTGAACAGAATGACTCTGGCATAAAACTGGACATTGTTGAAATTAAAATGTTCCTGTCTAGGCACTGATTAGCATTTTTGAATGTGATTTGACATGCTCCTGTAAAACACCACAGCAAGCAATTTGAAATAAAAAGTAGATCAAAATGATATTGTCACTACTGTGTTTGCCTCAAACAGTCTTTTCTGTAGTAGCAAATCATAGACAGCACTGTGCAGGCAACAGGATATTTGTAGCAACTACGTCACTTAAAAGGACAAGATGCAAAACTCAGCCAACTCGCTAGAATGAAGTCCCCGGTCTCGTTGTAGGGCAGCAGCAGCAGTGCCCGTGCCCTGGGAGAGGGAAAGCAGCCTCCCTCCCACCTCTGCCCTCACCAGCTGAGCAGAAATCGAGCTTAACGAGTTCAGGAGGAGAGTCAGTGCAGCAAAGCATGGGGTTTCTGGGTAATGCTGTCGTGAAGGGAAAGGCAGTGGTAGCCTGTAAGCAAATAATCCTCCTCATCTCTAATAGCCAGAGGCAAGCAAGGCTTCACTTCAAGCATTTATGATACATGGGGACCACCCTTTAGACAAAAATGAGATGTTAATTTTGCATGGTGACAACTATTTTTTAAGAGGTCTACTAGGCTACTCTCTCTATCTGTTCCTTTTTTTTTTTTGTGGTAGCAATAAATGTTTTTCTTAATCAGTTACTTAATCATAACCATGATCTTAGTCATCGTTCATGCCCTAATCCTGCACCATGAAAACTAATGAGAATGTTGCCAGTGAATGAAACAAGCATTTGTCATTAAGATTAGCAAGATTTGTCATTAAGATTGGCAACCATTTCTGATGTGAAATACAAAGGTACGCTTCYTTCAGATTATTGTTTTACAGCATATGCATTTCTAAAGATAAAATATTTCCCTGTCACACAAAATGTTTTGCTATTATTGGGCCCTGCTGAATAAACTTCTGCGCTTACCACCTCCCAGCATCAATTTTTCCTAGAAATAATATTTTTGCAAGAAGCCTGAATATCAGAAGATATACTGGGTTCATGAAGTCCATAACTGCTCACAGGAAGAATTTATTTCTGTTCTCCTGTGGGAACCCTATCCTTATTAAATTGACTGCATCTTGATGTTGACAGAAGTGTTCTTCTGTATAAAAATAAGCAGAAAAATATATTTCCTCATAGGGCATTTCACATGGACTGGATATCCAAAAATATATTAAAATGGTATGAAAAAGAAGAGATGATAAGCATATTCAGAGCAGGTGGTTCAATAAACAAAAGAGAACAAAAAAACCAACAACCATCGCAGTGAAGAGAAACATCCCACAAAATGCATAAAGACAATGACATCTCAAATTTCCCCGGGAACCATGCTGTGACTAAGCACTGTTCATATTTAATATATTCCCTRTCAAACCCAGCAGTTCTTATTTATATTTTTAATCAGGTTTCATCACAGCTTTTATATAAGTGAATGATTGCAGACTTTCTACAGGGCCATCTGAAACACAGTGAGGGAAAACCCCACTCCACTGAAGCAACAGGATGTCTTGYTAATGATAGTAATAGTGCTAGAACTTAATCCGCAGTTTTTATTAAAAATTCTAAAACTAAGGCACTAGCACACAGATAACAACGTGCAACCTGAATACTTTACCCCAAAAGGGGGACCTTATGCATATGGAATCCATGCCTTGCATCACGTGCCCTGTAAGGAGAAGCTAAGGGACAGGGTCTGGTTCAGCCTGGGGCAGACATGGCTTCAGGGAGACCTAGTTGCAGCTCCCCAGCACCTATGGGGAGGACAGTAAGAAGAAGAAGATGGAACTGGGTTCTTCAGTGGCATGGTAGGAGGATGAGAAACAATGGGCAGAAGCTGAAACAAGAGATGTTGTTTCAAGAAAGGAAAACTTTCTCACTCAGAGGACTGTCAGAAAGTGGATCAGGTCACCCAGGGAGGCTGTGCAGTCTCTGTCCATGGAGATAAGTGCTCTGAGCAACCTGGTCTACCCAGCTATGAGCTGGAAGTTGGACTACAGATCTCCTTCCAGCCTGAGTTTTTCTATCATCATATGGCCTGTATCCTCCTGACAAAGAGAAATGAAAATCACACTTTGCAAATAACTAATAGGAGCAAAAACCAGTGAAATTCATTCTGTAGACCAGACAGCTGCATTGTAACTGGAAAAACACATATAGACATGCAGCTTTACAGAGGTTTGTTCATCCCATGCTGGCATACATGTGCACAACAGAAACCAGTTATGAGATTGTTCAGTCATCCATACAGAAAAGGAGAGTAGTCACAACTACACACATTGAAAAAGTTTTTGTTGGAAGTGCTATTTTATTGATTCTTGGAAGTTTGAAATTTCTCAGGTCCATCTAATTTTCACCTAACGTAAGGTTCCAAAATAATCGTAATCAATACTCCCCACTGCCAGGAACACCGACCAGTGCTTGATCTCCAGCCCTGGAACAGATAAACCTGACAGGTACATTTCAGAGCCCTTGACATTTCACTGCTGGTAGTTAAGGAAGTAACAAAAACATCAGTCTCAAGGAACACCTGTAAGGTGCACGTGTTTTGATTTGCCTAAATTGTCAGAAAAAAAAATCTTTGTCTTGGTCGAATTCATACGCAGCAGAGAAGTACAATAAGAATACATTTTCAAGAACCAAAAAAGCCCTTTCCTTCAGCTCATTTACACCTTACACCAGATAATGAGCTTCAGGAGAAGCTCTGCAAGCTAAATACGCATGTGTATGTGCATTTTATAAGGCACTCTAAGGAACTATTTGCAACTAAGTGATGTAAACAATAAAGCCTACAATGCCATAAACATAACAATTTATTGAAATGTTTCCTATTTTGTTAACAGTTACATTGAACATTATACTGCTCTGGCTGTATTTATTCTAGCCTTTGGTCTGCCCTGATGAAACTGCTCTGCAGAATGGGAAGGCAGAGTAGCATGGAATTTACTGCACATTTCTTTACAGAAAGAAAACCCCTAACAGACCTTCCAGATTCTAAATCCATTTTATTCTACTGGAGCAGTATGAAAGTAGGTTCCCTTAAACCAAGGATCTGATCCAAAGATGAAGCCARATGAATGCTGGCACAGTTTGTGTTTGTTAATTTGTCAAACACCTTTATAATACTGCTGTGCAACTATATGCTGATTGCTATCAATAGCAATGACTAAGCAGCTAACTACAGGCTCAGAAGACATTGGCAATCAGTATAATAACACCCATACATGTTACGATGGGCAGAACATACTGTTTGTATCCACAAGCACAGAGGCAGTAACCTCATGAACTAAGAGAAAATATGGTAGGTAGAATATCCACATGCTGCAGGATTTCCATGTACCTGTGGGACCAGAAAAGAGTGGAGTGCATGAACGTTCATTGTGGAGGCAAAATTTCTTCATAAATTTCCCATGGGCCCTCTAAGTGTGAGTTGAATTACAAACTCATTCTCTTTCACTTCTACCTAAATTGCTGCCTTTCACACGAAAAGTGTTACAGAAACTCATTGGATATGTTTAACCTAGTGGACTTGGTGGTCCTTAAATACACCAGACGTAAGCACATATCCCAATTCATAAGGGGATGACAGCTTGGCTGCATTAACTCCCTACTGTCCCAAGCTTGGCTTCATTAGGAAAGGGCAATGAACAGGGAAGACATAGGACACCACTCAGTTGACTTCTCTTCTAGGTGATCAAGACCCCAGGAGTCTGGGACACATACGTTCAACTTAGTTACAAACATTACTGCAGACTCCAAGTTTCTTGTCCTCTTTACAAGCTTKACTTCATGCTCAGTAAAGTCAACAGAAAGTCTTTATTACTGTGTAATAGCATATTTCATTGCATTCACTTAACATGAAAAATATTGTTACTGAATCACAAAAAATGTAATGCTTTGTGAGAAGCATGTATCTTCTAAGAAATAGCCAGAAATGTTCAATAAAATCAAAATAAAAATGAGGATAGATCCACTGATATTAACTTCTATATATACTTTACAACAAACTTCATCCCTTACATCATTTACTTTTAAATGAGAGGATTAAATAGTAGCCTGGGGTTAGCAGCGTAACATTTTCCCTAAAATTTGTACATATTACAGAAATGTAGGGTAAAAATACCCGAGTAAAACTTTGTTAAATTAATTCTTGTGAAAGCAATATCTTGTTTTGTTGGTGGTGGTTCTTTTTCACTGTATCTAGGATATGTTTCTTCCTTTTGTTTTGGTTTTAGTTACTAGAGTATGAAAAAAAAATTAAAAAATTGTAAATCTAACCTATATATTGTGCTTGTTTTGTACAACTATTGTTTTATTCATTATATTTAGCATATACCTCTTTATTTTCTGTGTCACTGTTTCATGGCATACCTGAGACCACCTTCTAGAAAGCTTAAAAGTTCTTGGCCTGATTGTGATTTCACACTGAGCCATTCCACTGACATTAGGATTGCACGAGAGTAAATTAGAGCACTATTAAAAAACACAGTGAGCCAAGCTTATGTAGACTGGAGTCTACATTCAGTTGTAAAGTCAGACTAAACGAAAGGAAAAACAGGCTACACAGATTTAAACTTTACCTTTTTTAATCAGTCTTTTTTCCTTTTGATACTCCCTAGGATGCTTCTATTGTATTCCCGAAATAGCAAAACAAAATTATCATGAGAACTCACACAGACACGTAGTATCTGAATTTCATAATCAGTAAACAAAATCCCCGAGGCCTTTCAGGACTCATAAGAGCACTTGTCAGTTTTGTCTAAAGACAACAGAATACTGAAAGGCAAAACATGAGGACTGTGCTGTAGATCAGAATATCACGATCACGATGATGAACTCAATGAAAGGTAACTGCAGTTCACCAAAAATTACCACCCCCAAACATTTGCTTATTTTYAGTTTTAAATTAACTTTTAAAAATACACTAAGATCTGGGTTATTGGGCAAAGTATCTAACAGCTAAGATACATTATAGTAAAGCTGCCTCCTGAATGTGAAGTACAGACCCTGTAAGAAATCGTAGCAGCAGCTGTGGCTTCCAAAGAGTCACGGCCCTTCTGTTCCCCCAGCAGTAGCCACTACCCTGACTCCACAGGGGAAGCAGCAGCTCCAGCTTGGGCTTTCAGGGCTCTGGCACAGGCAAAGTGGGCAGCACAGTGGTGACCTTGTTCCTGTCCAGCAACGTGCTGCCTTTACTTTACATAGGCCAAGTGCACTCCTGTTAAATGTATGACTTTCTCAAGAGGTGTTAAAGAAGCAACGTGCACACTGCTGGTGCAGAAGGATGCAACAGCGGCAGGAAGGATAGTACAAGAGCTGAATTTCGTTCCCTGTTTAGAAATATAGCTGCATGACCATATGCTGTAACTGAGATGCAACTGTGGTGCTGGCTCACGAACACAAGAGAACCTGGTTTACAACACCGATATTATTTCCAACCAAGCTGCAGCAATTGATAAAACTCATGCTAAACATGACCTTGCAACACAGGAATGACATTTGCCTCTTACTCTCCTTATGACAAGAATGGGACAAATAGCTGGCATTTCTCTGTTAACAGTTATTCAAACAAAAGAAAATGGAATTTGTTCAGCTCCTCTGCAGTTTGTGGTAAGAATGTGTACCTGGCCTATGCATCATCCCTATTGAAGATAACAACTGGTTTGTTTCAGAAAAAGAGAGACGTCTGTGCTGCCCTAAGAAGTCAGCTGCTCATTCTGCTTTGTGCATGTCCACTGGAGAGGAAGAAGAGGCCTCAGGCCATTTTGAACTAATAAATAAATATCTAAATACCTACACAATGTCAGAAAAATAAAATCTTTTCTTATGGTAATTCATATTATGCGGTATTATCTGCAGTTCATGTAATGAGTTTTCCTAATTTCAGTGTAACGTTTTGATTTCTTCTATTATTTTTGCCAAGACAAAAAAGCTACTATTATAATATTTAGGTATTACCAACCAGCATGAAACCATACCCTCCAAAAAAATCCCATTAACGAAGAAATGTATTACTGGGTGAATTTCTCCCACCTCTGCACTTTTGGGAGAACCCAGTCCTTTGTTTTTTAATTACCGGTGTGGTTTCTAGCTGGTGAAACAGACCCTTCACTCATGGAGGGAAGCCATACTCCAGATGAAGCATACAGCTCAAGTAATTAATTTTGAGTGACCTCTAGTAAATCCTCCTAGGAGCAACGAATTTGTAGCAGCACCCTGAGCAGGGGGGCCAGGGAGCACAGCATGGGGAGAGCAGCCAACAGAGGATGGCGCGAGCGGCTGGGCTCGGCAGCAGGGCTGGCAAAGGGGCCGGGCGTCGGGGGGAGGCAGGAGCTGGCCCCGAGGGGGATCAAACAGCCTCAGCCTCCTCAAGGGAAGTCTGGCTGTGAAATAACTGCAAGACCTGAATTCCTTCCTACCAGTTCAGAGCTGTGTTTCACACCATGCTTATACAAACTCTTCCTTTATCAATTTGGTTATGATTTTCTCATGATGACAATGTTTGCATTCAAAGACTGCACCTCTTAATTTTGAATTATTCCTCTAGTCTGGGAAAGCAATATTTCTTATCTGTGACACAGTAGAAAAATTAAACAGTCTGGTCAACAAACAAGCCCAAACATGTCTGCCATGGCATACAGAGCTCAAATACTTCACTCAGCTGCTTAATGGAACGTAACGTTCACAGCATTACAACAAACTGTTTAATGTGTTTTCAGCTCACTCTGCTTTTATATCCCTGGCATAGATGTTTGACTACTGATATTATTTCATACCAGGAAACTAGAAAAACAGAGACGGAAATGATTACGTGCTACAACCTAGTATCTTGATCTATGCCTCAAAAACTGATAGCTGCATACCACAGTTATTTCTAATTGTTTTGGCAAAGGAGTTACACTTCCTGAAAGACACCGAAGATTTAAAGTCCTTGATCCAAGTCCAAGAAGCATTTATTAATTTCAGCGGGTACAAGCTTGTGTCCTAATCTGGAGAGAACTTAATAATGAAATACTGTGAAAAATTCAGTTTCCCATTGCTACTCTAGACTAGTCCAAACTTACTGGTAAACTTTTTACACTGACGAGAAGAGTACTAAAGAGTGATTCAGAAGGCGAACATCTGCAGATATGCTGCAGACATGCTGCAGACCACCTTTTGTTAGGGTTAAGAGAAAGCAGTAGGGCCTTCAGGCTCTCAAGCAGATGAAGAACAACTCTGTCACCTTCACAGTGTAAAATAAAACTACTGCACCAGTACTTTTGTCAGTAACTGCTATTAAAGTATTAATACAATTAGTACAAAAATAATTAATGTAGTTATTCAAGAGGTTTGAGTAAAAGCATCACCTGAGTAACCCATTGCAGAAAACATCTTATTCCCAAAGTCCATGGTTATCAGATCAGCCCCATTTACTCATCGTGACATTCGATGAATATAACCCTGAGCAGCCCAGAGCCAAAAGCGTGATGGAATTGCTCTACCTGAGCAATGACAGGTACTCTACCTGAGCTACCTCAGCTCAAATGACAGCTTTCACAGAAAGGCTCACATTTGAGTTGCAAACTGAATGAGAGAAGTTTCTTAAATTGTCCCCTGCAGTGTCCACACCAGAGCCAATCATTCTCAGGATTAACTGAGATATCAGGATATGATATAAGGACCAACTTCCCAAAATGGTGTTTGKTKTTTTTTTTTAATGATATTGAGATCTTTATCTTCTGGGGCCACACACCTGAGGCATCTAATTTTTAAGCCTTCCTCTTCAGCCATGAAGGCCAGAAGATGATTTAGTGTTTTATTTTATTATTTTACTAATAACTGAATCCAAGAAGCATCAAGTATTATAAGAGCTGGCCACTCCATAATCAAAGGCTGAAAATAGTCTTTTAAATACATGTTGATGGTAGTGAACTTCAGACATTCCAGAGCCAAAAAAAAAATTACATTCCTCAAAGTGCATCTAGTCCTTGCTCCAACTATAATCCTTTCTTTCACTATAATTTGTCTTTCAGTGCTTTGAAATTGAAAAAACCACATTAAAATAAAACCATGATAGTTCACAACCAAAAACTCTGAACTCTAACACAATGTAATTTCTAACACCTGCACTGTTCAGGATTCCTCACTGGTTAAATAAAAGTTTACAGCACTCACTGCCTCTGCCTAAAATACACACAGCCAACGTCTTCTTGTTGGGAATTTCCTGTACATTTCAAGCTGAACAGTCACAAAATAAAGGCAATTGTGAAAAACATCTGAAACTGTAAGGAAAAAAAAGACTACACCTCAGTCCACTCAAGTCACTGTTTTGCTTCTCAGTGTCTATATATACCATCTTGTTGAATGCTTCACACATCCATCTTCCCCCTGTTCCTGAAAATTTAAATTGGGCAAACAAATTAGGGTGCATAAATTACAGTATGGCAGATCTTTAAAATGGTAATATGAGCTATGAGCAGAGCACTGATTCCTCCACGTAGTATTTACATTACTTTAACTGAAATAGGTGAAAATAAATGTTGTGCTACTGTACCCCTTATCCTCAAGTTATTTTGATATAACTGAACTACTTGGGAGGTTCTGAAGGCATAAAGCAAAATCGTTCATAAAARATCTTCTTCATGTAACTGCTCTCAAGACTTACCTCATTGTCACCCATATATCTTCCCAGATAAGGTACACCAGAGAGTAAGAATAAGCCTTCTGCACAATATAATGTTCTTCAAGACCTGACTCCTCTTGAACTCTATCATTTGACTTTGTATTCCTGCTATGTCCTTACAGATTGCATTATTCATGCAAYGGGAAATGTTTGAGGTCCATAATCTGGTTTCATGTCAATCTAATTCTGGTTTTAAACAAGTGATCTCCCTTTGATTTAGGAAATGTAAGCAATCCAGCCACAGAGAAATAACCAAATTCAGGATTTTTGGATGATATCCACATCTCAGAAAAACAGGCATCTACCAAGAATACATAGCATAGATTTAGGTTTTCTAAATCAAGAGAATTAAGTGTAAATGCAAGTGTGCTTTCAATACATCACATATTAAAAAAAAAAAAATAAAATACAGGAACATCTATGGTTTTACACACTTGTATGAAGCGTGCATGCCAATTTTTACTTGGACATGTTTAACAAAGATGATGAGGCCATGGGACTCATGCTTCAGGGAATATAAACCCTTTCAGAATCATTAAGTTAGGCTTTCTATACCAGCAGACCTGCAAGGAAGTGCTCTGCATGGAATGCAAAATCAGAAGTCAATCAGATAACATCACATTATTCTTCCCTCTCCTCACATGCAGCACCATAGGGATAGGGATATGGATAGGGGCAGGGTAGGGACAGGGAGAGCAGCGTGGCTGAGGAGTTCAGGGAGGAAGTGTTTAACTCTGTAACATCTCCTGAGTGCTTCGCTGAGACCTTCCCTGAGTGCGGGCCCAGCCAAGCATCATTGCTCACTGATTTAAGCTGCAAGATAATCCTGTATGCAAAAGCCCCAGTCATTTCTAGGACACCAATTTACTTTATTATGCTCTTTAGTGGCCTTAATACAGTATGTTTAGCTTAGTAGAGTGCCTATGGAAAACTTCCATTTCTAATTCTAATCAAGCATATTTATATTTTTAGGATGCATATTAGCATTATGCCCTAGCAATACGAACATTTGGTTGGTGGCATATGGACACAGACAAAACACACAATGCCTGCTCAAAGGGTCTGCCTTGATCTTTACCAAATGAGTAGTCTCTCTGTTATCATTAGCTGCGTGTGCATAATGATACAGGCCAGCTCCTCAACGCTCTAGTCAAGTGAAATGGAGCAATGCTGACTTACCCTGACTGAGGTTATTTCCACCCTTACATAAGTTTTTGCATTAGGTAAAATATAATGCAATCAAACATCGGAAAAACAGGCAGAAAATGAGGAGGGTAGGAAGCAAACAGAAAAATGGATTTACACTTGTTTACCAGGAGTTGCACAAATAACAGTTTATTTTTTTGAAAATTTGTGGTTTAAATAACACTAATGTCTAGATAATAAATATATAACATAGTATTTAAAAAAACCTACAACAACTATTTTTGTCTATATCATTACAAATACTGCCTTTGAAGTAAATTTTAACAAGAGATTTTGCTAACCCTTGAAAACGTTCAGAGTTCTTCCTAGATGGAACAGACTTGGACGAGAGAAAAGTTACTATGTTTGGTTTTACGTAATTTTTAAAAATCTAATCCAAAACTTCTGGATATCTATTATCTCCCTGGACCAGAAAATAGTAGAGCTTCACAACTTAAAAATGTCTTAAAAAAAAAATTCTGAACAGCTAAACTGGGAAATATGAACAACTGAATGTGAAAAATCATCTGTCTTGTGCTAAGTCTCTGCCAAGTTGGACGACATCCACAGATTTTGGGTGTGTACTCTTACAAAAACCAGCAGAAGAATAAACAAACAGATAGACAATTGCTGTGGCAATTAAAACTACTTAAGCTTTCACACAGAAATAGGGAATGCAAAACAGTGGGATTTAGTAGTTTCCAGTGTAAAAGCAAGCAGAGTCCTAACGTGCTGTCGCATCCTATGAAGGTCAAAAGCGGTCAGGCCTTCCTGGTGAATCAGTGTAATACTGCATGAAGACAATCTGAGAGGTGGAGGATATTAAAACTTCAGTATTTTAATGCTAGTGTGGAGTGCCTGATGGGACATTTTGCAGGCACCTTCATTTTTTATTAGAGAAGCACAGGAATCTCAGTGATGTCAAATGGGGCTGAAGGTGCTCTTAATTTCTGAAAATGAGGCCACTTGTATTTAGGTACAGAAATATGAATATAGCTCTAGGGAGCCAAGTTAAAAATGTAGCCTTTAAAAAATAAACAGTGAGGTGTATTACAAGTGAAAAGTATTGCAGCTAGGCTAAGTAACCTTGAAATTATCCCCCATTTAAAAAATTTGATTAACAGAGCTGCATGTGTCCCTACAAAATAAACTGACTGATTACGGATCCTGTTCATCCCCCACAGCAATTAACATTTTAGACAAAAATAATAAAATATGACAGTGTCTCTGCCAGTGCTCCTGGATAATATCCTTCAGCTTACATGCACGTGTTCATCCATTTATACATGAATGCACAACATAAATATATATGTGCACATGCACATGTTAATGTGGGAAAGATACAACTATTTTAGTGACCATTTCAGTGTTAACAATACTTCATAGACAGAATTCCAGTACTGAAAAAAAAAAACCAAACAAAAGCCACCCTAAATCTCCATTTGAAATGTAGTTTTCTGCACAAAGAATAAATAGGGAAACAGATAAATGTGTAATGATTCTCCTTCAGCCTTTGTCAGGCTTTGCCTCAGCAGTCAGGTTCTACCAACAAATGAGAACTGAAAGCTGGGATAAGCCTTATAAGCCAATGCCTGGGCTGTCAGCCTGAATCGAGGGTTTGCCCAAACGTCAGCTGAGCCATCCCACCAGCTGTTCCTAGATGTTCAAATTGCCACTTGCCTGAAATGCTCCTCCTTTTCCTTGTTGCTTGCTCCTGCCAACCTAGATCTGGTCCCTGAGCCCACTCACCCCACCTGAAGTTTCTCTAGCTTGACCTGCATTTTCTTTAGGGCCCTGCCCTGTTGTACATACTCCCTTTCCAATTCCCAGTTTGGCTTCTGAATCTCAGAAGTTGGCCAGCATCTCCTTAGTGGCAGGGTACCCCCACATGTCCTTAATTCCTGACCATAATTATGGCGACCCACTTTCGAACCCTTCCCATTAGAACCAAGTGCATAATCTTAATTGTATTTCTCAGCTATCATCTACTCTGCCAATGCTTTTTCATGCAGTAGCAATTTTTCCACCAATCTTGTTAGAAGGCCTCCATGAGACAGTTTCAGTTATGATTATCATTATTGTGATACAATTATATTTGCATATGGCTTGCTTGGTGGGGCTTGTGTCACTGAACCTACACGTTATAAGCATCTTCTATCTATAACTTAATGTAGACATAGATGAACTAAGATTTTTAGCTGAAACATCCTCTTTTGTCTTGATACAAATAATTCTTTGTGTTGCTTTCTTAATACAAATACTTCTTTGCATTGGTTTCTGGATGCGGAGGTAGAAAAACGTGCCTCCAACAGGGCTGAAGAAGCATATGGGAAAAATACAAACTTAAATATTGCTTTGTATGAAAGAATCTTTCCCTTCAAAATCTACTGACAAGAATTTAAAATTTGTAAGTGATAATTTACAAATGAAAACTTGATTTCATAATTTTAATTAAAGATTTGGATTAATTAATAACAGTTTGCTTCCTAGAGGAAATAACCCAGTTTTCAAATTCCCCTGAACAAACCACACACTGTGTTGACAGTATTATAAAGAAAATCTGGAGAAACGTAAATGACTCAGTAATGAGTCCAAAAAATCAGAATATTAGAGAAGTGTTACCAAGGACCAGTGCTGTACAAGTAGCAATGCATAGATTTGGGACCATAAATTACTGACATTACCTTCTCCAGATGTTTTGTATTAAACAGTTTGTTGATATTTACAAATTTTTAAAATGTAAATATGCAGAAACACTACCATTCCTAGCTAATTCACAGTAAAGAATACTGCTCATTAGAGTAAGAGTCTAACCTTTTATTATGGTGTTACTACTTAAAATAAACCCTCTTTGGATATTATGTAGGATCAGACTTAATAGATTCTGAGCTTAAATAACTATTAAGTAATCGGCTGTGACTTGGTCTGGGTGGTAGGACTCTCCTGTAGGATGCCCCACCTCCAGCTCTTTGCAACAGCTGCCAAACCATCCACCCATCCCGTCCTCCAAAAACCTTTTAGAGACCTCAGAGGTGCCCTAAAAGAGCAGCTCCTAAATTCTTATGTGGGCCAGGACTAATAGTTGTGAAAGATTTGTAGGACAGCCTCAAAAGTTTTCCCTAGGAGAGGCCCCTACCAGAAGGAGATCCATACACATGGACATGTGGCCAAGAGTGTAAGTGAAAGTATTATCAGATCCCAGGCATTATTTTCTAATAACGTACACCTTATTTAAAAAAAAAAAAAAAGAAACAGTGACATTTATATTTTCACATTTGTCTGGATAAACAGTGTGCTGGATTTTGCTGGATAAACAGTGTGCATCGGTCTTCTTGCCAGATGGATGATAAACACGTGCACCCTGCAGATAAAGGTAATGGAAGCATCCTGAAGACTAAGCCAGTCTTCCTATTTTAGGGCAGCTCAATAGCACACTGTGGCAGGCTGATTTGGCAGGGCCATGCAGGTCAAGCAGTCACCCTTACAAATAACTGCTGATTGAGCAGACACTGCTTCAAGCAGCCTGAGGAACTATGGCAATGAAACTAATGCAGTAAAATAAGCTACACTGAAACACGAAAGAGGTACAGAGGTGAAAAAGGTAACTATCATTCAAAATTGGGGAGGAAGTGTACATTCTGCACTTTCAGCATTTCCAAAGCTTTCAAGGTGGAAAAAGCAAAGTTCTTTGAAGCAAGTTCTACAGCATTCTAGTTGCAGCATATTAGTCCCTCATGGCTACAATTAAGCTTTCAGAAGAGACATTTAACTCCAGTCAGTTGGCTATAGTATAGAAATTTTTTTTTTCTTCATCCTGCAGTATCACTCTTTCCTTCACACCATCTTAAAGTACCAAAGACATTCTTTCTTCCCCTAGAGCCAACACGTACACCCACGCTTGGTCTACCTATTCACCTACCCAGCCCCACCTTCCTTTTTGCATTTTGTTTCTACAGTCCATTGTGCTCTCTAACGGATGTGGCACGCAGCTATTAAAATAATCTTCTTCAGCAACCTCCTCTACAATGTGATTTCCTCAACTGACACCTTCTTTGGTATTCTTCTGCCATTTCAAATAAAAATAATTTTTCTAAAAAAACAAGGCTTTCCGTAAATCTTTTAAATTGTCATTTGTTCCTGCACTGCCAGTTACTGCAATCTCATCTTCCATATAGTTTATTTCTCTTGCTTTGCTACGCTTTCACACTGCTTTCCCTATCTGAAATGAGGGTCCATCACACAGTATCAAGCAKTTGAGACTCTCAGCTTTGAAATCCTCTTTGGATGTTACCTTTCCCTAAGGCTCACAAATACGAGGAATCTATGCCATTCATTGGTTTAATAAAAATCTTGACATACGGTATCTTTTCCTATATCTCCAAAGTAATCTGGTGTGTTTACATACAGCTTGCAATTTCAGACTAGATTCTTTGAGTATTTCTTCATCTGCAGCTCCTAACTACATAGTTGATAGCATAAAGATCCATAGAATTTGATGATGTTTCCAGATCATCTCTAGTGAAAAGTCACAAAACCACAAGACTGTATATGAAGACTTTGCAATTTAGTTAATAGTAGTTCTGACTATCATTTGAAGGTAAATACTGCCCACAAAAATTTTACCATGGTTACTGGACCCAGTGGCTAACTGGTGCTGGAGCAGGTTGCCACCACACAATTCCTCCGATTCCTGCATTTCAAAATTTGTCCAAACCTCAAAAGAACTTGTGACACCTCACCAGCTCCTACAATTTTTGCCAGTTGCTACTGATCTGAAGAACCTAACATTACCATCAGAGGTGGCAGCATTTTTGTAATACTCTAATAATGTTTTCTGCTCTTTTCAGGTTTCATTAAAGCAGTTATGAAACCCAAATTGTATTAGGCTAGTATAAAAAATTATACAAATTTAAGTTGTATAAAACACTATAAAATATTTTTAAAATACTATAAAAACTCAGTAGCCCTCTTAAATTTTCTTCAGGCTTAGTTTTTGCCAATACATGTAGAAAATAGGGTTCTGCAAAGGACAGGCTTTCATATTTTTAAACATAGGGGAGAGAGGCACAGTCACATTTGCCTTAAGCCACAGAAGACAATAATTTATGATGTCTTGAAGAAAGACCACCCACCCACATGACAAGCTCCCAGCAATAGGATAGTTTTGTTTTAAAAGAAACCAATATCCAGAATTGGTGGTGCTTAGGACAAAGGCAACTGATTTATTCTTTGTCTGCAGGTTTTCACCAATACTGTATTCACTCACAGCTTTCCTGGCTCCATCCAGAGTTCATTGTCTTTTGGTTTCATAAGCACTAAAAATAACCAGCATCTGAAGAAGAACCTTCTTTTAAGAAAACAAACAAATATCCAAAACATAAATTCAACACAAGCACTATTTCCTTCTGATGTTTTTGTCATGATTTCAAGTTCTTCATGAAAACAACGTATGGGTGGAGTACCGCAGGGACTGGAAAGGGCAGCTATGACCTCAGTTACAACTCTCGTTAAAGCAGGAGAGGGATCGGTGCCTTTGCCACAGTTAAGTGTTTACGATCTGTGAGGCTCTTTATGGGATGTCACTTCCCAGTATTTTTTTTTTTTTTTAAATGAAATGTCACTGCACATTTCTGTATGACAGAGATGCAGGAAGAATACAGAAATGTGTTTATCATATTTATAGGTCATGATTATTACATAATAATTATGGAAATCTGCAGCTACATGTACTTAGCTTCTGCCTGCATCTCTTGTATTTGATCTACTCGTAAGCAGGTCTTTACTGTCTTTACTCCTCAAACGTAAGAAAAGGTGGTTTGCTTTCCAAGCAGGGATGTTGTAAAGATGAATGCCTTAAAAACTTGGAGAAACTTAAATAMCATGGTAGTGAAGATCATAGAATTGCAATAAAATGCTATGAATTTKCTATGAATATGTTGCTGTTTCTTTTCAGCAGAGCTCTACTTGATAAAAAGGAATAAAAGGATGTTTCAATTGGTTTTAGTACCTAATTTAAACATAATATCACAGCACTTCTACATTTGCTGTGTTCAGGCTTTGCCAATTAGATAATGAACTATGTACTCCATTAAGTACTCTTATTTTATGTTTGGGATATAATAAACATTTTTTGTTTAGATAATAATTTGATCAACTGGACTTGAAACATCTGTGTCTGTTGTTTTATTACATATGTATATGTATGTACACATACATAGATTTACATAGGAATTTGTTAGATCAAATCTCCAACTTCACACTGCTTAAGATTTTAATTCCAGACTGAAGATCTAAAAGTGGCCACCTGGAACCCAAGACTTGCTGAAAGAAATGTGCAGGAGCACAGTATTCATATTAATAAAAATTAGTACAAATATTGAGATGTGTATATCATACTGAATATCATATTCAAACTTCAAGCTGTCCCAAAACCTGATTACCAGCAGGTAAACAAGCGAAGGGATCCCTTCCTGATTCCCATCCATACAAACTCCTGCCAACAAGCAGGAGTGCATGCAACCCCTAAAACACTGACCTCCACAGCATGAAGTTATACTTTCAAACACTTTCCCCTCCAGTATGGTTTCATTATATCTGGGCTCCACTAAGTCCATGTTGAGAGGTGCTGCCTTTGAACAGAGCAACTTTCTGTAAATTTACTATGTTAGATAATCTCGACTTGCAAAATGCTTATCAAAAGAGGTAAGAGGAACTTGTTCATTTGGACAACTTCCTCCTTTCTATGTCCTTGTGTGTTCCCCTTTTCATTTTCCCAGCATAGTCTTGTGTACTTTTTGTCCAGATGACCTGAGGCAGCATATGCCCAACCTGCAACTACCTTTGAGCATAAGAAAAAAATCAGTGAAATGCACTGTGCACTGCTGTTGAGAGTTTGAGGTCTGTCCCTTCATAGGCATCCAGCCTTTCATATCTATGGACACACACACACACACACACACACACACACACATTTACTTCAGTTAATCAACCTGGTATTACCTGCCAAATGGAGAAGAGGTTCCTTGTGCCCTTTTCCACTCCACTTCTCACTTTTATGTGTCACAAAAGACACACCATCACCAGGACTGAATTCTGAAATTATGTAGCTGATCAGGACGAGGTCATCACAGACTCTCCTGGCTTCACAATTATGAGTTCTTTCAGGTTAGGTCACAGTCTTATCTGGTGCATCTTGAGCTAGCTTCTCCAAAAAGTCTGTCTCAGCCTTCACCAAACTACCTACCTTCTTCCTCAAGGACAACATATCAGCTGCAAGCCCTGCATGTTTTCTATACAGCAGTTAGAGGCTTATACTAGTATATCAACCATATTTTCAATCTGTATTTGAGTCTCAGTTGCAGGAAAAAGTTTAGAGGTATACATTCTCTTAATTTTGATGCTAAAATGGGAGGAAAAAAGGAAACTAGAGAAATTAGATTATTAGATTATACATTATATCACTAGCCAACAACTTAATCTGATTTCATCTTTATTGGTGAACAGCAAAGTACAGTTAGTCCTCACTGTGGTTACAGAGACCTAGTGAACTTTGGTTACAGAGACCTAGTGAACTTAAAAATCTTAAGCTTGGGGTTCATTTGCCATAGTGATTTTTTCTCTTTAGCACTATGTTTCTCTCAGTCTCATTCTGAAGGTTTTTTCTTTTTTGGTTTTGCTTTTTGTGTGTGTGGGAAAGGAGACAATTTTCCCTCCAAATAAAGCACAGATTTAAAAGGGTAAATCTGCCAAAGCAGCTTATGTCCGGCATTGCTGGCAATCAGCCACAAATTCTGTCCAGTCACTGAGGAAAAAAAGGTTTCCGGAGAACAGATGATCAGAATCCTGTAGCACTGGTTGGAGAYAGAGTGAAAGAGGTCATGTAAATGCAGCATATACTTTTCAGTGACAAGCTACTGAGTTGTATCTTTAGATCTCAGCATCTCAGGTTAAATGTTTCTATGCCAGAATATAAATCTGGATGACAATGCCTAAAACCAAATCTGAACCAATAACCATTGTACATTCTTAATCATATGCAAATATCAGCTATTAACAAGCTTTCAAGTCTTTCTGGTTCTGCAGCAAAAAAGTAAAAAAATGTTGATGTTTAGATAATGCTAAAGTAACTTGCTCTCATCCAACTCATTTATTAGTAAAAGATGTAATGAAATTGCCAGTTTTGAAAGTGTAAAGGAATCCAAGCAATAGGTTTTAGTAAAAGAGGCCAGAGAAAACCAGAAGGTAACAATTGACTAGTTTGAAAGTAGTCTAATTAAAGGGACTCAGGGCTTCAAATTATTTGGAAACTGAAGTAATGACCTAGAAAACAAGGCCCCTTTATCAGGAAGAGAGAAGAAACGGAGGTACTTCTTTATAACAGACTAATGAACAGCTCTTGCTGTATAATTCAGAACTCATCACCAGAGCAAGTGCAAGAGAATGCTGCAGGATCAGGGAAGCATAAGCCAGCACCCACCCATCACCCAGTAATTAGCAAACAGTCAAATCCCGATAGGGAGCAAGCAAGTAATGATGGTACAGACATTTTGATCATATTCAGAACTAAAATTACTAATTCAGATGAAAGACACCTCCTTTTTGAGTGTAAGGATTTTGAAACAGAATACCAAGACCATASTCGGAAATCTAGGTTTGAATTCTCACTGAGGTAGGTCCTCAGAGGAATGCAGAGATGTCTTTTGCTAGCAGATGTTGCACAGTGCCTCCACAATAAACTACTAGAATAAAAACCAAGCTTTAGGGCAAACATGCTCTTAGATGTTGATTGAGASTGAGGCAGTTCACAACCAATAACACAGTTAAAACTCTTGCTATGGTATTTTTTGTGTTCAGAGATGTAAAGCAGCTTCTCTCTCCATTTTCATTTTTCAAGCCAATGTTATTGCTGTTCTCAATATTCAATTTCCTTTCCTTGCTAATTTTTTTCCAACATTTCTACCTATCAGAAGGCTATATGGCTTCCTTTTGCTTTCATTTCACTTTTTTTTCACTTCTATGTGTATTCCTATGTGTTAGTTTGTTCTGTTTCCTTGAAAACATTATTCACAGCTTTTTACCTAACTTTTAGTTACAAGTTTATCTTGCAGGTAGATACAAAGAAAGCATTAAAAGACTTTTTTTTTGTGAAATGGGCTTTTTCTCTTTAAAGCCATTTAATCTTCCACTCAGCTCTGACTTGTGTGCTTTACACTTTCTCCTTTGGCAATAAGAAGCAGCTAAGTGTCCAATCTTTTCCTTCCCTACGAAGAAAGTTTAATGCACATTTTCATATAAGTCTGTTCATCTCTTTCTTTTGCATTACCTGTGACATTACCATAATTCAGCTTGATACTTTTAAACTCCATCATAAGCCTGTGAGAATAACCTGAGCTCCTTAACCACTGGCTCTAATGTTATGTTAATTAACTGCATCACTGAAATCTGTAAGAGAAATGGCACAGATTCCAAATTTGGTCTCATTCAAAATACTAATCTGCTGGCAGTTTGCATTTCAGCTGGAGAACAACTATTGTATTTAAAACAACATGCCTGTTGTTTTAAATAGTTGCATATTTGCGACTATGAGGTTTACCATTTTAACTATGCCAAGAATAAATTATTTTTTTAAAAAAGCACTGCAGCCTATACAATTTCCAAAATGTTTGGTTACTAACATACAATAATGTAGAAAACTTGAAGAAAATATACTGTTGAAACTTACAGTGTGAATCTTCAGACATGCTGCTGAATGTGTAAGTTGCAATTTTTAAGCCAAATTTCAAGATACTTCCTACTCCTGATGACACAGCTCCCRCTACTTTGGGCCTTCAATAGGAACAACCAGCTATTAATAACAAACAGAAATAGCTATTAGCAGCTACCAGTAGCTACATGTGCAACCGATTTCTATTGGTAGATAGGTGTGCACCTGATTTGTAGATCCAAGCTGGTACTTAACTAACTCAGTAGACTTTTAGGAACTGATTTATTCTTCCTGACTGCAGTAAAGCCCATGTTGCATCCTACACTTACATATTAGTGGGTGAGAATGAGACCTTCCTCTGTTTCAATTCCCATCTGGAAAGTGCTATTAAGTATCCTTACCACCCTCACAGGTCAAAATGTGCTACTTCATTACTTCATATTTGCATACCTCTTTCAAAATCTAACAAAAAAAAAAAAAAGGAAAAAAAAACTTGACCACTTAAGAATTAGCACAATGGCATACCATTATCTAATCTTATTCATAAATGTATGTAATTTCCTATTAAAACCTCAAGACTTCTTACTGATAAATAAAAATTCAAAGTGTAATTTTTTTGTGCAGACMCAAGTTTCCCCAGGGAACACAGGATTTGAATGTGCCCAAGATCTCAAATACAAACACACGGAGACAGTGAGCATGAACTATTAGTCTCTTAGAAACTAGATGTAAACACAACAATTAACTGTTCATGATTCCTTTTATTTATTCAGATCACTTCTGGCAGTTGGTCACACCTCCAGCTTTCTTAGTAACCACACAAATGAAAAGGCAGGCTCAGGATTATGAAAGAMGAAATATGCAGTGAGGCTGTGTACAAGCTCACCGAAGTGTCCAAACAAAAGGCSATTCTGGAAAGCAAGACCAAGAAAGCAGATTATACAACTAAARTCTTCTCCCTTCCACGATACATTGCGATGGAGAAGCAGCAGATTTTTTGCTCCTGAGACAGTCAGTTAGCCAGAAAAAAACAAAATGAACTTCTGTCTCTGTGGGAAGCAGAAAGCAGAAGCTTTACAGTAAGATTCAGAGCTTTGTAGTCAAAAAAAGTTTAATTTGAATGAAAAAGCAGCAATCCAAACTTTCATTATGGCTACTGTTTTTTGGTAGGAGGGGTATGTATTTTAGAAATGTAAACAAGGTTGTCACATGGCTTCACTTTTATATAATGGACATGGCACTAAAGAACAAAATTAGTAGTTCCAGGATAGCTCACTGACTTTAGCTCACAACTGCTGATAAATAAGTATTTAGGTTTAGAAATATTAACTATGTTGAGGGTACTAAATACATTTGCAAATAATAAATTTCTAATTTCTGAATGCTAATACCATTGAAGATTTTTAATCCACTTTATTTGTATGTTTATGGATCAGATTATAAAGTACTTAAGTCTTTGGAGTTGAAGAAAGGCATCTAAAGAGGTATAAAAAAAATGCACATCATGCCTTTTCATGGCAATATCTATTGCTARGTGCCCAAATGCCTTTTCAAATCTTATTCTTCCTGCATTGCACAACTTCAGTAATGCAAAGAAGCCAGAAATCCAGGTTAATTAGCCTTATGTCCTGTCTAATCAGTCTCAAATCAGGGTATGATTATCCATGTTTTATTACTGTAACTCACATCCGCTAACAAAGCTTTATGCCCAGAAGACCTCTGCTAACACAGCAGCTTGATCATGTTTGCTTTTTCACTGATTTGTGATTGATMATTGGATGGTCTCACCTCTGTCTCTCCTGTCCAGAAGCTTGACTTTTGGCTTCCTTAAGCATCACCTCACCCCGCCATGGCCTGAGTTTCTGTGACAATGCACTCCACTGGGGGAAAAAATGCCAGCTGGGCTGCAAATCTCAGCAAAGGGTCCATTCCCGAACACATCTCTCCTCATTTGGATGGGAGCACAAGCTTTGTGACTTCCATTAAAAGGTATTTCTTGTCCTTCCCATTGTAACAAGGCACATCAGCCTCACCCATGTGTGAATGGAATAGCAGCATCCAGGCTGCAAAACAGCACTCAAGTATGTAGCCAATGCGACTAATAACAGAGAATGACTGGGCTGGTACAGTGACTGGCTTAGTAGCCCATAACTGTTGTTAATTGGTGATGCTGATTCTCAGTTCTCTCCTGAAAAACCACGCGGTGTTTCTGGACTACCCAGTGGGCCTAAACAGGGGGGGTTTGTTGTTGCTGTTATTAACAGGAGTCAAGTAAGAGAGAAAATTCAGCTGTACCTGCAACTGTCTACTAAGCAAGCGTTAGTCTGCAGTCTCAGTTCTGACTCAGTACCAGGAATGGCTGCCCCACTTGAACCTGGAAAAGCCTAAGGACATCTTGGGCAAATGAGACAATAAAATAGAAAACCTGGACAAAACAAATAGAATGAAGAGATGGGTCTTTACACAAGCTCAACTGTAAGAATGATTTACTTTAATGTCCTTGGGAAAATGAAAGCACAGTCGAAAAACTGAATTTACCACAAAAAAACATAATTTCTTATCAACAGTCACGTCTGAAGACTACAGTCTCCATTCCTAAATAAGCTTTTTTCTTTTTCAGTTTTTTCATCTAGTCGGCAAGTAAATATTTTGCTTTGCTTTGCTACACTGGCTTGGCCTCATATCTTCTTGAATAATATGATCTTGTATGTAAGGGGTTTTTTTCCCTCCAAGACCAGAAAGCTAACAGTAATACTCTTCACCTACTATTGATGTTATAGTTCATTCCCTTCACCTTATGGAAAGAAGATTTTTCTTTGTTTTAATGAGCTTAAGATAAAGCCTTTACAGAACAGCTGCTGCGTTCACACGGTCTGGAAGTGAGCGGCTTTCTCGCAATAGCGCCTTGAGGAAAGACGTACAAAAAGTCCACACCGACATACGGCCCCTGGCACCGTATGGTGAAGAAGCTGTACCTCTCCAGGTATGCCAGTGATAATCTCCAAGCAAGCTGGAGGAGGCAGGACAGCCTGTGCAGTTATGACAAGCTACACCAGCTGTCCTGTATGAGTAAGGTGCAGAAAGCATAGGAGCTGTATACAACATTTGTGCAGGCCTTCGGCATCTCTGTAAGGGGATGATGAATTTTCCCTGGGAATTAAACTGGCATAGCTGAAAAGCAACTCGGTGATTTGGGTAAACTAAATTGTAACTCTCATTCCGCAGCAACAGCTATGTAGATATAAGATGTTATTAAATGTTCCAGGTATACCTCATATCAGGGTGAATACAATGACAGTCTTTAGCTTGGAGATTCATAGGTTTTGCAGGTTTGTGTCACAAGCCTAACAGTGTTATAAAGAGATTACATACATTCTCCATAGACAGTTAAACCAATGTGCATCAGTGAGGGCATAATTCTCTTAAAAGTACTAAACACTATGTAACAAATACTGAAATGTAATTACATAAAATCTAGTGAAATTACAGTAAAAGAAGCTTCAGAAATTGTGTCTTTTAATATGTTAATGTTTACGTTCCATGTAATGAAACTCCAAACAATATTTCACAACGCTGTATGTTAACAACGATGACTCCTCAGCAGGGAAAGCACGAGACACAGACAAACCGGGGAGAGAGGGGAGAGCAGGTTGAGGTGTGGGGTCTTGGCCTCCAGGCAGGCTGTGGCGGGGCTGGGCTGGAGCCCAGGAGGAACTGTCCCCACCGTGTAGTAACTCGGCATTACTCCTTCTTTCATGCTTACCTGGAGGTTACTTATCCTGAAACATTGGGATGCTTTTCTACTAGTTCCCTAACAGTTTTAATGTTGAATTAAAATAATCACTGAGAACCCAAAATAAATCAGGATCTGTTTCAATGGACAGGATGGAGGCTAGCTTTTACAATTAGCCCTAGTTCCTTTACACACCTTCAAAAAGAACTTTATATGTGGACCGGCCCCAAATTAAAGTCTACTAACAAATGAGAAGAATAAAACATACACCCCCAAAAACAAGGAACCAGAATTTGACTACAAACATCAGCTGTGTGATTAAGTAATCAGTTATAACTTCCTATAAAATGTAATGTATTTCAAACATCTCTTCTTAGTTAACCATGGAGAAATAAATTCCAAAGAGCTAGGGTTTTTTTTTGGAAGTTTTGAGGGTTTTTTTCCTTTTTTTTTTTCCTTTCTTCTTTTTTAAATAGACTATTGGATTCTTGGTAGGTTGTTGACACTTCCCTCATAAGGCTCCTTCTCATCTTTATTAGACGAAAGACAGCACAAGTAGCCTGTTTCCTTGCACACAATAATAGATGATTCACTTGGATACATACAACTACCATCTAAAAAACCTCAGTGTGAGTCTAAAATTAGAATTCTGTGATATGACTCACAAGGAGAAGCTTTGTGACAGAAACTAGGATATTTTTAAGCAAATGAAGTCTAAAGTACAAAATAAAAACTGCATTCTAGAAATAGTCTATGGAATAAATTGCTAATAACTGTTCGGTGTTATTTTTTATCTGTGTGTTTCATCTACCTTCATGTATATCCTCAGAAGTATACTGACATCCTGATAATTAAAGGTGGTGAAGCTTCTGATTTCCACAAAAGGGCAAAACAGGATTACAGGAAAACAGTAGAACTTTCTCACTGAAATATTTTGCTTTTACACTACAGAAGTCTCTACATCAGTATACAAGCATGGCCAGCAATAGTTCCTCTACAAAACTATTTTAATGCTTATTAATTAGTAACTAAGTACAAGAGACATGTCCTTCAGCAATTTTCTGTTCCTTTAGTATTAAAAAAACAAGAGGCGGCATTCCAAAAGGGAGGGTTATTTATGATGATGACAATTTGCTATGTTCAAATGTAATAATACACCAAATTGTACAAGATGTATTGTAGGAAGATACGACAGCACAGCTGTGAGAAGATAAAGCTTAATTTTTCAAGCCTGCAGTATACTCTAATATAAACTGGAAATGAATTAGAAGTCACAAAACAGACAAATGACAAATGTCATAACCTGCATAGAAAAATCTGACATCATAATACTTTGAAGATATTCGGCTTCCTGATACCCCCAACCTAACGCTTTTACTAAAGTAACTGTCTGTCTAGCAGCCTGTCAGAATAGATGGGGTGCTCTCAAAAATACTCATCACATAATATTTTCCTTCTCAAAATCTTTATCTTCACTAAACCCTCAATACTGACACATAATTGTTCCTATTTAGAATTCTTGAAATATCACCCCTTTCACACCAGTAACAAATACAGCAGATGTTATTTTAAGATAAGATCTTAACTGACAACAGTTTTTGAGCCCCAGATAGGGATTTATCACAACCAACATTAAACAGCTGCAGTGCGGATGCCTACATATGAACTTGTCAAACTAAACTGAGCAGAGTGGAGCTGCTGGAGACAGGTTCATATAAAACACAATTCGCCTGACATATTTTGGATATCCACTGTATTTCAGAAGCACCATTTTTAACCACTGCCTATAAAGCGATCCAAGGAGGATTTTCCTCTTGCATTTTGCCTCCTGCATTTTGTCGAATGAATCCTGTCCTCAGTGTTTTAATAGTAGCATATGAGAAGAATTTATGTTTTGAACTGTGTTCCTCCAGAACCAAATGAAAGCAATCTCAGTGTGAGAACTACCATGTCAACCATTTTCTACCCAAAATATATACATTATCCCAGATGAAAACTGAAAAAATATGTTGATTTTTCTTAAGTAGCAACTCAAATGCAAATATATGTTTGTCATTTATACCACCTGTGTGATCTTTAGTGCTTTGTATCCTGGTTGACCATCAACCAAGTAGAAAGGGGAGCACAGATTAGTTTACCAACCTGTAGGAACTGTGCTGTGATCATCAAAAGTGAAAGCAAGGAAAAAAAGTAAGTAGGAATATGTTGATTTACATTACATTATTAATTTTGTGAGAAAAATCAGTAGAAAAGTTAAGAAATGAGATGATAATATTAACTTAAAAATTTTAAAACATTATTTTAAATCACTAACTTGGAATTTGTTAACAAAGGAAAAACTCTAAAAATCAAAAAATAGGACCTTGCAGCACTAAAACAAATGCTGCATTCACAGACTGCCCCAGGACTGTGTTCTCATTGAGGAGAACAGAAAACAAAAGCTAACTGCAGTAAAAAAAGCATCGTATGGCTCTTTTCACAGAGATACTTATTCCTCTATATACGACAAAACGTTCTAATACAGCATGATACCTAGAATTCAGTGCATACCTTAGTCATTTGTGCTACCAGTTAAATGTTTTGTTATCCTTTCCCCCATGTTTCTGCAACATCTACAGGTAGCTCAGAACTTGTCTCTGCCAGCAATACATCAGATTATTACTATCAGATACCTGGATCAGAAGAGACCTGAAGTGGATTCTCGAAGGACTTGTTTCCATATGCATAAACCAGAATTAAATACCTCTAGCAATGGTGATTTCACAGCTAGCCTTAGCAACTTTCCTTATCCAATGTTAACTAATATTTAACCTGAATACCCCTGGCTGCAGCCTAACCTTTTCATGGGTTTTTGTTGTAGTAAATGAAAACACTTGATCTCCTTTCTCTTTTACTCTTTAATGATTTCCTTTTCAGCTATGATGTTTTTCCAGCTGTCTTAACCTTCACACATAAATCTTGTATTTCAATATTTTGTTCTGAAGTAATTATTAACTTAAATTTTCTCACACTGAAAAAAAACCACGATTGAAATCCTGCTCAAATTCCTCCTGTTAAGTAACACAAGGGCTACAATGCTATTCAGATTCCCAAGCCATCATTTAGATTTACTTGGCCTTGAGGTCATATAGTCTACAGAGTCAATAGAGTCAAAAGAGTATTTTCGCTTAACGCCCTGCCAATGTGTAATGAATTGCCTAAACAAGACTTGCTCACCTGAGAGACTAATAATTTACACCGACATCTTTTGTAACTCAAGAATCTTCTAAATCCAAGAAATCTGCAGGAATCAAGCTGGGACATTTCAGAGAGTGAAAGATTGCAAAGAAAATGCTGCAGCAGCAGGACTACATGGAACCAGTGTACACCAGTAAACTGGACAGAAGGAAACCTTAACCGGGGCAGTATTTGTGATGTGGGGGTAATACTCAACTGTGCAGGGTGTGCAGCATGCCCCTCCTGAGCAACTACACCTTTTCAATCTTGCTCACATTTACAAATGTGAGGTTGCAGTTTGATTTCACAGATGATAAAATGGTAAATGGCACTGAAAGGGGAGACCCTGCCATTTGTCTTTTTGCCAGGAGCTCACCTGACCTCTACAAACCAATTTTCAGGTGGTTCAGATCAAAGGTAAGAGGAAAAAGAGCACTGGTGGAAAGAAAGTTGGGAACATGCATGCAGTGAAGCAAGGTAGCTTTCAGTAGCCGGTATCTGTTAAATCAGCTTAGCTTAATGTTAAACTGTGGCTTTTGGCACCGTTGACTTAGAAAACAACCAAAGGAAAAGACCGATGAAGGTACATATTAACAAAGTGCCTATCAGCTAAACAGAAAAAAAATCTACTGTTTGATTAATGGCTACTGCTAGCATGGCATGGAAAAGAAATGCAAGGATGTAAAAGAAAGGAAAAGAAGAGCCAAAACTTAAGGAGGGTGGGGGCAGTGGGAAGGAAGGACGATACAGAAAAAACCCAACCCACAGCGTTCTGTGAATAGTGCTAATATAAGGCAGGCATTAAAATTACAGATGATACTCAACTGGAGGTAACTTTACATAAAACAAGGACTGGCTTTTAAGCTACTTCTGTGTGTATTGAAGCTTTTCAGGAGTGTGTGAAGATTACTAGAACAACTATGGCTCCCTTCCATCACAGTGAGTCTTCATGAATGACCACATTGCTTGCTTTCCCACCATAGCTCTTCCTGCACTATGAAGTCCCTCTACAAGGAGCTGACAAAAGCCCAAGATTCCCGCAAGCCAAAATGAGTTTAAGAGCCTTATAAGAACAGAGGTGCAACCCAGAACCTAACAGAAGATTGAGAAAAAAATGTTTATGCTTTCATATAATTTGTAGAGGTTTTTTTTAAGACCACAAAATGACTGTCTTCTAACAGTATAAATTGCTGTACATTGTACACCCTAGCACTGGTTTTACTGAATGGATAAGAGTCTGAAAACATCAGTGATACCAGAGCAACTTAATGGGGGTGGCATCTATGTTAGGATTGTAGTGCAGACTGGATTTTTGTGATCCGCTATAGATAAGGACAAAAATGTCCTGCTTGACTAAATGGACCACCCAATAATGAACACAATGCCACTCAGAAAAATCTCTACCCAGCACAGACTACTAAACGAGAAATTGGAGGAAACAAATAAAGGGAAGGAAACATGGGAATGAGAAAAGCCTGCAGTACTAGTATGATACAGTGACTGTTCAACATCACCTTACAAGCCAGTAAAAGCAAATCAGCATACAGGAGTCACAAGGTCCAGAAGAATGGGACACTGGCTTTTTTTCAGAACAGCATGACTGCAGTTTGCCTGTAATAGTGTAGCACTTATGGAAAAGACTGAATTTCATGATGGCAGAGATTACAAAGGCATAAGAGTTTTACTAGCTTTTTTTCCAGCATTCCTTGCTCTGATTTTTGCAGCTATTAAAAATGTTGTAGGAATCTTTAGTGCATGACTAGGTATGATGCTAGTGAAACTTGCACTTCCTGTAGTCTAAGGAACAGTGCTTTTTCACCAGTTGGCATTTAATTCCCTGAGTAAATCCCAAAGACAATCCCAGGAACGTCACTCAAATTGATGGTGTATACCAGTTCTGCCCGYGTTTTGAGAGTGCTTTTATAAAATGAACAAGTAAACTAGGAAGCATGAGGTACTGTAGAAAACCTTGATCTGTGCTAGCAAAGAATAAATTATGCAAAGACAATGACACTAAAGGATGTCATCAGTTCATTCTGTAGTACCACAAGGATGCTCGTGCTTAATTCAGCAATAAAAAAACATCAGGTGTTGTCCCTATACTCTCTCAGCTCTCTCTGCAGCCAGAGGAGAGAGAGGCACTTTAAAAAAATGAATTATACCCTTATACACCTGCCTTAGGTTGCTTTAGCTCCTATAGCAGTCATGCCACCATTTAAATCCCTGAAAGCCCAACTTGCCTGAGCCAGGCGGGACGARCCTGGCAGCCCCTGAGCACCGAGCAGGGTAGCACCGTTTGAGTGAGCACTGAGGGAGGGATAAGCAGTAAGCAGAAGCTAGTGGAAAGATGCTACATGCAGTCAAGGGTATGTGTCTACCAAAAGAGAGAAATGGTTTCTGTGGATTTATACCTACCTTTCAGATGATGATTAACCTTTCCTCAGAGATGCCCCTCACYCCTATTTAAAGCAGTAAGGCCACTCTTTTCTGTAACCCTTGCCTATTATACAGGTTATAAAATTCCCAGAATTAAAATATAATCTGAAGTATTTTTGCTTCAAAAACATGTCTTTATTAATTAAAATTCAAGTGACACTGGATCATACTCCTCCTGGAGAGGCCTGTCTCTCTCCCTCGAGTGCAGACTGAGCTATAATGAATAGCCCTATGGCTCAATTTTTATTAGGATGACAGGGATAATGAAGTTAGCGATGATAAATCTTATTCTCAATGCCCACCTCTCTCCTGTGCCCTGCTTGGCCCAGACTAAAGGAGTAGATTCTYCATTCTTCTAGGCAGAGAGAGCAATACTGCAACAAGCCTTTGCCTGGGCACCACAGGATAAGACAGGTTGCATACATGCTTGCATACAAACCCGCAGCCCAGCACGCTGCACATCTTTATGATTGTTTGTCCCAAGTGGATTTCTGAGGCAGTGATATGCAGTCTTATTCAAAAACTCTGTACCATTTACAGTGTATTGCAAGTGTCATAATCACCAACAAAGGGAAGTGGCTGGAAATTTTTTTTATTGAAAGAAAAACAAACAAACAAACCAACACCAGAACCAATTTTGTTGCTCTCTGACAGTTTTTAGGAGAGCTGATATAATTGCATTCACTTGCAGCAGGCACAGCAGAGATTTCAAAACTGGTGTTGAGAATCCCAGTGAAGAGGGGTATTTTTCTGGTCTCTCCTATGCTCGCTCACCACAAACTATTACTGGAAACCTGGGAGGTGAATATGAGACAACGACGTGGAGGAGGGAGCACAGTTTGCTTTACCTCTCTCCCTCAATCCTGACAAATTCCCAACACTGACATCTTGCAGCACTCTCTGACAGCGTCACACAAGAACTCCTCTCCTGCCTCAGCTTACGGCCACGTACAAAAGCAGGCGTTGTAAAGCACAACTGCTGCTCGGCACTGACTGAGGATCCCCCAAACCATCTCCGTTCCTGTTACACYGTGAATACCGTTAATTCCACTCTCACCTTGAGCTACGCACCCAGCACCAACGGCACCGATTCTGGGCTGCCATGCAAACACGCCAAGAAATATCTCTGTGTTCCTATGTCCATACCTGCTCCTGTTTCAGTTGACTATAACTTCTGAAAGGTAGAGCAACCTTACTTCACAAGGGCTAAGGTAGTTGCAGTGCAGATTGCCTGCTCATCTGTAAGGCAGAACTACAGACTAAAAAAAAGACTTTGGCTCCAAGCACTCCAGTCTTGGCACAGGTGAAGTATTTACTGAAGTAGCATTTCTGCAGCAAAACTCAGATCCCAGCAATATAAAACTGAACTGATTTCATCTGAGAAGCAAAGAATCCAGTGACTTCATGACTTCAACCTAACACACAATGCCAAATTTGCATTATTTTATACATTTTCTTCTAAAATGTCTTCACTTAAGAGATCACTTAATTATTTTTGCTTAATTTCCAAAAAGAAAAAACCCACAAACATATAGCCGACTGAACTACATATCAGATGTCAACAGAGCGAAATACATAAAAATGAAAAACAATTATGTAAAAAGAACGAAGTGCAAATAAACGGAACAGCCATTTTGCCAGTAACAGCTTTATAGATGTTTAGAAAGTTAGTATGTAACAATTTGACAATTGTAAATAGCTCCTGTAGCATCCTCCTTACTCATTGCTTCCGAGTACCAGCCTGGATAATCTTCCCTGGTCCTTTCCTTTGCAATGTGCCTTCATAACCTTCAAGTACCTCTGCCATTTCTCGCATGCGTTTCTTCATATTCCTCAGTAGGGCGCTTGGTTTCATAATTATTTCATTTCTTGCTGCAAATCTCTCATTTTTTTCTCTGGGATACTTATTAAGAACATGACTTCTTTTAAATATATAGTACACTGAGAGACATAGATAATGTACTAAGACCCCTGCCTTTTCTGCAAGCAATGTTGCCTCACTGTACCCTTACACTCTCATTTGTTTGTGTCTACCTGGAGTGTCTTATCCTAATGTTTAAACCACAAATTCTCTGGGCAGGGAATATTTCCTTGCTGTATGTTTGTGGGCACTCTGAACAACCATTGCCCAAGACTTTGGCTTAAGAATTAGCAGACAAATAAAAATATCAAGGAAAAAGACAGTAACTGTACAAAAGTCTGTGGGACATCAAGCAGGAGCATTTTGGAGTTGGAAAAGTGCTGTAGCAGACCTAAATGGTTCAGACTCTGCATCTTTATTTATTCTCATATCAATCTACTGAGGCTACATGGAAATTATGCATGCTAGTTGTATCTAGTGGCTGGGAAGCTGAGTTCAGATATCCTAAACTGAAAAACAATAAATGGAAGGAAAAGCCATGGGATGATAAAGTTTCCAGATTTAGAAGATGCAGAAGGGGTAGCAAGGGTTCTGTGCATATAAGCTTTTGTTGAAGTCAGTGAAAACTGGTGTGTAAAGAAAGGAAGAGGTCAGGGATTTATGATTAAGTTTAAAAGTTAACAGGAGTGAAACCTTCAGCCACACTGACAATTTGCTTCTAGTCAATAGCGTCACTTGAACAAATACATTCTCAATGTAAGCTTTTAGCTGCAGCATTTAGGTGTATAACTTCTAAAAAAATAAGACAATAACTTTATTTAATAATGCTTTATTATAAGAACTTAAAAAAATAATGAACACTCAATGAATACTGCAAAGACATCCTGTGATATGTTATTTAAAAGGTCAACTTCAGCGCTAATAATTAGCTCATTGGCCTATGAATTCTTCAATGCCTAACAATATAATGAGGTGTGGTTCTTGTTTGGAGACAGTAAGTATTGTTAAACTAATAAATACTAGTTTTTCAGTAGAGCAGATCTACCTGTAGACTTCACAGAAAAGAGAATAGAAATTATATCTATCCTCTTCCCAGCTATGAGRAAACTGATGCACAATCAGGTCATGTGGGAGAAACAGAACCAAAGTCTCATAATCTTCAATTCAGTGTCCTGTCCCATGGATCCACATTCATAATATCAGCTGCTTTTAAAMACCACTATTAATGCTATACCAAAGACTCATATCATCAAAGCCCTTCAGATATACTACAAATATTTTCCAGTAGATAAGTTTAGAACAGTTGTTAAACTTCAGAAATATTGCCCTGACTGTGTACTACAGTAAAATAAAGGAACCTCCATTTACGAATGGATGGCAGAGAGCGCCAGCCCGAGTCAGTCTCTTACCTTGAAGTCGTTGCATGACATTGGCAATATCTCTAGATCTTGCCCCTAGTCGGGATGAGGCCATGATCTCTTTGCAGCACGTCCACTTCCCCTGACAGAAGTCTCCCTCCAAGCCGCTGACCTCAGTGAGATGAGGATCTCGGACAGCTTCCTTTTAGCTTTCAACCTTCAGCCCTGGCACAGCATGCCTGGGGCAGTCAGACGCCTCCGGTCCAACGCCAGCCCTCGCAGGGCTGGGGAAGAGCGCTGGCGAGCAGCCTCAGCCCCTGAGAAAGAAAGTACCAAGGCTTAGAGGAAACTTTTATCAGCTTTGCAAGACCAAGAATTCTGAGTCTTAACACCTATTTTAACACGTAAGAGCAGTGTGTTTTGCCCATAGTGTACACCCCAGCCAGAGACACAATTAATGCTRAAAGCTTGCTTGGCAATCATCAGTGGAATGAAGCTGCAAAAACAAATCATTAAAAACAATTGGCAATGCACCAGACATCAATGCTTTCCAGAGGATGCTCATGGATGTTATTTTAGAAACAACAATAATGTTATACATATTAAAAGTAATACTTTAATACTTCTTAATGTAAATAATATTAGGTGTAAAGGAGGAAAAATGAAACCACTTGTAAAATCCAAAAGCTGTACAACTCTCATTCTATTTCACCATGCTATAAAGGAGCACGTAATAGTAACTCATTGATCAGGATAATCCCTAACTTCACTGGACTATGTGCTCTAATCAGAAATACTGAGATTCACATACTTTATTATTAAATAAAATTGTATTTACATTCACTTTTCTAGTGTATGATGGTGTTGTATTTTGGGTCATTTAACATCAAAAGCTGTGAACTAGAACTACGACATGAACTTAACATTGTTGTAACTATAATAAAAACTACGTGACTATAAACCTGGTTTAAAAAAAAATCAAATTAGATTCTTCAGATAATGTTATCAACAGCATCTTATCTTCTGAGGAACAAGTACATGTTGTGTATGTATGTACCTGCTTCCCCATTAAGAAAGAACTGAGTGTATAGACACCAAGAATAATTGTAGTCATACTACACACACTGGGTGCATCCCAAATTCAAGGTGATATGCATTTGATCAATATCATGAGTATGAGTGGGTTTATTGGCGTTGTGCACTTTCCTCTTTTCCTGGCCCCAGGGTCTGTCAGAGAACAGAGTCCTCCAGCATCAGGCAGACAAGCCTTTAGGCTGCGCTGCTTTAGGCACGCTGAACTGTCCCAAAGGAGCTGTGTCAACATGTGAGGGCTGCCAGAGGAAATCACATTTCAACATTTCCCTTTCTGACCCTTCAAACCCTGCCTGACGCAAGGAACTTTATGCTTTCCCTCTTACTGCTGTTTTTATTGTACGTTTGCTTTGTATTTCGGATATGTAAGCGCTGTCCAGGTCATCAGACCCAAGCTGGCTTTAAGTTAGTGAAGCTGAGGGAAGCACACTTCTGATGGATCAAGGTGCAGAACAGACCGTAAAGTCCACCTGCGTGCATGGGCCATGCTCTTGTGTGCTGCGGCCAGACTGGTACCAATACCCACTCCAGCCACATTACTGCTATTTTGCATAAGACATCTGGACACTCATGTCCCCGATCTTTTCCCATGTGGGCCTCCTCCCCTCCTTCTCTTTCCAAGCTTTGCCCCGCACCCTTCTTGGAGTGCACAGAGCTTTTGAACTATCAGTCGCCATTTCTCAATCCCAGCAAGGAGCCCTGGCAGCAGGGAGGCCTCACCCTTCTGACAGCTTGGCATGAGAAGGTGCCACCATCACACCTCTCGGCTGCAGCACCAGCTGGGGCTGACGGTCCCCTGGCATGGCTGAATCGCCGCACAGAGCATCGGCAACCAGAGCCCTCTTCCACAGCCGACACCAAAGAGCGCCCAACTTGGTGGATGGGGAGGAGGAGGAGGTTTTCTGTTGCTCGTGCCCACCTATGTCAGCTTTGTGAACTTTGCTTCCTTTGCAATATTTAAATGAAACATCAGCTTGTCTAACCCCACCCAAACCAGAAATATTTGTAACAAAGTGGGTTAAATGAAGCCTTGTTTCTGCAACAGTGGCACTGCTAACATTTTAAGCAGTAATGTAAGCGAGGTACAGCAACTTTTAATAGCAAGCTGCTAGACTAATTGTTGGGCAGAGACAAGGGGTGTTAAAAATGCCTCGTCTGACTGTTTTTTGGATAACAGCAGTAACAATATCAGAATACCAGCCCACTCGCACCATGACAGGGCTGGTGTAAATCAGCTGTACGTGAGCAGATTTAGAGGAGCTGTGGAAGATGCTGATCCAACTCCAAGTTAAGTGTCTGGGAAATTGTAATGAAGATATATGTTCAATCTACTCATACAGCAGGCTGAGTCACTGTGCAGCGATAAATGGCAGACTTGCAATTAATAATTTATCTAGCTGATATTAAATTATATGCTGCATGAGAAGAATCTGCAGTTCTAAATATGGCTCCTCATTCAAAAGCTCCTTTGCAAGCAGTGGGAATTAGCTCATTTAAAGAAGACACTAAGTCACTACAGATGGGAAGAAAAGATTCTCGTGCGCCATCGCACAGTCACCTCCACAGGCAGAAAACCACAGCTCAGAGCACAGAGAAGGCATCAGCGGAATAGATGAAATGAAGCTTCACACACCCTTCTCACCTGTCTTCAGCTAAAGCTCCGTAGAACAAGAAACCTACATGCACCATCAATGTAATGCAGAGGGGAAATTTTTCCTGACTTCAACAAGTAGTTAAAGCCTGCAACAAAAGATCTTTTTTCCTACTGAAAGAATATATTTTTCAGATTTGTAAGCATTAAAATCTTAATTAAATATTCTCATAGTTGTTACACAAAATAATTTGTAATAAATGGAATGACTTTTTCATTTCAGTGCTAGACAAAGATGTATCTTCAGATGGATATGTTTTCAAAATGCATGAGTTCTAAGAAAAGTGTATGGCTTAAATCTCATAAATCTTAGCCTGAAATAAACCTGAAGGACTATATGAGCTATTCCCTGCTTTAGCATTCAARAAGTGATTATTCATTATTATTAATTATTAGTTTTTTGGTCTGAACATACAGGGAGTGAATACACAAGAGTGAAACGGAATGGTTTTGCATATAAATGAGATAATTTTTTTATTACATTTGCCACTTATCTGGATTTAATTGATAAAGTTATGCTGACACCATTTTCTTATATTAATATCCTGGTACTCTGTTTTTAGATGAAAAGAGGAAAGTGAACTTCTTCTCTCATATAAAAACCATTAGGCCTAGCAATCTGCTATAGTAATATGCAGCTTACAATTCTCTGGATTGTATTGTTTCTCTCTTCAAATGCCAGAAAAGTAGGATGTCTGTTCTATGGAAGAGATAAGAAGAACACTAGATCTATTATGGGTTAACTTTTCTGGGTCCCCAGTGTAATTCTCATTTTTTCATTGTGCTCGGGAGTGCTATGAATTATCTGCAATTTAAAAAAGATAATATATTTTCCTTTTATTGGTAAAACTAGAGTACCATTGGCAAGACCAGGTTGTATTTTATCTTTTAGTTCTTAAATTTTATAAAAGATATTAAAGGAAAACAGATAGGCCTGTCAGCAGCGTGGTTCCAGAAAACCAAAGAAATATCTGCTAGGTGCAGACAACATATAAAATGTGCAACAGTGGCTGAAGATAAACCTGACCAAAAAAAAGGGTAAAAAATTCTCTGACTGTCCTTCATGTTGGCACAAATTGCAGATTCCCACTACACTGGGTTGATGCCACATATAGCAGCCTAGGGAAGATTGCTACTGATGTGAAAGCATGGTTGTACCTGAAAATAGAGGTTTAGACTTCTGCAATCTCCCATTATAGCAGCATTGGATAAAGAAACTCCAGACAAACAAGGATAAACACAGATAAATAAGTAAAGATATTGATGAGAGCAAGAAATAGACAGGTGGCAGGCAGTGAAAGCACTGTTTCTAGTCTGGGACATATCAAAAAGAGAAATTTGAGAGGACAGAAAACAGAGTAATAAATTCAGGGAACTCCTGCAGCTAGAAGTCATTTTCAAATGTTACATAGATATAAGGAATACAGTGGAATAACTAAAATAACTATAGCACATGAACTGAACAGAATCTCAGGAAGGATAGAAATAAGGTCAAGTGCTGGAGCGCCATTATATGTTAACAAAGAGACAGACTTCCCTGGTAAGAAACAGTGGTAGAGAACTGATCAAGCCAAAAAACATTTCCAGGAAAGTATTTCTGTAGTGCTAGAGGTCCACTTTGATGCACAGGTTCTGTTTCTGAAACGTAAGAGGTCTTGGAAATGCTGCCAGAGCGATAGATGCTGCTGGAACAGATGTGATTCTATGAGACAGCAGTGAGCCTCATGTCAATCAGGAAGAAATGATTCACATTAAGGTAGGAACCAGAATTTTCTGGAGGTCATAACTGCATTTTTAAACGTCAGATAATCACAGAACCAGCTATTTTACATTGGGTTTTAGTTAGTAGTGGAAAAAGAAAAGCTAATAATAGAAAATAACTCTGACTAAGAAAGTGATTGATGTAGTCCAAACTATTAGAAGAATAACCCAAAGCAAGTAAGCAGGTCAGGAAATGATCTAAAGAGTCAGTGCTTAAAAAAAAAATAAAAGGGAAATCAGTTACAGAAATCAACTAGACTGAAGAGCACAGTGTCTCCCCTGTGAAGCAGGATGGGGACTTCTTTAAGTCCAAGGTCCAGTAACTGTACACCTATGCAGGGCAGAATAAAACTGCTCCAGACATAATTGGAAAAGTCATCACTCAGAAATAAAGTGGGCAGAAATAAAGGATGAGAAGTGAAAAGCTCTGTCATAGTGTGTGCTGTCTACACGGACGAAGAGAGACTTGCTGAAAGACCAGCTGAATTAGACTAAGGAAGTAAAGACAGCAAGCAAATGGTTCTTAGCCAGGTAAGTAAAAAGCAAGTAGAAAATAAGATCAAGTGGAGATTAATTTGCCTCAGTTAGTATTATATTGATTTTTCAACAGAAAATGGAAACAGCACCATCTGAAATAAAATCAAAGTTGGAAGTGGAAAAACTTGAGAAAATTCATCCCAGAATACTGAAAACTTGTAGCTGATGAATTGAGAATCCATTTGTAAACTTATTGGAATAAATCTGTCAAGCTGCAGGTCATGCCTACTGGTTATACAAAATTAGGATCTAGGATGAATAAGTGGGGTAGAGTGATCTACCTTCAAAGAAAATGAGGTACCTCCTCACTGGTCTTCCAAAATCCAGGCCAACAGAAGACTCCCTTTGGTAATTGTTACAGATGGTCAAATAGCAAATCTGTAGTTGTTCCCCTAAGCCCAACATAGCACAAGTCAATGCATACTGGAACTTTCCCAAGTCCAACGGGACATAACTGTGCACCACGTAAGATCATGGAAAAATGCAATTTTGGCTCTGAAAGGTGTTTTTGATAGTTGAATCCCAATACTGTCATTCTGTGCTTCCTTTCTCTACTGCATGGATTGCTTTTGAACAGAAAAATAGAAAAAGGTGGAAGAAGGGACAGATTACGACCTTTGACAAAGAACACATTGAAACAGGAACACTGAAACAAGATGTTCTCACTGACCATCCAACCCCAAACTGACTTGATGTGCAGTAGTTACCTGGAGGCACTGAAATTTGTTTTTCTTGGGGAGCGTGGGGAGGAAGAGAGAGAGAAGTTTGGATCCTTTCTGGAACTCCAGATTATTTTTGTTCCTCTAGTTATGCTTCAGCATTGTTTGGAGCTGAACAAAAGTTCTTCATTTTGCAGAAGGTTGAGGGTCTGCAACAGCAATTAATAATTTGGAAGATTCGACGTAATTTGCACATCTGACATTTAAATCTGTGGCATATATGGCACACAGTTTTTCTATGCTTTATCTATAACTGTACTCTACTATTTAAAAATTATTTGTAGGACCCTAGTCACACACATATCTATGTATGTATTTAAATTTCAGAAAGTAAGCATTTTATTTTCTACTTTCTATTAGTTTTTGGGGGGGATGGGCAAAAATCCAGTGGTGTGAAACTCTGATTCTTGTTTTGAAAGCTGTAATTCCATTTGAACAGAAAATGCGAAGTGTTCTAGGAGAAAATAGAAGGCAGAGACTTGCTATTTTTTAGAAAAAATGGCAGAACATACATTGTAACATATATATTCAAAGAAAGGTCATTCACTTTCTGACATAAAAAGTTAAATACAGCGTATACTACAGTTTAGTAATCCTGCTATTGAAATTCTGCAGSAGTATATTATAGTTTATATAGATGTTGGTAATAGCAGGAGACTGGGATCAGTAGCTCATTACCTTCTACAAACACAGGATATAATCCTTGCCTCAAAGAGCTTACTATCTGCGCAGACAAAGACAGGCCAAGATTAAGATCAGAGGTCACAATACACAAGCAAATAGGACAGAGTGAAGTTTGGATATAAGGTGTAAGCTGGTTAATGGTAGGAGAGCCATTCTGATTTTTCTGTTTTAATAACTGATATGGCACCTAGGATTTCTGTGGCATAATATGACCTATAGCAGAAGGCTCTTGCAGAGGTACTGTAGGAGAAAAAAAATGACAGACTAGTAAAATAGAAAACACTGAAGCATCTCAGGAAAGGGTGGGTCAAACCAAGTTTGAGATAAGCAAGTAAGCATCAGTTCTTTGGTATTTCTACACATCTCCCAAGTAAGAAAGTTTAGCTGAAGTATAACTTGTGAGCAAGAGGCAGATATAGCTGCTATATGAATGGAAAAGCAGAAACACCTCTGTTTTCCCCATTAAATCTGTGCCTTCGGGTGAAACAAAGGCAAAAGTTCAGTTGCTGCAGAGGTACACCACTGCTGTTATTTTTGTGACCTCTAAGGAGACATAAGAGCTCTAAAGTTTTGTCACTAGCCATGGTAATGAGGAAATATGGAAATAATTGTTTATGCTTGATGTATGCACTTTCCCAATAACTACAGCCACTACTTGAARAGAAAATAATTGAGCCACAACTGACTTCCTTTAACAAAGGGTAACTGAGATGGATTAATGTGGTGTCTGTCCGAAGGATGAGTGTATGTGTATGTCTCCTGGGGCCTGATCCACCGAAGCCCCGTAGACCCACAGCGATAACGCTCTCTGTGCTGACCTTGGAAGTTCTCCAGGTATATACGCCTTGTTCAGTGCCTCTCCCAGCAAGACCCTCCTCAGGGCCAGGCACTCTTTATCTTCTCCCCAAATGCATTTAAATACTAACAGGGTGCTGCTCCTCCTTCCCTGTGTGCCTCTGCTCTCCCTGCCCCAGTGTCAAAGCATTAGTTTCTTTGAGCAGTGTACTCGCTGGCAGGCTGTGTAATTCAGCGTGGCTCTAGTGAAGTTCACAGGAAGATGCTCCTAAGGTCCCAAAGTACAAAAAAAAAATCCTTTGAGGATTCTCATATTTAATAAAGAGAAAGTAACGCTGCATGAAGGTGTACAGTCATAATGAGATTCTTGTGTCTGTATTAAGTGCAGCAGTCCAAATCACTACTGGCACTTACCAGTACCACTTATCACTTACTTAGAGTAAAAATAAAATAAAATTTTTTAAAAAGTCTCAAATATATTTGGGTTCATCAGTTATTAATACCTATCCATTGGTATTTTATACTCAGCAACACAGAATTGCCATTGACGTATATAATCTCTGATGGTAATAAACAAACAAACAAACATACAAACCCAGATGCTAGGAACAGGAATTAAAACAACAGGAGGGAAGTGGAGAGATTCTACTTTCATATCTAGCAGAGTTTGCAAAGATGAGGATTGAATCACTCCAACATGCAGCACCACGCTCATTCTGGAGAGCTCCTTTTTCCAGAGGAAACTTCGGTGCTTTAAGGAGTATGTTAAACATCCCATATGACAATGGATATGGACTCCTACCAGAAAAAAAGTGAGTAACTCTACAAATTTTAATACTGCACCTCATAAACCAGTTTTGTCATGTCATTCAGCACACGAAACTTAATACAACATACAAAAATGCATTTCTGTTTACCAATTAAAATAACATAGCATCCTGATATTCTCTGTCCAGTGGCAATATTTTAACATAGCTCATCAGCATTTATAGCTTGGGATCTGTTCCAGTGTTAAAGTGCACACAAGAATCAGGAAAATAATTATCAGAGATCATAGAAAGCAGACAGTCCATCACTAGTACTACTACAGGGAAGTGTGTGCCTGTTAAGAGTCTTTCAACAGGCTCGGCAACTGAAAAGTGCTGGCAAGCAGCGAGAAACACCGCATACTATTTCCCTACAAGCCACATAGGTATAAATCCCTCACAGCGATGAGCACTGGAGTTTCCCTCAGCGTCACGTAGATGATTTACATAAGTAATTCCTCATCAGTTTTCAAAATCTGGTCTCTTATAGCAGATTACTAATAGTCCTTGCAAGCACTTTTCCCCAGCATGAAGATGGTTGAAAATATGGTTGTCAAAATCCTAGTAACAACCTTGTCCGTTAGTATTTCAGCAGGTCTTACCTCTGGGGAGTTACCACACATACCAGGGAACATATGGACTCTACGCATCTTTGTGATGGTGCAGTTGTCCTTTTTGCACCACCACTGCATGCAACCCAGCCTAAAACTGGCTTCTTGGGAGTACATATGAGTAGCCACATCTTCCTTGATTAACTACATTTTGGCCTGCAGTGTGTGACTGAGCATAAAAACGGGTATCTCTGCAACGCACACACGTGCACTTCGGGAGGGGAACCAGAGCCCTCCTCCGGGATTTTCTACCCCCGCACTCAGAAAGGGCAAAACCTCAAACCCACGTAGGAAAACGGACAAACTCCGCAATCAGGGCAGCGAGTTTCGCATTAACCTCCGGACGGTTTGGCGTGGGTGGGAGGAGGCGGCTGGGGGGCAGCCGGCAGAGGCTGCCCCGTGGGGGTCCCTCCTTCCTGGCCGCGGTCCAGCGACCCGCGGGCTCATCCTGGGCTCACCGAGGCGGCGGCCCCCGCCGAACGCCCGCAGCCCCGGGGAGCCCCGCGCCGCGGCCCCCGCCCCGGC